>WKFP01013177.1:90996-136497 GCA_011057875.1 Pterocles orientalis | reverse complement strand
ATCTTTCGAGGTCCCTTCCAATCCCTAACATTCTGTGAAAAAAGGAGAGTCTACCACCTCTGGAAGAAGGGTCAGGCAACCCAAAAAGAGTTGTATTGGGTCTGGCTGAGATGGAGTTAATTTCCCCATAGCAGCCTTCATAGTGCTGTGTGTTCCACCAGTAGCTAGAAAGGTGTTGATAACACCAGTGTTTTGGCTACTGCTTAGCAGTGCCCAGACTGCATCAAGGCTGTCTCCCCAACACTATCCTCCACCTTCACCCCAAGTAGGCTCAGGGCCCCAGGGGTGGGAAGGATCTTGGGAGGGGACACAGCCAGGACAGCTGACCCAAACTGACCAAGGGGATATTCCATACCTTATGATACCAGCTCAGCAATAAAAGCTAGGGGAAGGGAGGAGCGGGGGCATTCATCATTACATTTGTCTCTGGGAACAACCACTACTCATATTGAAGCCCTACTTCCAGTGAAGCAGCTGGACATCACTTGCTGATGGGAAGCAGAGAATAAAATCTTTGTTTTCCTTCTGCTTCTGCACGTGGCCTTGCTTTTGGTTTAATTAAACTGCTCTTATCTTAATCCACGAGTTTTTCATCTTATTCTGCCCCCTTATTTTGATGAAAGGGGCAGTAATAGAGGGGCCTGCTGAGAACCTGGTTGTCCAGCCAAGGTTAACCCACCACAGTTCGTTTGGTGCCCAACGTGGGGCAAGACAACAGCAGTTCTTGCATTAAGCGTGCTGTAGTTATAGTAGAACAAGACAGGGTGGAAGCCAGTAATGCAGATGAGTGGAAGCTTGCAAAGGCAAGGACCAACAGGAGAAAGAGGCTTCCTCCAAAGGCTGAAGTGCCCTTGCAGTATTGCTTCACTGCTCTGCAAATTGAAGAGGAAGGACCTGTTGCAGCACAAGAAACACTAGAGCCAAGCAAGGCAGCCCGATCTGCTCCTAGCATAACTAGCTCAACTAAGAAAAAGTGACAGGTGATAGCAATAGGATATTCTCTTCTGAAAGACATGGAGGCACCCATTTGCCAACCTGACCCTCTCTCTAGAGAGATGTGCTGCTTGCCAGGGGCTTGCGTTAGAGATATGACCAAGAGGCTACCAAACTTCGTGCGGCCCACCAACTATTATCCCCTACTGTTGTTTCATGTGGGCAACAGTGATATGGACGGGAGGAGCCTGAGGGATTACAGAGCCTTGGAGAGTAGTGAAGGGCTCTGGAGCACAGGTGATTTTCTCATCAATCCTCCCACTTGAAGGGAAATTGGACTAGATGATCTTTCGAGGTCCCTTCCAATCTCTAACATTCTGTGATTCTGTGATTCTGTGAAAAGGCAGATAGAATCTGGCACAACAACAAATGGTTGCAGGAGTGGTGCCACAAACAGGGGTTTGGCTACTTAGACCATGGGACTTGCTTCAAGAAGCCTGGTCTACTGGGGTCTGATGGGATCCACCTGTCTGAGAGAGGGAAAAGAATCTTTAGTCATAGGCTTGCCAACCTGGTAAAGAAGGCTTTAAACTAATATTGCCAGGGGAGGGGAGCCTTAATCCATCCCACTCTTACCACTTCAATGACAGAAAAGCCAGCAACAAATGCCCAGAGCATGGAAAAGGTTCACAGGCTGGCATGAGGGTGTCTGGAGGGGAGCACACAGGAGGTCCAGCCTCCTTGGGAGCGCAACTTAAGTGCTTCTACATGAATGCACGTAGTATGGGGAATAAACAAGAGGAGCTGGAGATGTGAAGATCCTCAGGGCCGTGAGGAGGGTGCACAGCAAACTCACTACCCTGGACTTTAGGAAAGCGGACTTTGGCCTCTTCAGGGACCTGCTTGGGAGAGTCCCATGGGATAAAGCCCTGGAGGGCAGAGAGGCCCAAGAAAGCTGGCTAATATTCAAGGATCACTTCCTCCAGGCTCAGGGGCGATGCATCCCAACAAAGAAGGCAGGCAAAAATGCCAGGAGGCCTGCATGGATGAACAAGGATCTCCTGAGCAAACTCAAACAAAAAAAGGAAGCACACAGAGGGTGGAAGCAAGGACAGGTAGCCTGGGGACAATACAGAGACACTGTCCGTGAAGCCAGAGATCAGGTTAGGAAAGCTAAATTAACAGAATTAAATATGGCCAAGGATGTTAAAGGTAACAGGAAGAACTTATATAGGTATGTTAACGATAAAAGGAGGACTAGGGAAAATGTGGGTCCCCTCCGGAAGAAAGTGGGAGACCTGGCTACCCAGGATGTAGAGAAGGCTGAGGTACTTAAGTTCTTTACCTCAGTCTTCACTGGCAAGAGCTCAAGCCACACTGCCCAAGTTGCAGAAGGCAAAGGCAGTGACTGGGAGAAGGATGAACTGCCAGCTGTAAGAGAAGATCAGGTTTGAGACCATCTAAAGAGCCTGAAGGTGCACGAGTCCACGGGACCTGATGAGATACATCCACGGGTCCTGAGGGAACTGGCAGATGAAGTTGCCAAACCACTATCCATCATATTCAAGAAGTTGTGGCACTCTGGTGAAGTTCCCGCAGACTGGAAAAGGGGAAACATAACCCCCATTTTTAAAAAGGGAAATAAGGAAGACCTGGGAAACTACAGGCCGGTCAGTCTCACCTCTATGCCTGGCAAGATCATGGAGCAAATCCTCCTGGAATCTATGCTAAGGCACATGGAAAACAAGTAGGTGATTGGTGACAACCAATATGGCTTCACCAAGGGAAAATTGTGCCTGACAAATTTAGAGATAGAGATAGACCAGTTGTACCATGCTCTGCCCTCCCTGAGAAAGACATGGGAAGAAAAAATATAAAAAGACATAAACAAGGGACACACACAGGAAGAGACAGACCCAGGAAGAACAACTGAAAAAAAAAACCAAACCAAAACCAGAAACAAGAGAATGCCATTTCCTCCTCCTCCTCCCAGGCTGCAAGCAGCAGCTCAAAGGAGATGAACGAATGGAAGCAAGTCTGTACTTGGGGAGGCAGGCAAACCCCTTCCTTGCCTGCTTCTCCCCCTCAGATCACTCTAAATAATAGGTATGCAGGTCTGGATGTGCCAGAGCAGTCAGTCCGTGACACAGAAGATGGTTCAGCTACTCCAGAGGTGCCACCAAGATCAGTAAGGCCTACTCCCTGTATCACAACCATCTCCATCCAGAAGAAAAGACAAGTGATAGTTGTAGGTGACTCACTTCTAAAGGGAACTGAGGGTCCAATATGTTGGACAGACCCTCTTCATAGGGAGGTCTGCTGCCTCCCTGGGGCCCAGGTAAAGGACATCGCTAGGAAACTTCCTAGCTTGATGAGGCCCTCAGACTACTACCCCCTACTACTCTTCCATGTGGGTAGAGACGAAGCTGAAACATGTAGCAATCAAAAGAGATTTCAAGGCCTTGGGACAGTTAGCAAAGGAATCAGGAGCACAAGCTGCCTTCTATTCTTCCACTTGTGGGCAATGGTATCGATAGAGAAAAATGTGTGCAGTCTGTTAATAACACGTGGCTCTGTGGCTGGTGTCAACACCACAGTTTTGGGTTTTTTTGACAATGGAAAGGCCTTCACAGAATCACAGAATCACAGAATGTTAGGGATTGGAAGGGACCTCGAAAGATCATCTAGTCCTATCCCCCTGCTGGAGCAGGAACACCTAGATCAGATCGCACAGGAACGCATCCAGGCGGGCTTTGAATGTCTCCAGAGAAGAAGACTCCACAACCTCTCTGGGCAGCCTGTTCCAGTGCTCTGTCACCCTCACTGGAAAGAAGTTTTTTCTCATATTCAAGTGGAACCTCCTATGTTCCAGCTTGAACCCATTGCCCCTTGTCCTACCACTGGATGTCACAGAGAAGAGCCTGGCTCCATCCTCCTGACACTCATCCTTCACATAGAGATTTAGGTTGGGTATTAGGTGGAAATTTTTCACTGTGAGGGTGGTGAGGCACTGGAACAGGTTGCCCAGAGAAGGTGTGGATGCCCCATCCCTGGAGGCGTTCAAGGCCAGGCTGGATGGGGCCCTGGCCAGTCTGCGGTAGCGGTTGGCAACCCTGCCCACAGCAGGGGGGTTGAAACTAGATGATCGTTAAGGTCCTTTTCAACCCAGCCATTCTATGATTCTACAATTCCTAGGAGGAAAGGCAGAGAGAGTTGGGGTTGTTCAGCCTGGAGGAGAGAAGGCTCCGAAGAGAGCTGCCTTAAAGGTCCTTTCCAACCCAATCCGTTCTGTGATGCAACGACTCTAACCTCCCCCCCCCCCGGGTTCATATTTGTCCGTTCATGCCTGGGGTACAAGGTGGGTTTCCTTGAATTACGGTTACCCCCGCCCCGCTACCCACCAGAGCCATAACCCCTTGCTTCTTTTGCCAGCCCCGCCCTATAAAAGCGGCGCAGAGCAGGGGTACGCCGGTGCCCCCCCTTCTCTCCCCCCTTCCCCGCGCCACTCGGGAGGGGCCGCCGGGGTGGAGGGGGCGGGAGCGAAGGCGCTTCGCCCCGGCGGCGGAGGTGCGCGGAAACACTTCGCCCTGTTCCCTCGCCTCGGCAGCCACCGGCGGCTGGACCCCAGAGCCCTCCGTCCCCTCATCGTCCGCCAAGCCCTCCGTCCCAGGGCCACCCCCGCCGCGGCAAGAGACCCTCCCTGCCTGCGCAGTGCTCCCCCTGGCCGCCCCCGCCCCGCCGCTCGCTGCCGCCGGCTGCGGGGCTGCTGGGGGGGGTGCCCTGCTTCAGGCACAAGCACCCACAGCCAACCCTTCCCTTGTCCTTTCGTTTCCCCGCCCCATGATTTCTGAGCCACTGCGGCCACACCACCGGCAGCTGCCCCAGCGCTGCGTGCGGGGCCAGCGGGGCTTCCCCCTCCCTCTCCCTCGGGAACCTGTCTCCAGAAGGCGTTTCTAACCGGGACCTGCCGGCTGCAGCAAGTGTGCTGCACCATCAGATTATGATCCCAGTAAGAAAGGCACCCGGCTTCTGTAAAGTATCATTTAAAATACTACTTATTTGAGCTCACAGTATAAAGAAAGAGTATAGTTAATCTTACAGCCCTTTAGATGCTGGGGACCCCGAGTTGCGCAGCAGCAGGCGGTCTTCCAGTCACGGGCAGCATGCTCTGCAGACCCCATCCGCAGGAAGGATTATCCCATTGTGGTCATTCACGCTCTTATAGGATTTCTTGCAAGAAAACAAGTCTATCCATCATTTCTGCTGTCAAAACAGAGGATGTTCACATGAGAACTTGTTGCTGCACCGTCAGATAAAGGCAAGGCCACGCAGGTGGTGCAATCGCTGGTGCCGAGTGGGAGCTGCCTGCGGGCTCCTCCGTTTCCATCGCCCGGCTGAGCCTGCCCTGCACGGGGGGAGAGGTGCAGCACTGCACAGGCCTGGGTCTACGCAGGTTCACTGTTACATGAATCACTAATCCACAACGTGCAATGCTCTTCCGGTCAGGATCACTGCAGGAGCCCATAAAAGTAGTTTGACTACTCCATCAGTCTGGATATATTTTGAAAGAGCCTTACCTTAAGAGCACTTGTTCTCTGTAGAGGGGGATTTAGGATGTTAGTATGGAGTGTGTTGCTCGTGCTGCTAAGGTAACAGTCTACAAGGAGTCTCTACACTGCCCTTTTGACAGTAGAGATGGATGGATCAATCAAAGTTTTATTATTTAAGAGAAAGGGATTGTACAGAGACAGGCTGAATGAAAACCAGTCAACAAGTTTTAATGTTCCAAATGTTACATGGAGCTCAGCTGGAACATGATCGATATCTGTCATGAAGGAGTCTTTGGCCTAGCAGGCTGCATCCAGCTTTGAAATGAAAGAACCACTGAAATTTATCTGTCATGCATGGTATCTTCTCCCAGAGGATCTTAGGTACAAGACATCCTTTGATAACAAGATTACTATAGCCTGACTACTAATTCCACTAGAGTCTATTATAAACTCCAGAACAATACTGAAGCTTATTGAAATTCTCCACTGGCTACCTAATAATTGTCTTCATTTATCAACAACAAAAAAACCTCTTGTCTTTTAATTTTCTCCTCCATGGATATTCCTCGTTTTAGTGTCCTTACTATTTCACTAGTTGCTTTGTAAAAGTTAATCTCTCTAATGAATGGAGCTGTAGCAGAGAGGTCTCGCTGCAGAGCAGACCTCTCTCAGCCCTACCCTTTTATCCCTAACCTCCTCCTGTCCCACAGGACCTTGGGATGCTAGCATCTTCTGCAAACACAGCAAGCAAGCTAATGTCTTTACAAAATAGGAGAAACAAACAAGAAAAACTTCTCATGGAAGGTTCATGAATCATGCTCACTCCATATAGCAACATTCAAAGCTGTTGCTTTCCGAGGAGAGCAAACGTGACCTCTTGCTTCATCAGCGTTGTGCTCCAGAAAGGATCTTTTTGACTGTTCTGCTACCCTTGAAGTAAACATGACAGAAATTGTCATTCCCCTTGTCAGTCAGAAGGACCATCTGGCACTACATTTGAACAGTCTTCTATTGAATTCACCAGCATGCTAATTATAGGGTGACTAGAGAATGGTTAAACTGCCAGATGCTATGAAGATATATCACTGTCTTTTTATGTGGTTAGGCAAACGTTTAATTAAACCTGCAGCTGCTGTGTCTGCTTTACCTATGAACATGTCTAAATTGTATTTACCTGTGGGAAAGATGGAGCTGCTGTTGTCTTTCAAGAAGAAAAGCAGCTTAAACACAACTTTGCTGAAACATACAACATGTGTACATGTGACTTAATTACACATGCTGGTAATTTCATCAAAACCATTTAATCAGTTACATACTCTTCCATTTCAGTTCTCTGGATTGTGCTCCCTGATCCCTGAATACTCTTTTAGGACTCCTGAAAACTTTCAAAGCCGAGTTGTTTTAGAGGCTTCAACAAAGCTACATTAGAAATGGCAATATACAGGCACAGTTAATAGGATGTCTAACAGATGATCCTGCTACTGCTTCTGATTTTGAAGTACCTGGATACATGGAAACAGTCAACCGCCTTTTACTTATCCCCATTCTAAGGAATCTTTCATTCAGAAAATGCTGAAAAGAGTAAGTGACTTTCCAATATGACAGAATAACCAGTACTGGTCCCAGCGTGTTAAGCATTCCCATGAGGCTGAAACACTGAAAGGCAGAACCCCACAGTTCTCCCCATCTGGGATTTGGCCTTGGCTGAAGCCTGCAGAGGATGATTTTCAGAGAGAGTGTAACTCCTTTATATTTTAAAGTGTTTGTACTTGGCTTTACTTAGTATTGTAAGATCTAGAGATCAGATCTGGAAAAATGGGATGTAGGGACCTAGCTAAAGTCTAGCCCCCATTTTGTCAAGTTTCCATCACCCTTCCCTTTTTAGTGTTTAGTGCCAGATTTCAGAAGGGTGTTTTATTTCAATTTAGTGCTGAGACCATTGTCTGCTTGGGCTCTTCTGAGAGTCCATCCCAAGGCATAGCCATTGAGGTGGCTAAAGATGCAGCGGGCAGCATGGCCCAGGTTCAGCTATGGAGCTTGAGACCCCCAAGTCAGGAGCTGTACTGGATAGGCAGCATCTTTGGCTGGATGTGGCCTGTTGCTCTCCATTGATTGCAAAAGGTGCTTTGTGTAACCGAAATTGCCTAAATTGTTGCAAAGTGTCCTTGGAATGGTGTTAGCCTAGGCCTCCAAGCAGTTTCCCAGATAATCCATGAGCACAGGAGTTACTACAGGTCAAAGAGCAGTGCCACTAGGCAGACTGGATGTAGCCACACATTTTGGAGGGAAAGGGAATTTGGTAGTATGAACATAGGTCATTTTGTGTGAGTTGATAAGATACTGGGAGGTTGGGAGGTTATTTAGGAGATCCCAGGGACATGGGCTTTAGGGGGCAAAGCAGGAGTTTAGAACTTCTACAGAGGAAGTCCTAGTTATAATAAGTTCACTGTTTTTTTAAGCCTGCTTTATTTAAAACTTTATTTTTCCTTTGCTAGCATCCTCTTCAGCCGGTTCTCATAATGTGTGTTTCATTAGGCACATACATTCTTCCCTCTTGGGCACAGACACTGCAACGATGTGATCCATATGATGGTTACCTTAGGGTTAGATGCTGGTAACATGCCTCATGCAGTGTAACAGCCAAAACCCATGCAGAGTATTTGGGAGTATAGGAGACTGGCGTCTCAGGAGCTGTGTTCAGTGCCTCAGAGTCTGCTTGGAGTTTATGGTGTTTTCCTGGGAAAGCAGAGAGAAACCATCTGTGGTCTTCCCTTGTAGTTTTACTTATTCTTCATGTTCATTAATTTGGATGAAGGGTGTCATGTCCTCTCACGCATTCAGTTTTGTGTGCACAGTAAAGTCCTCTGTGGACTGGGCCTGAAACACCAAGAAATGGCCTCTCTTTGGAAGCTCTAAGAGCTAGAAAGTAGGAAAAGCACAGCACTTGCCAAGTGTTAGATTTGATGGCTCTGGTAATTGTTCCTCTTTTCCTTTTGAAGACGTTGAATTTGCTGACTTTCCAGGCACACTGCAAAAGCCATTTATGTGAGAGGGTTTTCAGAGGAGGCAGAGACATCCTTTCTAGCTGACAATGGAGGTAGATAGCTGGCTGACTGAACTGCTGAGTTTTAACTTAATGTCATTTTTGCATAATTTGTTATGGCAGGTCCATAGAACCTTGGAAACATGTCTTGATTATTTTAATTTAAATAAATAAATAAACAATGGATTGCTGAACAAACTGGCACTCATTTTCAGGAGATGAACCTGAGGCATATCAAAGGCAGGCTCTCAGTGCCAGAGTCAAGTGCAATTTTATAACTACCCTAAGCTATGCAATTATCTTAAACCACAGCGATCCTGTTGGATTTTCAGGGGAAAATTTAGCATCAATCTCCTTACACAAAACAAACAAACAAAATCAGCCCTGCATTTTCATATTAACACAGCACAAGACAGGGCCAGAAGAGAATTATCACCTACATTCAGAAGCACCGCTGCTGTGCTGGTTGCCTCACAGATAGATAAATAAAAACGTATATTTGTTGGTCTGAGGAGCTTGTGTCTACACTGCACAACAATGTAGAGACCGTGACCAGTAACGTAACTCAGAAGAAACTTTCGTTGTCTAAAGCAGTGCTGGTTAAGTCAGCTTTTTACCCCGCTGGGCTTTGCAACCCTCTTGTTTTCCTTCGTTGTTGGCCCCATTTTTCCATCCATTCACCTACTCCTAGGGAAAAAGGACTGTAAGAGCTATCCTAACTCAGATAAAGGATGAAGATGGCAGAAAACTGTCCCCAAAGCGAGAAGACAGGGGACAACAACAGCAAAAGACGTGGGTGGCAAAAGCACTAGGAGAAAAAAAAAACTCCCGAAGTGTTACATTCCTTTTAAACCAACGGAGAGAGACAGCAAGCAGCCATGCAACAGAGATTAACGATGGCAAATCAATAAATAAATAATGATATTGCCATTACACGTCACTCAACAACATTGATCATTGTCAGAGAGAGCAGAACTTCTCTGGATTTTCCTTCTCTCTTAGCTGGGCTGGAATCCAGTGGGAGAACAGAGTCAGAGGCAGCTTTCATTTGAAAGACAATTTATTTATTAGCCAGGCAGAAAATCTAATTTAAAAAAGAGGAATTTCCATGATTGTTCTGCAGTATTTGTTTTCAAATTTTCTGCCAAAAAATTAGGCTGTTTTGCATAAGACGAAACCATAATTTTGGATGGGACCTTGAGGAGGAGGTGGGCCATGCTCCGAGTTCCCTGGGAGAAGTCCCAGAAGACACTTCGAGTTGAGAGACATAAGTTTCCTTCGCTGCCAGATAGATGTATATAAAATGTTTTTTTTTTTTCTGGATTAAACTAACAGTATCTGATGGGAATGTCTGCTTCCTGGCAGGGAGTGAGTGTGTGCAGTGTTGGATATGATTTATGTCATTCCCTTCCCACTGGTTTGGTGACACCGTTCTGGCTCAGATAAGATGCTCACTCCTGATATGCCAGTACTGCTAAATAAGCATAGGACAGGGAGTGAGCCTGAGCGCTGGACTGAATTTTTTGTTTGCTCATGGGCTGGCCTGACCATTCCAAGGAGCTTTTTCCAAGACAAAAGCCCAGGTATGCTTCTGGGGAGAGTTTTTTTCCCAGCAACTCCTCCAAGAAAGCACCATGGGTAGACTTGACCCTCCGATATTGACATATGTCCTTATGCCACACACTGGTGTGAATAAAACACCCACTCACATTCAGGGCTGCAGAGCAAACTGGATACTTTCAGACATTTTAAGTGAAAAAAATAGAAAAGAAGGAAAAGACACAGACACACATACCCTCACACACCCCCCAAATCATGATTCTGTCACTGGAGGGGCACCAGCAGGGTCCAAAGGACATCCAGGGAGAGGATGGGGTGGGTGTGCTACAAAAGGGGCATGTCTTGGGCAGCGCAGATGTGAAAAAGTCTGTGTCACTCACGGAGAGGGACCAAACCCTCTGTTGGTTTTGTTATTTTTACCAGTGTGGACATAGCCTTTGCCATCTAGCCTTTCAACCGAGGTACTGGAATTCTGACCCTCCTCCAGATGCCCAAAGAAAAGAGCAAACATTGTTTTCCCATGGAGAGCATCAGGCAGGTGTAAATCAGGGCAGCTGCCAGGACCTGTGCATCCCAGGTCAGCGCTGTCTCGCAGGCGGAGGCACGCTGCTGTGCCTGCCCATAGCCACCTCTGGCAGGATGGGTTTGCAAGAAAAATAGCTGACAGATCTATTAGACCCTTGCCTGTGCAATGCAGGCAAAAGGTAGATGACAGATCTCATCTGGAAGCTCTCCCCATGGAGAGGCTTTCTGGGTTGCAACATGACACCAGAGCTGAAGGAGGGGTCAGTTTTGCAGTGTAAATGGACCAAACTTTTTCACTTTGAGCACCTCGCAGGGCTACAGCATGGCAGAACCCCTATATATGTGTACCTACACGATGTGTTAGCCTCTCCTGTTTTAATTTGTACCTTCCTGTGCACCAGACATGCTGTCAGTTACTGCGTCTCAGCTGCAGGGTGGAAAATTCCAGCCAAAGGGGACATGTCTTCTATAAATTGCTTCATTAAATCATAAAGCACTCATATGACCATCTCACAAGATATTTTAACTGGAATAAACCCAGCAAGAATAGTCATGTAGAGATGATGAGGTTTTAACTCTGCAGTGCCATGACCTTTTAGCTGATGGGAAAGTGCCCAGAAAAAATTTATTGGGAACTGATTTTCCTCTTTAACATTGCTAATAGCAGATGTTGATAATAAGGATTGACCTAGGTATTTCTAAATAAAAATAGCATGCCCCTACTGTTGTTCACTTGCAGGGAAACTGGTCTGAATACCTTTCTAGATGTGAGGACTGAAAGAGAAATGCAATATGCAAAATAATTATTATAATCCATCAATTTCACAGAAACAAAGTGAAACAACAAACAATTATGATGGTAAATTGAATCATAAAATGGCAATATGCCAAGCTGTGTATCAGCCAGGTCTTTTTACTTGTCTGTTGGCAAAATAAAGAGGACTAGGGGAATGACTCATCTGTTGATTAGAAAATCTGCTTTAAAGTTGCAAGAAAATTTAACTACATTTAATAAGCAAAAAGCTGTGCAAAAGCTTCTGGTCACTTACAGTTATCCACACTGTAACTGTGGATGCTCTGGAGCCGCAAAGCCATCCGAGCTCTGATCTCAGTCCTTAACCACTAGGTTGTGTCTGCTTGTGCTTGCTATGGTCCTAGAGAGAGGGGTTGTATTAGCAGCAACAAAAGATTGTGGTGTACTTGCACCGAAGGAAATCCTGTTTCTGCTGTAGCTGTCAGTGACAATTTTATTCCTGGCTCCAATGCAATCGGGGTTTTAATCTTTCCTACAAGTTTTGTTTCCTCCTATGTAAAGTCTGGATTCCTCCTATACCAAGTTTGGATTCATAATGCATTTGAAGTTGTGGTTTTAATATTATCCATGGTCACTAAAGTGATGCCTGAGCTGCAGTAAGGGCAGCAGGAAAGATCGTCCTGTTCAGACTCAGACTTCAAGCCCCGCCACCTGGTTATCGGAGCAGCCAGCAGCTCCCTGCCCCACAGGCGCTGGTGGGGGCTCCAAACCATCCAGCAGTTCTGGGCAAAGCCATCAGTGCTGGGGAGCTCCTGGCAAACTGCCTGTCCATCATCTCATCTCTACCCTGGGATCATTCAGCACAAGCTGCTGCTTCATCTTCTTCTTGCAAAACCCCGATATCACCAGACACCTTATCAAAACTCAAACTTCACTCTGCTCAGCAGTCTGGAGAGGATCTAGGTAACAGGTTTGTATACATGCTATGTGGTTATGCCTCCACTATGCATAACTGCGCTGTGTCGGTGTTTGGCAAGTGCCATCTGGTTTTCATTTTCTTTCACAGTATAATTCATCACCTCCACCCCCACAGATTTAGAGTGCAACTGCCTTTCTGCTTTCAAGACAATTTCAGCTACACTGAGTGTGTTTTGATTTATTTTAACTGAACCCAGCAGACACGACCATCAAATTATTCTCCTGTAAATTAAACGGAATTTGATTTTCAAATTTTAGCAAGATAGGACTACTCATAAAATCTTAACTGATAAGATGGTAAGAAGACGAAAGGACCAGCCACAAAATAACTCTGGTCACCACAATCTAGGAAAATACTCTGGAGAAACATCTTAAGCACATTAAAACCCATCAAGGCTGTATAAGCGATAAGAGTAATAATGAGTAATTAGAAGAGGTGCAGAGAGGAAAACACCTATTGTAGATCAGTACAGGAAATTATTTGTTTAATACTTCTTGTCATGACTCAAATTTAGGACAAGAGGAAATGGCCTCAAGTTGTACCAGGGGAGGTTTAGGCTAGATATTAGAAAAAATTTCTTCACTGAAAGAGTGATCAGGCATTGGAACAGGCTGTCCAGGGAAGTGGCTGAGTCATCATCCCTGGAGGTGTTCAAGAAATGTGTAGATGTGGTGCTTAGGGACATGGTTTAGTGAGTTAGGTGGTGTTGGGTTGATGGTTGGACTTGATGATCCTTGAGGTCTTTTCCAACCTTAATGATTCTATGATGATTCTATGATGATTCTATGATTCTATGGAATTACGATTTCTGTTTGCAAAAGACTGGAAGCATCTTTCATTAAAAGCTATTTTTTGAATCTGACGCTGAGAGGGGACACTGGCCTGTTCTATTGTCTGTGTACAGGCAAGGCAAGAAAAAGAAAATCTAAAGCTAAGAAGGAGCAAAAGATAGAGCTGATTACAGGAGTACCAAAAACTAGTAACTGACAAACCAGGAAGAATGTTTTTATTGTAGGTTCTTGCGACTTCCAGTGAACAGTTTTCCTCCCTCCACTTAAGCACATGCACTAGAAACACCATCGGACATAGCTATAAGGAAAACTGTAAAGAGAAACATGACCAAAAGAAACAGTCCACCTCTGGTGACATGGATTATTGTCATTTTCAGTAACACCAAAAGCCCACTTTGCACTGTAATCTTTTGTGCTCCTCCACTATGTCTTAGAGCTCACTTTGCACAACAGTTATTTTCATTGAGTGATGTAGTGTGCTGAGGTATTGTAAATATTGGTGGATGAGAAGCTGAACATGAGCCGGCAGAGTGCACTTGCAGCCCAGAAAGCCAACCATGTGCTGGGCTGCATCAAAAGAAGCATTAGCAGCAGGTCAAAGGAGGTGATCCTCCCCCTCTACTCTGCTCTCGTGAGACCCCACCTGGAGTACTGTGTTCAGACGTGGGGCCCCCAACATAAAAAAGACATGGACCTGTTGGAGAGAGTCCAGAGGAGAGCCACAAAATTAATCAGAGAGCTGGAGCACCTCCCCTATGAGAGAGAGAGGCTGAGAGAATTGGGGTTGTTCAGCCTGGAGAAGAGAAGGCTCCGAGGAGACTTAATAGCAGCCTTCCAGTACCTGAAGGGGCCTACAGGAGAGATGGGGAGGCACTCTTGATCAGGGAGTGTAGTGAGAGGACAAGGGGTAATGGGTATAAGCTAAAAGAGGGTAAATTTAGACTAGACATTAGGAAGAAATTTTTCACTGTGAGGGTGGTAAGACACTGGAACAGGTTGCCCAGGGAAGTTGTGGATGCCCCATCCCTGGAGGTGTTCAAGGCCAGGCTGGATGGGGCTTTGAGCAACCTGGTCTAGTTGAGGGTGTCCCTGCCCATGGCAGGGGGGTTGGAACTTGATGATCTCTAAGGTCCTTTCTATGAAATTGTGAACAAGATTATCAGGTTAAAGGGATGTTGTCAAAAAACATTACTTTACGTGCACATATGTACATTAAAAACCTCATTAAGTCTACTAACTCAAGCAGGCAAAATCCTAGGAAGTGTCAGAATTAATGCCATCCGTGTTACCCTAAATCTGTCCTTTCCCCACATGCATCATGGCTACAATCTTTAATAACATGATTGCCAATTTATTTTCTCCCCTGGGGCTCCTGTCTTACTTAGTGTCCTCTGCTGGAAATGTGGAAATTATCTCATGCAGAGGACATGCCCTTTGCTGAATTTAAAGGCATATTTAATAGGAAGGCATTAGAGCTTCTCTGTGTTTTATAATTCTACTAAAAAAAAAAGTGGAAAACACTATACTTGCTTAGAAGTCACTGATTTCATCAAATGATAAAGATTATTTCAGTCTGGATAGCTCAGCTTCAGAGGTCAAAGGCAAAAAACCCCAGTGTCTAATAAGGGCAAATATAAAGTTTCAGCTTGGTAACTTGATTGGCTTTACCTATCACACAGCTTGTATTGCACAGCCTGCAATAGTCCCTGGGAGTTTCTTCAGAAGCCTTGTTGAAGAGGAACAGGACACAGGAGACTAGGGTCTAACACTGGCCCCCAGGTAAGACATATGCATAAAACTGTGAGGAGAAGTTTTCCAGGGTTGTTGCTGTTCCCTCTTCCCATCTGTCCCCTCAGGGCAGCCCGTGGGTGACTGGGGCTGCTGCTGGAGAGGCACCCGTGCTCCCAGTGGGTGCAGGAGCAGCAGCCAGCTTCCCCTTTTGTTCCATTCCTGTCCTTGGTGGAGCAAGTGGGAAAACAGAAAGTAAAGGACCAACACAAGGCTCCAGGTTTGCTTTCATGCACTTGAAAAACTAAGGCCAGTCAATTAAACCAATTGCAGCAGGTAAAATAGTCTTATCCTGTAACAAGAATGAAGCAACCCAGTCTCATTTGTCCCACAGTTTCTGGGTTGCTAGTGTTGTTTCAGTTTTACCCTTCATACCTCCCCCATTGTGTGTGATTATCTGTATAAAAAGTTAATAAATTCTCTGCTGAATTTAAAAAAGTGGCAGCATTTGCATTTTGAATGCCCGGCCGTTCAGGATTTGGCTCATTTAATTATTACGCTTCAGAGGATGTACCCAGTTTTGCTACTTACCCTCGCCAAGGAGGCACGGGCTAGCAAGGGATGAGCAGTGGGATTACCGGCTGCTCAGCCTGCTGGTGTTTATTTAAATATCACCAATTGCCATTCCTGATTTGGAGCCTAGTCTACACTTCAGATTTGAAACTGTTATCCCAGGGATAGCTCTGTCGTGGCGCTAGCTCTTTAAATGTGTGCACCAGCAATCACATTTAATTTCACTAGGCTTGCATAAAGCTTTGTTTAAGAAAAAGGATACATTTCCAGCCTGTCTCATGCACTCATACTTTCATTAAATGCCACTGTGGTCTACTTAAATTCCAAATGCTTTGTTTACTTGGATTCACCTCTAACCACGTTACAGTGAAAAATAAATCCTTCCACAGGCTAACAAGTATGTTTATAATAAAACTTTTTAGAAGGTGCTCAGAATTTCCTATCTCTTAATTTTTCCATTGTTTTCGTTATCTGTAATGTGCTAATGTCAAGCTCTCTTGGCAAGGCACAGGCTTTCATCTCATGTGTTGTATAATGCCGAATACTTTTTTTTCTTTTGAAATAATTATGGGGTTTGAAATGTTTAGATCAAGCTGCAAATGTTTCTTCTCTGATAAAGATTTTGGGTCAAGCAGTTCTTTATTCCTTTTTTATCCCAGATAAAATTTCCCCCAAGCAAAACAGTAGAGAACTGAGGATGTCATGGATGTCATAAAATCCATTAAAAATGATACACTGGAACTAACACAGTTAGTTAGATGGGTGCAGTAGCACTTCTTGGGACATCTAAGATGATCTAATGGATCTTTCACACCACAGTGAACCTCCTTTTGAAAGCATGGAGTTTCAGGTTGGCTCATTTGTCTTACTGAATCACGTATTGCTTTGCTTTTACATCAGCTCATTTCCTTGGCAATGGCCTCCAGGGCAAGGGCTGTCTTTGTTGCTTGTATGTGCAGTGCAAACACCACAAGGAACTACTGCTGGTATTGGGTGGCTTAGGCAGTTTCATTATAGAAGCATTTGTTACCAGTCTTCTCTCCCGGCATGCCTGTGACCCAGACTAGATCAATAAAAATTAAATAACAATAGTATACATATATATGAATGTTAGATTATATATATTGCATCTGATGCATAGACCTCTCCTGATATATTTATCTATATATGTATGTGCATATGCTCGTGTTTAGGAGATGCAATTTATACAATCTAGAATTTGTAACAGGACTTCTATTTCTTGACTAAGTTGAGATTTGCTGGGGGAGGTGATATCGTTTATTATACCTAAAGAGGTAAAATAGGTGAAATAGGTTACACAAAGACCTGCATACCCAAAAGCTCATCTCCAATTTTTCGCTGCCACAATTGCGCTAACGAGAGATACTATTTTTTGTTTGCAAATGTTGCCGTGCTTGTGTCTGCAGACCAGTGTGTGGTTTACAACAGCAGAGTGATTGCTTCCTCTGTTGGAGAAGGAAGGTGATGCTCAGAGAGCAGCCGTCATGACTCAAAGGCCCTCAGGTTCGGTGTGGAACGGGAAGGGCACAGGGAGAAGCAGACGTGATGCACCAGACCTTGTGACCACTCTGCAGAGCTGCACGGGTGTCACCGCACCTGGCAGCCTTCCTAGGACAGCTTGGCAGCCGCTCTGCTTCAGAGGTGGCCACTCCAAGTTTGCCAGCAAGTCTGCCTTTTCAGATACACTGTGTCTTTCTTTGTACCTTTTCAGATATGCTGTGTCTTTCTTTGCAATGCTTGGTTAAGAAAAGAGACTTTTTTAACATAAGCCACTGCAGCGCTGTCAGAAGCCCTGACACACAGGTGAGCTCCAGAGGTTGGCTGGGGACAATGCCACCGGCTGTGCCTGCCGTGAGTAGCTGCCACACACCTTGGCCGCATCCAGGGAGGCGGTGGCTGCAGAGCATGCACAGAGACCACAGGCTGTGTAGGCACTGCAAGAAGCACTAGACCCCCCGAGGAGCTTCCTCATCACCAGCACTCCAGGGTGAACCTCCAATCCTGGGAGGGCTTGGGGGAGCCTCACCAATGGCTCTGGGGTGGGCTAATTGTGTGCCTGAGCACTAGGAGCTGGGGGTGGAGATGCAGTGAGTTAACTGCTATTAGTAACAACAGCTTGACTCTGTAATAGCAACAGCTTGATTAATAAAAGGTGTTTAATAAATATTGGCTGTGATCTATGTTTCCTTCTGACTCAATTGTCTGTGAAAAAGAAGGAAACTTACATCAAGGAGACTGGGCAAAAAGAAAATCAGGAGCTTTCTGCTGGGCCATGCATCCTTACAGTAACATAGGCCAGTGTTTTCAAAGTTGACACCTTGAAAGTTATCCCAAATATTTTTAATTCCTCTAGCTTGTTATCTGTCTTACAGATGATGCAAACCTTCCTTCTGTAGCATCATCCATCACAAAGCCCCGTTAAGGCACCACCCTGATGGCACATCATGGTAACCCTTAGGTATAGTATAATCTCCCACTCTTATAACATTTGTCTAGAGTTTTCATTCCTGAAAGCTCTGAAATGAGACTAGGCATGAAGCAAGATGCTGCAAGCCTTATTACAGAGCTAGTGTGGAATGCACTGGCTAGAATCATTCCCCCCTCTTCCTCTTGAACTCTACATCTCCTCCTTAATTGATTAAAGACACATTTCCACTGTTAAATTTACACACATGTTGAAGCACATGCCCCTAATATGATGATATCTTCCTTCCTTTCTCTTCTACAGCATCCCTGTAGAGATAAATGTGGGTATTTGCTGGCAGACCCATCACCCACTGCTATGAACACTGCAGCTGCGACATATAAGGAGGTCCCATCTAGGAGCTAACAGTCACCTTCTGGCTGCTGGTTCCAGCTGCACCCATGCCCATGAGAATGAACCAGCACAACCATCAGCATTGTGTCTTGGCTGTAAATTACTAAAACAATTGAAAGAAAACCTTCATTTTAATTCCAAGATTTTTCAAGTGCTACAATCTTTGAACAAAAATTAGCCTATGCTTATGCTGTCTCACATTTGTGTCAGACCATGGGTGATGATGCGTTAGAGAATAATGTAATATTTTTTGCAATTTTGTTACCTGATGCAGTGAGTATAGTGCTTTTCATCTTTGGGACTGTGGACAGGTGCCACAGGCGCACCCCTTGGGGAGAACGTCAAAGCTGATCAGACTGAAGTAAGGGCAACTCCGTCCTCTTTTGCCAAAGTTTTTGATTTTCAGTAAGACCAATGAACTGACTTTGTGACTGTATGTTCTATTGAAAAAGTACCTTCAACACTAAAACCATAGGATCTTTGAAAACTCTTATCTTCCTTTCAAGCTAACTTCTGCATAATAAACACCAGATGTCCCTGCCCATCTTTATTCTCCACCCTACCTTTGCATGCCAGCAGACTGTTATGTCCTCACTGACCTCTGAAGCCAAACTAGTTCAGAGCTTGCTGTTTGAACATTTGGTACTTTCCTAGTACCTCCCATTATTCTCTTTGTTTTCTGACTGCTGCCGAGTTTGGAAGCTGATATTTTCATAAAACCGTCTTTTGCAAGCCTGGGATCATTTCCTAAATGGCAATATATATCAAATCTATAATTGTATATATAAAATTAAGATTTCTTTTTACTAATTTTACCTTATATTTATCAATGTTATATTCCATTTGCCATTTTATTACCCAGTCATTCAATCTTGTGATATCCTTCTGCAACTCTTTTCAGCTTTTGTCTTTACTAGCCTGATTAAGCTTGGAGTTTTCAGTAAATTCTGCCCTTGACTTCCCAAGTCCATTCCCAGATCAATTATCAATATATTGAGCAGCACAGAACTAGTTTTTAATATACTTCATTTACAATATTTTAATTAATAATCCATAATTATCCCTTCTTTCTTATTCCACACAATTTGTTTATGGATACTTGGCAAGAGATGCTGTTGAAAGCCTTTTGAAAATTTAAGCAAACTTTATTAGCCAGATCATCCTGACATACATGCTCAGATAATCTTCCAAAGACTTGCAACAGATTTCATAGTTGTGTATTGGTTTATGTCAATTGGCAAAGCAGAGCCATCAATTCTATTGGATCTCTCCAGAATCCTCACACACAGGTGCAGGCTTCCGCTTTTTTTTTTTTATTTATTTCTTTAAATCACATTTGCCATTTTTTATTTCCACTGGTACTAAGGTAGCTCTAAGCAAAAGTTAGTATTTCAGAAGTCTTCTGAAAATACTGAATGACCTTAATGAAATGAACACCTGCTAGCAACTTACCAGTTTGTTTTAATTAGCCATTTACTGACACTTCAGTTTCAGCCAGATCTTCCAATTAAGACCCTGTCAAAAAATGTTAATAGCATGGAAATTTTGCTAAGGACTTCAACAGCAATCACAGATTTAAAACCTGGTATCTATTCTGGTCTATTCTTCCAGAAGGGTTCCTTTACATCTTGACCACCTAGTCACGCAAATCCTTTGACAGCTGTCAGAGACAGTACTGTATTGAGAGCTAGAAGCAGAAACAAATTCAGCCACATCAATTCATGGGGAGATAGTATTACTCCTGTACATCTCACAGATAGGTTTAGTGCTGGCAGTCCTAATATCCAGACATCCTGTCATGCAGTGAACATTGCTTTGGATTTGTTTGTTTTTAACAATAAATTCTATGGAAACATTTTGAAATTAAGGGAGCTTTCCACTGCAAGGCAAGTTTTCCAAACTATACAGTTTAGACAAGGAACAGAGCAAGAGATGACTCAGTCATTGTCTGTAAATTATTCCATGGCAGATAAGGAAAAAAAATTCCCACATTAGACAGATCTCTAAGCTAGCTGGAAACAAAAAACATGAGGTTGAAGACAAACGAATCCAGACTAAACATAAAGCCTTCCCTTTATAATTATGTTTGTTGACTACTAGGAAGGATTCAAATATATAGACTTTAGTTATTCAAGACTTAGACTTAAATCTTAATTTGTTTGTAAAATATTCCATCATAGCTGAGACAGAATTAAGAGGTTCATTCCTGATGTAACTGGGCAAAGATTTTTACCTGTTTTGCAGATCCAGTTACACAATCATCCTCAGCCTCAAAACAAGTGATCTTATGATAAAGTATGTCTATTCATATCTCATTTGTATCAGTGTTGCTTTGGCTTTAATGCAGTAACAAATCATCCTGTGTGCATAAATTAGTGTGTTCCTACTTTCAGATTTAATACAAGCAACATCTGATGCTTTATGAACACTGAAAGACTCATTCAAAGATTTTGAATCATTTACCTGAAGAAAAGTCCGTGTCTAAACTTTTTGACAGCAGCTGCTGGCAGATACAATTTTTGCAGATGCAAAAAGGAGAAGTAGAATAAAATTGGTACATCAGATCCAGTAAGCTTAGGTCTAATCTCACTCAGGGTCACCTCTGTAGGGAAATACACTGACATTACTCTCTTGGTATAATTATGCTGCTACAGTTATACTATTATAAGCTGTTACATTTCCAGAGCAACGTATCAGGAGCAATTCCACTGAAATCAGTGACATAAGGCATAGAAGAATCAGTTCACCATACCCAGTTGTCTCTGGACACTGAATTACTGATTTTTTTCTAGGAAAAACAATGAAAATAAATAAAAGATGGACATAAATCTAGTAGCAATAAGATAAAATTACTATAATACAATTATCTGCTTATGTTTAAAGCAATCTATTTTGAAAAGAGGAAGGAAGTCTGGAGCAATTCATTATCTTTGTTGACTTACTCCAAATGTTCAGAAATTACCAGCTGTTTATATTTGCTAGTATATGGCAAATACCAAGCATCAGCAGGAGTTTGGTGCCCTCTTATGTTTTATACAAGCAATTTCAGTGATTGCAAACACGTGACATCATTTGCAAAGGCTTCTTAGGTTACAAACTGTTAAGAAAGAGTCAACTAAGATAAGTAACTACTTAATGCTTCAAAAAGGTTAATAACCACTTTAAGGCAGTGAACTTAGAGTAATGAGCAGACCCACAGACATACCTATGCACCTTCCCCCTCAGCTTTTATGGAGGCAGCTCAGCCTCACCAAACTGATTTTGTATGGCACAAAATTGATTCAGGTTTCTTTTATTTTGGCCATACAGATATTGTTAATCAATTGCTGACTACAACACAAAAAAGACTGGTTAGCATCACAGAAAAATCAGGATGAACTGCATTAATAGCTCTTAGAATCAGAAGAGAGAGGACTACAGGACCTGGCCTTACCTCCTGGAAACATCACCCAATTAACAATCTAGGTACTTCCCCAAATAAAGGGATCAATTAAAAAACAAAACCAAAGCACTGGGTCTGCAAAGTTGGAGACATCAAAACATGGAATATTCCCATTTCCTCTACTTGGATACTCCAGTGATTACTTCTTACACTTAACGCTTCGCACCTATTAACTACAGTTAGATTTTTAGGGGGTTCTAGCAATCACCTTATGTTTTCTTTCTTGTCTAGTTAACAACATGTTATTTTTCATTGTGTGCAAGTATTTCTAACCCATAGAGAAGTCCCTTCTTGATCACCCTCAGCAAGTTTGCCGATGACACCAAGCTGTGTGGTGTGGTGGACACGCTGGAGGGAAGGGATGTCATCCAGAGGGACCTTGACAGGCTGGAGAGGTGGGCCAATGCAAACCTCGTGAAATTTAACAAGGCCAAGTGCAAGGTCCTGCACGTGGGTCGAGGCAATCCCAAGCACAAATACAGGCTGGGCGGAGAGTGGTTAGAGAGCAGCTCTGAGGAGAAGGACTTGGGGGTATTGGTGGATGAGAAGCTGAACATGAGCCGGCAGTGTGCGCTTACAGCCCAGAAAGCCAACCGTGTCCTGGGCTGCATCAAGAGAAGCATCAGCAGCACGTTGAAGGAGGTGATTCTCCCCCTCTACTCTGCTCTCATGAGACTCCACCTGGAGTACTGTGTTCAGATGTGGGGCCCCCAACATAAAAAAGACATGGACCTGTTGGAGAGAGTCCAGAGGAGAGCCACAAAATTAATCAGAGGGCTGGAGCACCTCCCCTATGAGGACAGGCTGAAAGAGTTGGGGTTGTTCAGCTTGGAGAAGAGAAGGCTCCAAGGAGACTTAATAGCAGCCTTCCAGTACCTGAAGGGGGCCTACAGGAGAGATGGGGAGGCACTCTTGATCAGGGAGTGGAGTGAGAGGACAAGGGGTAATGGGTATAAGCTAAAAGAGGGTAAATTTAGACTAGACATTAGGAAGAAATTTTTCACTGTGAGGGTGGTAAGACACTGGAACAGGTTGCCCAGGGAAGTTGTGGATGCCCCATCCCTGGAGGTGTTCAAGGCCAGGCTGGATGGGGCTTTGAGCAACCTGGTCTAGTGGAGGGTGTCCCTGCCCATGGCAGGGGGGTTGGAACTCGATGATCTTTAAGGTCCTTTCCAAACCAAACCATTCTATGATTCTATGATCTTCTAAAAACTTGAGATTGCTCAGAAAGTCTTTTCTGTAAATAAAACCTGATTCTACATTAAGAAGTGTTTTGTGAGTTTGTTTTTTATTTCCCTATTAGCATCAAAAGCCTATACAGTTCAAATATATTTTTTTATACTTGGCACTTTCGTAACTCACCATTCCATTTTACTAACTACTCAGAGGAAAACATCTGGGAGAGATTTATGTGCCTTTTTGTTACATAAATCAGAATGCGTAAGAGATGGGCTACAGAAATAGCAATGTATAAAGATAACATGGAATTTTAGATTACATTTGAATGTTGGCATCAGAAATTATTAAATACCTTATTAAAGCAATGAGGACTCCATATTTAGAAAACTCATCCACTGCAATGGAATGATATTAGTACAGAAATAAAGCACCCAAGCCTTTCATAATGGGAAATTCTCAATTTATTTAATCAAATTATCCTACTATCCAATTTTTCAGAAACCAGTTTCAATATGATACATAAGAAAACCTTCACAGACTTATCAAGTTAGTGTACAAGTCAGTCGTTTTCTCAGTCTGGTCATAACACAGAGGTAAAAAGGAGTCTAAGCATCTCATACTGGTTACTAATGAGCATCCCTACTTATCACAGATGCACAAATGCCTAGAGGCAAGGCACATTTTGGTAGCATGGCCTACTTCAGCAACGCCAGACAAAACTGGATGAATGCTCCCCATTTTTGGGGCTGCAAAAGCCCATGTAAAAAGAAAGTTGAGAGCAGATCCATGCAGCAAACAGAACCTTGTAGAAATAACTTATTCATCAACATCCAAAAGTGCACTACTCCTTTACCGGACACAGAAGCACGTTCCCAGAGAGCTTCAAGTCCAATTTCAAATGGATGTGACAAAGGAAAAATAAATAAGGAAAGGATGTGGTGAGGAAGGGTAGATGTCCCTGGACCCCTTACACTCCCAAGATACACTCAAATATAGTTAATGATATTGCAGTGATATTTTTAAAAATAAATCCACCTTGTGTAGGTGAGAAATAGCTAAATTGCACACAGAGCAGAGATCCCTGAGCTCGTGGAGACCTAGTTAGAAAATCCACACAACACACTGCAAAGCCATGTGGACCTATCCACCTAGGTCTAGAGGAAGTACTGCTTTTTCAGCTGATAAGTATTGCTTGCTAGCTCCCGGTCAAGACCACGTGAATGATGGATCATATTTGCTAATGTGTAACCCTGAAGTTCTGGTTCTACGGCTTGCACGAGGGCTGCTTTTGTTATTGTGGATGTAGCCAACAACAAAGCATTCATATTTAGTGCATAATCTCACATAGTACTGAATCAGGCCATCAGGGTCCATAGCCAAGTTACTTTCTACAGAACATATGAATATGACTTTTCTGGACAGTTTTCCCATCTGCTGACCCAGAAATGTGTGATCATAGGTTGAAACCTGCCAAATTAAGATGTATTTGCTTTTGGTAACATTCACTGAAGTTGATATTTCCCATCAGAATAATTCTACCTCCCATATTCTCCTTCTAAGGAAACTGAAACAAATTGCCTCTCTTAGCTGGAAATTAGCATTAAAGTAATCCACCCGGTAGAATAAGTGAGTGGAAACAGCAAAAATCGTCCTAAGTGTTTTGAAGAACTAGTAGATAAATACAGAATGTGGGTCCACAGCTTTACTGAGGTAATCAGTTATTCACTGTCTCATTTCTGCCATGGCATTTCCCCATCCCATTTTCCTATACGTTTCCCCCAGTACTATAAAATGAACTAACTTAAAATCCTGTAGCAACATGTAAAGAAAACAGAACTACTCTGGACTGGGTATGGAAAGAGACAGCATTTTTAGGAGAGAGCTTGGAGACATCTACTAAGATACAGCATAAGAAACTTAACTCTAGACATTAATAGAGTTGATGAAGTTGCAGTGCTGGATATACCTTTAAAAATCCCAAAATCAAAACAGATGCACTTCTGTTAACTGCCAGAGCTTCAATAAAACTGGGAGAAAATCATATGCCTTCCAGTTCCTAATGCTGATTAAGACTTTCCTAGAAAATTGCCATTTGTTTATCTTAAGGAACTTAAAGAGTTGAACTTCAATATGTTCCACTATGAAATCTTACAGAACACAAAACTCATGCTGACATAAATCAAATGAGGTTAAGAACTGATTTAGTTAAGAATCAGTACTTGGCTGCTGTGCACATACTTTTAATTTAGTTTGAAGTGCCTGATATCAATTTAAATTAAGCTTATCACAGACTTTACCACTTCAGCTAGAGCTAAAAACTAAGATTTCAATGCTTATGTCATTAACCACCTAAGGCAGATGCCAGTATCAGCATTGACACCAGTATCCAGCAGCATCTTATTCAACTTCATAATGCATCCCTGTATTCAGTGTTGGGCAGTATCAGCACAATGATTTAAAAAAAAAAAAACAACAAACTGAAGAAACATTAAAATGAGGTGCTTGCCTCCTAGGAAATAATTTATACACTTCTTTCAGACAATTCTGACCTTCATTTAACAACATAGGTTAAGTAGAGGAGCCCCAAGAAGACCCTATACCTTTAAGAACAGCAGCTCTGTTTGTGAAGTTTTATATAATGAAATTAAGATGCTTATCAAAGTCATTTTACAATTGCCAGCAACAACAGCAAAAGCCACCGTAGCATTCCTAAAAGGAGTAACAGCTCAAGACCAGGTACTCTCAGTACAAGGACTGGAGAACAGCTAGGACAGTCTTAGCTCTGTATTTCTGGGAGCACAATATTCTGTGCTTGCCTAAGGAAACACAAGCTACAGAAAACTCAAGGAAATGTGGTCCTAGGTCTTACATGTCACACAGCTTGTGCAATGGCAGTTGTGGGAAACCATCAGCTTAAGGGTATGTATTTTTGTACTTGCTGAGCTCCAATCTCTGCAACATAGACTGCTCCACTCTTCATGTCTACATCCACAAGGTGTGGTTTGGTTTCATCTGCCAGCTGGACTGCGTTGACCATAACACAGTTCCCAATAGAGCCAACTGGTGGTGCCACCAAGACTGCTAACCGGTTGATATTCAGCTGAGCTACAATCAGGTACTTGTAATTGGCTGTAAATCTGTGAAAGACAAAAACACATTTTTGAATTATGAACTCCATATGACATCTCATTTTAACACAACCATGCACTTTTAAACAAACAAAACCTCATTAATAGTGAAGTTTTTGAAGGCTATGACAGAATAAATGCAGTGAAACATTGAGAATTAACTTGTAAGACTTGCTCTACATTTTGCTGCTCCTTGAGACAGATCATGATACAGAAAACTCATTCAAGACAATCTCTCTTCCTGTAAAAGCTGCAACATTAAGGTCAACAACACACAACAACTTCAAAACGAAGTTCCCAATTCTGCATTCAAACCCATGGGGCTTGTTACAAAGCCAAGATCTCCCTGTCAAGATACAACTGTGCAGATCTTTGCATATGATTAGGGCCCAGCACCCTATTAGTTAAACTGGTTAACTCCTTGTCACCAGGCATTAAATATCAACATTTTAATTTGCCAGTAACAGTACACCTTGTTTATGTAATTGCACACTTCTAGAAGAACTGTTCAACAATACCTGACAGAATAGGGTCCATCTTCTGAAAAACAGCTGCTCCAACACCCGAGCCATTCCCCTGTGACTTTATCAAAAACTTGGATTCTTTTGTTGTCTCTGTCTGCAACCCATACCTATTAAGAGCAAAAATTATGGCTGTTTACAGATAGAACAAATCAAATGCATTAGTTTCTTATATCAGCAAAGTATCCTGTTGAAAAAAAGTACATCTTGAAAGAATGTACCTTCATACTCAAAACTAAATAAGTAGATATAACTTCCAGATCTAAAACAAAACTGTCACACAGTTAACATCCACAAATTATATTTTACTACTTTAACAGAGAAATCATTGCCTTCTCTTTGTTTTTGTAGCTATGATATGGATATATTTAGTAGGATTTTTTCCACCCAGTGAGGATATATTTCCACCTATTTAATCCTAAAGCTGCTGGTCTGTCAGCCGCTAACAATTTGTTTTTCAACAGTAGTCTCATTTTATGATCCAGGCCTATGATGACTGCATCTGCAAACACTCTGATACGCCTAATACTACTCTAAATATTGAGCAACTTAAACACTCAGAGAATTTTCAGCATATCTTGCCTAATTAGTTTTGTGGAACTTGTCTCTGCCCCACCCTGTGCTAACTGGGTTCACAAACACTGCAAGCTAGGAATACCACTAGACAGTTCCAGTGAAGGCATCACTTATACTACAATCATTGAAATTTTAGCTGTTGACAACCTGTCAGTCTGATAAGTAAACTTCATGACTTTTCTGCAATATCATCTCAGTGGGAGCAGTAAACAAGTTGACCTGACATCTTTCAGCACTCTTTTTTAAATCAAACACTACTACATTATTCTCTTAGATTTCTGAGGAATTACAATTATTTTTAACCTAGGCTCATGATCAACATGACACTGGCAGTAAAACCACAGCGCATTGCAATTGCTGCCTTTGAATGTGTATACTCATGGTTACCCTTCAACACAAAGCAACTATGTCACTCCCCTTCTCCCTCCCACCCTGCCATTTTTGGCAGAGAAGTGATTTTTATAGATGCTTCTTATTCTGGTTCTGACAGCATCAGCAGAATTAGCTCACACCACTGATTTAAGATGTTTTAGTCAAGAACTCTTTTTTTCCCTGAAGCAGATTAAGGAGCAACTGCATAATTCCCCTATAAGAGAACTAGAGCAAAAGCCAGACTATGACTAACACCTGGCAGAAGTAGACTCACGAATGCCTTGAGCTGTATGCAGAAAAGCACTGATGTCCACAACCTAGCTAGAGCCTTACTGTCATCTTAAGTTTATGAAATTAAAAGTCCCCTGAAAAACCGTAAATGCTTTGGTAGATATTTATTATAGAACATAATTCTCCTGTACTCTCACAATGGCAACCTGTTAGAAACTGCAGGAGGAACAGTATGTTTTCGCATGGACATGGACAACGTAACCGGACAGAATCCTCCTGTTAACCTCGGAGCCAGCTACTTCAGCAGGCTGTGCAGTATGAAATTTCAGCTCATGACCAACATCACACTGAAAACTGTAACCCACATAAAGTAAGCCAGATCATAGCAGTTCAATGAAAAAAGAAATACAATTTGTTTTGTTCAAACACATGTAAACAAGCCTGTCAGAAGATGAACAAAAATTAAAAATTCTCCCTTTATTCTTTACCCGTCCGAAAGGATCCAGTGTTACACTGTGAGGAATCTTGAATTGACCAATGCCAGTTCCATTTGTTCCAGTCAGCCATATCTCTTTGTAATCTAAACAGTGAGAACCATGAAAATTACAAGTAAAAAAAAAAATAAAAAAAATCAAAGTAAGAATAGCTTTAAGTCATTCTCTTGCAAAGTTACCTTGAGTAATTTTTAAAAGGTGGAATTTCTAAATCCAGGCTTTTTAAACACAGTACTACCTATATATATAAACCCAAGAAATACTGGACCTACTACAGGAACTACTGTATTGTTATTAGTGGCTTCAGGATTATGGTTACCGAAATGTAGCCACTAGTACACAAAAGTCACAGTCCACGGCTCTTTTAAGCACTATATTAAGAAAAACCCCAACAAAACAAAACAACAAACATATATAGAAACAGTTGGCTGATTATGATATTAATTTGTTTAGTAAACTGAGTTCTTACATTTGTTACCTGGCAATTTTGAGTCAGTTTTGAGTTTTAACAATTTACTATTTTGCAAATTAGATATTAGCAAACCAATTATTTTATGACAGAGCAAAGGAGAAACAGTAGCTCTTCCATTTTTCTCGAACTGCAGACGTGTGCAGATTACTCACTCACAGCCCTAACCAACTCTGATCATCTAACTGGGGAATATGAGACAGATAATTAGAAACATGGAATAATTTAGGCGTAAAAGATCTCCAGACACCATTGGGTCCAACATGCTTCTCAAAGCAGGACTAGTCTTGATAACAAATCCAACTCTGAAGTTGGATCAGGTTGTTCATAACTCATCAAGTTTTGAGCATCTCCAGAGTGAAGATGGCACACCCTCTCTAGGCAAACTATTCACTGTCTGATCACCCTCACGGTGAATTTTTCCCTCCAAAAATCAAAGTGGAATTCCCTCCTCTTGCATCTTTTTCTCAGTGTTCTCATTCTTCACTGTGCATCTCCAAGAAACGTGTGACTCTGTCTTCTCTATACCCTCCCATTACTGACTTGAAGACAGCAATAAGAATCCTCTTCAGCCTTCTCTCTTCTCTCAGACTCTTGTCATAAAAGATTAGGAGATCCCTACTGAAGTGACAAGCAGTAAAACAGGACCTGGGACCTGATCCAACAAAATCTTCAAACTAATGTTAAATGACAGCTCTACCAGTTCTCCCTTAAAAGTATTCTCAAGATGTGTTATTTAAAATGCAATTTTCAACAGTCAACTACTGTGGAAATTCATTTTTCCATACCGTTAGATAGTTTGAGCAATCTGTTATTCATTCCTCCATCTCCATCCACAACATAGATATCTCCACTTTCCTCCACAAAGATCTCTGCTGGTTGATCAAACTGTAGAGGAATCAAGCTTGAACCAGCATTACCTGGTGTGCCCAAGATTTGCATAAGTTTACCTGAAGGGCTATACTGTTTCACGGTGTGCCCATAGTTCCCTGAAAAAAACCAAACCAAAACAAAACAAACCTGCAAAAATATCTTAAGATAAAATGTTTTACAACTAATTGCAAAGATTAAAAAAGAAAATCTCCTGATACTCACAAGTGATATTAATAAATCAAAAAGACAAAATCCTATAGTGAGAATATGACTGTGGGTTAGTAAATCCATAAGCTACAACAATATTCATCCATTAGGGCCACCAAACCTAGGACAGAAGTCTAGCCAGATTTTTCTTTCCCCCAATACTTCTGTTTCACCACCACACATACCTGTTCCAACATCTGTGATCCATACTGAACTATCTGTTTCAGTGTTCAATACAAAGATACCATGAGGCATTTCAACTGTATTATTCCAGGAGTAGAGAAAATAGCCTTCCTCTGAGAATACAAGCACCTTTGGTACATTATCTCCCCTCTGAAAGAGAAAAAACAAAACAAAACAGCCTATTAGGAAAACATAAGCAAGTACTCATATTTTTGAAAATAGCTCCTGCAGCTATCTTGGTCTTCATTTTCAAGCACATTTTTATGTTTTTGGTAAAAATATGCCAAGCATAATAATACAGGCATGAAAAACTGTAACTGTACTTTTTAGCTGCATGGCATTCAAGTACTCATTCTGTGCTTTATAATTAAATCCTGCCACTTTGCATGCAGAGACTGTCTTATCTGTGACCTAGAGATACCAATGCATGGAACCGGGTAAATTAAGTAACTGAACTCCAATTACTGGAACTGCCTGAAAGAGCTCCGTGGTTTTGATTTTATGGGACAAAGACCGAAAGACTGGAAGTGGACTAATCACTTGCCCCAGAAACACAGTTTACCTTACTGTTAGAGGAAAAGAAATTACTGTAAGTCAGCTGAGTTGGATCATTTATTCATATCACAGAAATTTAATGTTTTTAAGAGTACAAGCAAGTACAGTCCCAGAACTGCTTTTAACAATTGATATAGCAGAGATATCTATAGTTATGTTTTCACTAATTTTGATACAATAATTACTTATTATATATAGACACATCTATATCTCTCAATATGAACCAGAAACTTTAAAGGCAAAAATATACTAGATTAACAAGGTGAGAAATATAGCATTCTCACTCACTTGTCCCACATAGACCAAACCATGAACAGAGTCAACAGCAACACAAAATGTTTGACCAGTAAAGTATTCTGGAATTTTAGGCCAGCCTATGTCTAGCTTGTACATCTGTTGCTGTCCTTTCCAAGGAGAGGAGTAATCAAATGCTTTTAAAGCCTGGAAATACAAAAAGAATATTCATTAGTACTTAAATTCCATTATGGTGGATCAGAAGAACCAGCAGTAGAAAGCACTATGCACTGAAGCATCATAAATTGATTTATTCAATTTAAATCAAGAAGACAAATAAACAGAAGTAGGCTTGTAGTTAGGGTTTTGGACTGCAAATGGGAAAATTTTGACAAACTGGAAATTTGCTAATGAAGTCCTTTGGATTGGGGACCTCTGGAATTAGAAGGCAAAAATCACACCCTGAAATTGCTTACGTTGAAGTTGCTCTTACTATCTGTAAATCACACTCTAAAATAAGGAAAACAGTAGAGAAGGTTACAAATGCAGCAGAATCCATAACCACTTCAAGAAAATATGAAAATAAGATAAATCAGAATAAAGGGAAAATACACATCAAGAAAGAAAACGGCATCTTACAAACGGAGAAGCGTTAAGATACCAGGAATGGCAAAACTCTGGTTAATGTACACATTTTAAAAGATAATGGAAAAAAATAATGTTCCACCTTTTTGTTCTATTTTTTTCCAGCAGAAGAATGGAAGCTAAGCACAGCTGCGCGGCTGCAAGCGAAGTGCTGAAACGGAAAGATCCAGCTAGAACCGAGAAGCAAGACGTGACCCTGACGGACCAGGGCCGTTGAACATCGCGGTAACTTGCCCTGACAGAAGTGAGGGCAAGCTGATGACACACAACTACAAACACCGCGGGAGAGCCCCGACTACTAGAAAGGAAAACGGAGAGCCATTAAGCTGGGAGAAAATCCCACAGTAAGAAGCGCAAAGTTATTCACCGACAGCCGAGGAAGTTCTCCCTCGCCTAAGCCCAGCACACTGCTTCAGAAGCCCCTCAACAGCCATCGCCCAGCGGACACCTTTCTCTCAGAGGGCGGCAAAGCCACACCACGAAGCCTCCGCCTGGAACACGAGCCAGCAGCGCCGCTCCCGGGGCCCTGCCGCCCGCTGCGCCCCGGCGGGTCCCCCCGCACCCCGACCCCGTCCCCGCCGCGCCCCGACATCTGCCTTCGGGCGAGAAGCCAGGACCGCAGGGGGCGCGCAGCGGCTCGGACACCGGGCTGGCCGCTGTCCCGGCCGGCTCCCGCGCTTCGCCCCCTCCCTCAGGCCGCGGAGGAGCCGCTGCCCACCTGCGAGCCCCAGAGCAGGGCCAGCAGCGCCAGCAGAGCGCCGGCCATCGCCAGCCACGGCCCCCGCGGCCGCTTCCGCCTCATTGGGGCCGGGACGGGGAGGGGCCCGCCGCGTTGCCATGGCAGCCATGTGACCGACTCCCCTTCCTGTCACTGGGTGGGGGCCTCGTCCCCCTTCGCCGCTTCTCCCAGCGCCGGGCTGCCGAAGCCGTGCCGGCTCCGAACCGAGCGGCGGCAGCGCAGAGGCAGGGCAGAGAGGGGGAGGCGGCTCCCCGCGGCAGCGCTCAGGGTTTCGGAGCGACACCCGGGAGCTGGAAGAGGAGGGAATCCGTCGTGAGATTGCGGTACTTCTGCGCAGGCATCGCTGTGTCTACTGGCAGGGAAAAGGGCCTTTGCCGCCGCACTGTGATGTCATAGGAGCGCGACGGCAGCGCGGCAGGACCGGCGGCGCGGGGTGCCTTGTCGGTGGCTCCGGGCTGTGCTCTCGCTTCCCGGGCCGCCTCGGCCTGCTGCCCCCGGCGGCCGCTCGGAAGCGCCCCGGCCTCGGGCCGCCGGGATCGAAGGGTGGCGGCGCAGCGAGCGATGGGGTGTGGGGACGCCCCGCAGGCGGGCGCGGGCCGGCGGGGCCTCGGCGCCGCGTGCTGAGGGAGCGGCGCTGCGGGGCCGTTCCGCGGCCGTCCCTGTGCTGCTGCCGCCGCGGGCTCCGCTCCTGCTCTTCTTTTCCTTCCCCGGCGAGAGCAGCCTCGGAGCGTGCAGTGAGCGGGCGCGGGTCCCCTCCGGGGCCGCGAGCCTCACCCGGCGGCCTGCCTTTGTCTCATTGCAAAAGCAGCTGCGCTGAATTCCTCGAGGCTGAGAGGATCCCACTTCCCAGGCTGCCTTCCTTGCCCTGCGTTTTGAGGGTTTTTTTAAAATAATTTTTTTCTGTATGCTTCAAGACTCTCAGTAAGGTTTTGGCCCAGATATTTTTTTTCTTCAATGTTTAAGTATCTGCATTGAATGAACCAATAAAGATGGATAAGAAATCATTTGAAACCGTGCTGGATGAAATTAGAAAGGTAACGTCTCGTTTTGCGTGCTAGTTTAACCATTTGGTGGTAGGATAGTCCTCTTGATGGCTGCACCAGGTTAGGTGTTTGTGTTCTAAAATAATTGCTTCAGGATTCAATAAAGACTAAGTTTCACATCAGTGTGAAGAACTGTAATCCCGCGTTGCTGGTGTATCGTGGGGTTTGTATGTCATATTTAGCAGTGTGAAGCTGCTTTGACATGCTTGCTCTCTTTGAGACATTTTTATTTTCTCAGAGAACTGAAATTGAGTGTTTGGACTGCCACCCCTGAGCTAATGAATTATGCTTGAAGAACACTCATTTGAAATAAGCATTTGAGTAAGTTTATCACAGCATTTTCACTGTCAAGAAAGATGAGGAAGAAAAGCCAAAAGAGCCAAGTATCTCTTATTTGTGGGAAGGGGCTGCATTTGCTTGGCCTGACTGGAGATGGAGACTTGAAGTGTAAGGTATCCACCTTTTCTATGATGGTTTAGAAGATAGAACACACAAATAGGACATGAGCGGGCTGATTTCTAAGCTGCGCTTTGCTGTCCTTGTTCAAAGCCACATCTCCCCTTGGCTCAGGAGTGTGTGCACACCTTCCTCCAGGATGTAAAATCCTGGGTTTTGATGCATGCTCTGAACTGTGCTTGTGTGTCTCATGTTAAGCACTCACTGAGCGAAACAACCGCTAGTTGTGGGAAGCAGAAATACAAACTTAAGCTTCCTGGTGTCTGGCAGGTGCTCTCATTTCTTTCTGCACAGAGGCCAGCTTTTAACAGAAAAGCTAGAGGTTAGTGGTTGGGGCAGCTCCCCAAATACTAGAGCTGGAAAAGGAGATAGAAAAATCAGAAACTCTGAGATTAATGGTTCCTGTCTTGCATGGGAAGAACTAGCCTAGGATGATGTATTTTGCTGTGTCACAGTAGAACAGGTATGTATCCTGCTAAAGCCATCTTGGTGTGTAAATGAAGGACTTTTTATTTTTAATAATATTGCCTTATGGTAGAAAATGAATCCTTAGCATTTTTGTAATAGGTGTTTTTTCTTATGATGGGTTGTCTAGGAGAGGTCATTTACTTGGGCTTGGGTGCTACAGAGTTGAGTTTCAGTTCAGCTTCCAGTCAGCATGAGGTACAGTCGTGGTTGCAGGTGTGCTGTTACTCTTTTGGAACATACTGAGGTATAAACCACTGTCCACAAAAGCTCCAGTGATGAGTCTTTGTTATCACTACTGCACTTAACTGGCATGTTTGCATAAGGTCATGGTCTTAAGTTCTCCTTTATAAAATGGGTATGTTCCATGCTGTGTAACCAGCTAAAAACATGACAGCCTGAGATATTTCAGGGTGTGGACTTCCCTCTCAAACTCGGAATTCTTATGGAAAATCTGGGGGGAAAAAATCAAGGAACAACTTGCATATGAATACTTTCTCTGAGAATTGATGGTGAGAGGGAGCAGTATTTCAGATATTACTACTGCAGTGCGGCTCTTCAGAGTACACTGATTACTAAAGACTTCAAACAAAAGTGTTTTTGACATATGATTTTAGGCAGTTATGTTTCCTGCATGCTGTCTGCCTGTATTCATGTAAATTTAACTTACTGTTGACCTAAGGATCAGTGGTGTGCCGTGTTAATAATAGCTGTGCTGTTGCAGTGTAATGTTCATTTTCCAAATACTTATTTTGTATCTTAGTTGCTAGGTCTTTGTTTAAACTTCATTTCTAGCTCTGTGGTGGAACCTTCTTTCCTGTGTGATTCTCACCTCAGTTGTGTTGGTGTGTTCCATTTTCAGTCCTACAGTTGGCAGGAATAACTACATGTCTTAATGTATAGTTTAGTGTGTCTTTCCCCATATATATTTATGTTTATTAACAAATAAAGTTTGGTGGGTTTTTTTATGAAAAGGTGCACAGCAATGCTTTCTGTTCTTATTATGAAGTCAGTTGTTGGTTTGAGGAGGAAGAGTGACATTTGTTTTGGTGAAGAAGTTGCTATATGACTTATCAGGCTTTTTTTCCAAAAATATGGAAAGAGAAAGAAGGGAGAGATGAAAAAATGTCCATGAAGAGAGAAGTTCTTTTCCCCCTGTGAGTTCAGCATGTCTGGTAGTGTTGGTCTCCTAATGAGGTATGGAAAGGAAGGGGGTTGCCTCAAACAGTATGTGAGTGGGTTTCTGTGCAACTGTGCTACTCACAGTCAGGTTGCAGTGATGGAGAACTTTGTGTCTGTCTGTGTGGAGGGAAAATGACAAAAAAGGAATAGGAGTAGGTTTTAGGGCTATTGGGAAGAGATAGAAATGGGTGTGTGGGTGATGCTGCAGTTGATTTGAGAGTAGTTAGCATGAGAGCTAGCAGTAGATGGGGACCTTGGAGGCTGGGGAAGAAAGCTCTGTGCACCAGTTTGAGGCAGGAATTCGGCTGTCACCTGTCTTCTTTAGATCTTATATGTCTATCAGTAGGCTGGGTGTGAGGAGAGGGAGGAAGCCCTGGCTGTTAGATAGCCCACATGGTGATCAACTAACTGTCTTGCCACTAAGTGAAAAGTGGTGGCCAGTACTTCTTCAAACTACTCTACTTCGTTTGGTTTGTGTGGTTGCTTATTAACGTTTGACCTAGCTCAGACACAACATCACCCTCTGGAGCAAATTTTCTTGTATACTTAGTTCTGTCCTTACAGATCTGTTTTCCAGTCTCTTCATAATTTCACTGAAGTAAGATACTTTGCTAATTATTTTACAGGGAACATACAAAGAGATTGTATGAATCATCAACTGTATTATCTTGTTTAACATGATGTAGACCTTATGATGATGATATCTCAGTGCAGTTTTAAACAAAAAAAAAGCAAATAAAAATTTAGTAATTTTTTAAACAGAAAAATTAAGTTGCATCTCTGCTTTTCATTGTTCTCTCAATTAGCTAAAGGGTATTCTGTTGCTTAGAAATAATGCAGTGTAACTGATGCAAATGTCACTTTTGAAGGTCAGATTTTTTTAGCTAGATTAGAAGATGACTGTGCTATAATTATAATTTTTGAGGGACTAATTATACATCTTTTTTTCTCTGTCTTCTAGGCTGTATTGACTGAGTACAAATTAAAAGCTATTGAATATGTTCATGGATACTTTTCCAGTGAACAGGTAAAGGTCATCACTGTCATGGGTTTAATGGGAGCTATTGGCTTTGTGTGTCTCCAATCATACTGAGGCTGGTCACGTTAGCTTTTTTATTTATTAACTGAGGAGATTTAATTCCTCATTATTATATCAGCATGAATCTGTTAAAAATAGTTCCAAGTGGTTTTGTTATCAAAATCATTACATTTTCATTCCTGTTGTCTGGGGAAAATTGGAGAAATTGATCGTCATGGAATTTAGGATTATTTTGCATGTATTTTGCATGTATTGCATAGTAATGCATATCACAGTTATTTTGGTACTGTGTGGATTTTTTTTTCCTGTTTCTTTTTCTTCTGGTTTTGTTTTGTGTATGTTTGGTGAAGATGCTGTTTGAGATACTGGATGTTTTTAAGCTTTTTCAGAAAGGCTTAATTTTGTTATTCTAATACTATGGCAATTGTTGTGCATATATGCAAATATATAGAGAGGAGTAAGTATTTTAAATATTTCCATAGAAAAACTTCATCTCATAACACAGAATTTTTAAGTGCCTATTTAGAAATAAAAAGAACATTGGATGCTGGTAGGCACTGATGTGACCAAAGGTCACAAGACAGATGGATGCTCTTTAGCAGTATACCACTCTTCTCCAAAAATAGAAAGATCATATTGATACTGTTAGCTGTGGGAAATCTTTCTTAGAAGAAAAATACTTATGTTTGTTAGAACTTTATTAGAAGAAAAATACTTATGTCTATGAGAACTTCCTTAGGAGAAAAATATTTATGTCTGCGAGAACTTTCTTAGAAGAAAAATACTTATGCTTGTTAGAACTTTATTAGAAGAAAAATACTTATGTTTATTAGAACCTTTTTAGAAAAGGGACATCATGTAGTTGATGTCTACTGCAGGAGAAGATAATACCTGCAGGGGATGAGAAAGAAGACAATTGTTCAGGATGTCGGTGAGATAAGGAGAAATTGAAGGTAAACAATCTACAGGATTAGGTAATGTTAAGGGTCCCGTTCCCAGGACCCTAGTTAGCCAATAGTAACTCTGTCTTTAAGATTTTTAAATCATTGTATCCAATTAGTGATTGCCGGATCTGTGTGAATTCTGTATAAAAGTGTGCAATTAAGGCATAATAAACGGCTACAGCTTGATCAAATTGGTCTGCGACTGAGTCCATATCAGCGGCAGTTAGCCTAACTTTTTTTTTGTATATGTAAAGGATTAACTGAAGGACTTTCTGTTGCAGGTTGTTGAGTTACTGAGATACTTTTCCTGGGCTGAACCACAGCTCAAGGCAATAAAGGCTTTACAACATGTAAGTTCTTGTGACGTAGTCTTGTGGAGTAAGTTTGCCCTCTTAATCTTATTTTAGGTTTGTGGTATCTACTTTTGCAACTGATAGATCTACTCTTTAATCTTCAAAGTTTCCTCTTCATTTCTTTCTTTTTCAATGGTATCAAAGTATGAAACATCAACATCATACTTTTAACCAGGGTATCTTTTCTGAATAAAGTGTCTTTTACTTTTCTGTGTATTGCAAGAATAGATGTATCTATGTAACTGTTGTTAACTTTCCTAATTTCTCTGCTTTTGCCAAGTGCTTTTTGCAGTTCTTTGTTCAGCAATTAGCACAGGGAGTCTCCTTCCCAGTGGGAGGGAGGGAATATTAAACATCTGCTGAAATACATGATATGAGGCTGTTATTGAGTGGCTGATTTTACATACCCTTTTTTCTTTCTTGCTTACTTGTCAGAAAATAGTGGCAGTTCCAGCATCAAAAATGGTTAATATTCTCAACTGCTTCACATTCAGTAAAGATAAACTTATTGCCCTTGAAATCTTAGCTTCGTAAGTATCTCATGTTATATTCCTTAAGTTGTATTGTTTTTACTAATGTTTGAGCATATAAAACTTAAGATACTTGTAGAAGGAAGCACTGTAGCCCGTTAAGGTAAAGCACAAAGTGATTATTGATGGGGCTGTAAAAAGAATTAGAAGCAGACATTGTGCAAAGTTCCATAGTTCATCTGAGTCTTGATCATGCTGCAATGTGGGCTCTGCCTGCTGGAAAACTGTCACTTTGCCAGTGTTTTTACAGTGATCTTCAAATCTTGTAGAGAATGAAGAGGGTCTTACGCTTATTTCTGTTCACTGAAGTGTAAAAGGCTTGAGACCAGAGTATTCTGGGAATCGCCCCTTTTGCATTTGAAAAGCCTCTCAAAATTGCATATGTAAAAATGAGTTAAGTAAATACATCTCTTAAATCCACACATTTGACTTAGTTACAGATCTAGTGTCTGTAAAAGATGAATAGATATTCTAAATGTATGTTTACAAAGAAAGTTGGGGTTTTTTACTGAACAAAGCTGCTTCAAATGATCTGCCTTTTACATATGTTTATTTTGGAAGTCTTTTGCCTGGTTTAGGGGATTTATTACAGGAAGTGTTGTTCTGTTTTGGTTTGGGTTTTTTTTTGCATGAAGTATGTCTGCCTTGCATGTGAATTCTATATATTACAGGCAGCTTGAACATTTTTGGGCATATAAAGTCATTATATAAATATCCATAAACTAAATTTAAAGTCTGAGGATATAGGCATGCTCTTACTTTCGGAGTTGAGCTTTGAGAAGCTGTGTGAATGTTCCTAGTCTCTTTCAGACCAAAACAAAACAGGGTAGCTTGAAGGAGCTTCAGTGGCATATTAAAGTAACCTGTTTTGCTTCCTGAAATGAGATTAGAGCTCATAGGCTTTTTAGTTGGTACACTTCAGCTGTTGCGGGGGAAAAGCACAGTAACTTCTTTAGCTGTAGAATTTCTACAGTGCAAGAGCATAATAAGGGAGTCGTGGTATAGAAATCCTAACGCAAATCTGTGTGTTACTTATTTTTGTAATCAAAACTAGAGAACAAAGTTGCAAGTTCATTCACATTTTAACACAATTTTTGAGGAATTTTTCACATCTTTGTTCGATGTTGTGCTGATTCCATTTCCTCTAGTATCCTCCTTCGAGACGTCTGCCTTTTTGGGGCTGTATTGTATTTCCAGTAGTTTGCATGGGGCAGGTAAAGTTTGACAGCAGTAAAGGTGCTGTGTTCAGGGTTTTGAAAAAGGCAGGTAGAATCAGGCATTAGGCTCCTTGTACTTGCACATTTTGTTGTTTTCTTTGGTGTATCTAGTGTTATTTTTGGGAGAGGAGCAAGGAGAGAGGAAGGGTACATTTTGGAGCTGTGTGAGGTGTTTCACTAGCTCTGCAGAACTCAGAATTGCCAGGAGTTTAATCTTTTTTCATTCTGGAGTACATGAGGTGAAAATGTGTTTCCCTACCAGTGTAGCGAGAAACAGTGGCAAACTGAGTGAGTGCTGGTTTTCTGCTGTGCTGGGAATTGTGTGCTAGTAGCAATTAAAGCTTTCTAATGAACTGTTGCGATGCAAAATTCATTTTGCCAACATAGTTGTTTTTGCCATAAACTTTAGTGACCATTGCCCATTGTTCTGTATTGATATTTAATTCCAATACTCCATATTGATATTTAATTTTAATCATAATATCATAGAATCATAGAATGGTTTGGGTTGGAAGGGATCTTAAAGATCATTGAGTTTCAACCCCCCTACCACGGGCAGGGACACCCTCCACTAGACCAGGTTGCTCAAAGCCCCATCCAGCCTGGCCTTGATCCAGGGATGGGGCATCCACAGCTTCCCTGGGCAACCTGTTTCAGTGCCTTACCACCCTCACAGTGAAGAATTTCTTCCTTGCATCTAGTCTGAATCTACCCTCTTTCAGTTTAAAGCCGTTACACCTTGTCCTATCCCTACACACCCTTGTAAAATAATGGTAATATTAACATTTAAACTAATTATGTTTTTTAATGTGCTGTTGGATACTGACTGGATAAGTGTTCATCACTTCTCAGTAGTGCATTATTTCTGATAAGCATATGGAAGGGCAGTAATAGTCTGTCAATGTCTTTATTTATAGCAACATTGTTGATGCTCAGAATTATCGCCTTATTGAAGATCTGTTCAGAATTAATATGTCAGAGAAGAAAAGATGCAGAAGAATTCTTGAACAGGTAGTCAAGATACTCTAGTACCTTTGATTCTGTCAAATACAGTATTGTTTCTATCCTTACGGCCATTGTGGTGTCAAGACTTGCCATGAAGACTGCTGGGAACTACTGGTGGGGGACAAGCTGAAAGAAGCAGCTGCAAAAGGATAAGAGCTGTGTAATACATGTGCAAAAGAAAGGGGAATTTTCTGTCAGGCATTAGGATCATATGGAAAAAGGGGCACAGAATTGCAAACAATGGTGAAGAAAGCAGTCTGCTTTTGTTTTAGAGAACACCAAGTGCTTGACTCTAAGTTCAGTAGAAGGAGTGGTGATCCATGTAGAGTTACTCAAAGCAAAGGGGAATTGGCAGAACCTCACACTGTTTGGAATATTTGGGAAGAAGATATGAGACGAAGCTTTGAATTGTTCCATGTGGGTTGATTCGTGCAGTCTAAATGTCATGAAATAGTAATTAATTTCTTTAAAGCATTTAATTTGATAGCAAAGAATGTCCTTTCTTGATTATTTTGCAGGCTTCAAAAACGGGTTGTAAGGCTCCTCATGCTATGATATCATCCTGTGGAATGATTCCTGGTAACCCTTATCCCAAGGGCAAACCAAGCCGCATAAATGGAATTTTCCCAGTAAGCATGATCCTATGCTTTTGCTTTTTACAGCATTCTTGATTTAGGATTTATCATTATAGTATAACCAAAACTAGGATTCATGTCCAAAGTGGAGTGGAATCAAAAGCAATGTTTGGGTTTTTTTGTTACCCCATTACACATTTATAGGGAACTTGCATTATTTTTATTTTCCCGTTCTTTCTATACTGCTTCAAATAAAGATTACCCAGTAAGTAAGCCATTGTTCATATAAGGAAAACATTGTAAACTCCAGCAATTCTTGGCATAATCAGGAGACATGTAAGCAGCCTTACTGGTAGGTTGATAAGATGAGCCAATATGGTCACTACATGACTACTGCTAATCTTAGTGTAGTTCATGACCAACCATGTTAAGTATTTCCCATGAACACTAAAGGGACTGCAAAATTTAAGTTATCATGTCCACAAATCAAAATGTAGAATTCTAATTATGTCAGAAACATGGATTGTTTAATACGGATCTCTTTACAAAAGCTCAGTGTTATAAACCAAGCTATTGGAATGCTCTTATTTATCATTTTTCAAGCCAAGAATGCAGGTTTTTTTTCCTAACAGACATGGTTAAGTATCACTTTCAGAATATTCTAAAACTCAAATATAGTTTAGAAAAAAATCAAATATGGCAGAAATTCTATAGCAAGATTTACTTCTAAATTAATATTTAATACTTTAATTTTATTTTGTTTCAGGGCACCCCTATCAAAAAGGATACAGAAGAATGTACTAATGAAGGAAAGGGAATAGCAGCTCGTATACTTGGACCGTCCAAACCAGTATGTCTAATAAATGAGTAAATAAATGAAACTTTAAGGAAAAAAAAATCCAACCACCAGCCAATTCAATGAGGCTTTTATATAAAATGCTGTTATGTTGCAAGAGTACTGTAGGAGCAAAGCTAAACTTCTATAATAAAGATAATATGACCTAGTATATTTTTATTTAATTTGAAAAAAATCTCTGGTTTATATCTGTGGGGGATAGGGTTCTCTAGTGGATACAAAGTGTGTACGTTTGGAGGCTGAATTTAAATTACAGTAGCAGAAGACAAAACTAAAAGCATTTTTTAGTAGTTCATCGTGAGCTAGTGGAAGTTTTAGAAATATATGCAGTTTTTTATTACAGTCTCTGAGAATTTCCCACATGAACATAAAAAATGTCTGCATCTTGGAAACTTGAATTACAGCAGTGCCTTAGAAGGAGGCTTTTGTTTCTTAACAACACAGCTGATCTGTATTTCAAAATTCTTAAGTGTGTAGGACAAACTGGTGATGAACCTGTTCCTACTTTGAAGTACTGTCCAAATGTTTTATTTTCACTTTTATTAGGAGATGTTTCCCACTAAGCTGTAGGGACAGGTAACTTCATAAGTATTTGTTAGTTTTAAATGTGCTGACTCTTTAAAATAAGAAATCAGTTTAAGACTGCACAGTGTGAAAACTACAAGGCGGGAGGGAGTTCCTTTTCCCTGTGTTCAGTATTATATTAAAATCTGAAGGTATACTAGTGATGTTTGTTTCATTCTTTTCAGAAAGAGTGAAATATGTGCAGTCACTATGGCTATTATGAAGAAATTTGATATGACATATTTTCCCAGTGAAGATCAGCTGTCTGTAGTAGTGTCTGTTAGCTTTTTGTCTGAGAAACATTAGGTAATGCTTTCACTATTGCTTCTTCTGTTTTTTTGTTGTTTTTTTTTTAATGTAGGCTCCATCAACCTACAATCCACACAAACCAGTTCCATACCCCATCCCACCATGTCGGCCACACGCAACTATTGCACCAAGTAAGGCTTCTGTGTGTTTTAGCTTGATGCTATTGTTTCATCCATTTGCCTTTTAAGTAATGTGTCAAGTGTCAGTTTCTCTGACCATGATCATATATGAAATTGGCTTGTGCTCCCTCAGCATGCTCTGGATACTGGTTGCTACCTCCTTCTATCATGACTGCAGGGTTGACAAAAAGAGGAATATATTGTATTCTTTTTCAAACATCCACTTCATAAGGAAAATTCACAGTCCTGTTCTGATGGCAAATTATTTTGTTTATGGGAGGCATTGTGCATATTAGACATGACTAGGGCTGTGTCTTTGTTGTGATATTTGACCAAGGTTTGGGCTTTGGCTTGACAAGTCTCTTGACTTGATGCTATTGTACCAAACTTACGATGTGGTCAGGCACAGCCCTGAACTGGGTGGAAATATGTAGGAACTTGCTGAAGGATGGCAATGTGTTTCTCAGTTGCCTTTGGCTTTACTTTCTCTCCATCACAATGGAGTGAAAAGAGTTTCCTTAGAGAAAAGTTGAGCAATGTAGAATTCAGTCTTAGAGGGGACACAGTGATGGCCTTTTCCTGTATTTGATTTGACTATTCCTAGCCTTGTGCCTCAGGTAAGATTGAGTCTTTCTTCATTAACTCCTCTCTCTTTGCTCTGCTGCATCAGTTGTTTGATTCCAGATGTTTTTTGAAGGGAGCAAGGTAATTGCTGTTCTTTGGAAGAAGAGGTTGGTGTACTTACGTAGTCATACTCTGGGCTTTTTGAGCAGCAGCTGAAAGCTTTTGCTAATCTTGCTGTTCTGTACTGCAAAATGAGTAACTCTCTGGTTAGGAAGTTTTGTTTTTGCTGATGTTATGGATTTCGAGGAGTTTTTTAAGGTGTTTGATAAGAAAGTGTAGTAGAGCTCTTAGCATGCATGTTGAAAGATGAGTCATCTAACCAGCTTGATGTCTGCAGGTCTCTTTATAATCAATTTGGAAAAATTTTCACTACTGGTGGTTAAAGTAAGTCTGATGATTTGTACCCTAGAAGTTACTTGCTCCCCAGAAAGTGTACAGGAAACCTGCAGACTAGCTCAATTTTATATTAAACAAATCCTATCCAGAGTAAGTTAGGGCACAAAATTTGGCCTGTGACTGGATGTAAGTATTAGTACATTTTAGGTTATGAAACAGCTTTTGAGGGTTCAGGGCCTTATTAGGCTGCAACATCGTTTTGTGACAATGGAACTAATAACTATGATAGATTTATATATATTAAAAATGTGTTTAATGAGATTGCAGATGCTGACCTGAAACTCTTGAATATGCTTGTGTTCAAGCAATGGTCAAAAGGATGTTTTGTTTTCAGCCTCTTATATGTATTGATTTAACATTTCCTTCCTGGGTGATGCAATAATTTTTAATTATTCTACTGATTTTCAGCCAAGAGTTGTCTTGCAAGAAATCTTAACATTAGGTAGAACTACTATGAAAGTGTGAGATCAGAAAGGAGTTATGTATGACAAATTACTGCACTTGAGTAATGTTCAAGTGCTACCTTTTCCCATGAAGTGTAAGTTATTATACTCTTAAAATATTAATTCAGCACCACTGTGAAGTGTATTTGTGTTTGTGTGATTTGAATTCTGAGGTTCTTCGTCAGAACTGTATGCCACAGCTCTACAACAGTTTGAGTTGCTCCAAAGAATAAGGGAGGAAGAAAGGTATCTTTTCCTAAGTTATCTGCAATAAGTATTTGATATTAAAATAATTTGCTAACCCACCTGAATTTCTCAACATTTAAAGAAATATTGAAGAGTGATAGACTAAGTATTGGAGATGGGACATTTTTTTCTGAACTGTCTGATTTATGGTGGAGGGCTAGTCATGGTCACTGGTGTATGTTTGGCTCTGTCGGGGCTTTAATGTTAAAGGAAGAGTTGCAACAGCTTTGGAGTCAGGAATAGAAAAAGAACAAACGATGCAGCAGACACTGCTCCCCTTTGAGTTTTTCACAAATGGAACTGAAGGCAATTGAAACCTGACTTTTTCAGGCTCTTTTAATAGAAGCCCTTACTAAAATTTGTATCACAATGCATGTCACTCAGACAGACATTAGCAAAAGCCAGCATCCGGCCTGGATGATTAACTTGTCTGGTTTTTGGTGAAGGAATGTCTTACAATCTTGAAAATGCTCTTTTAAAGGAAAAGACACTTACTGGTTCATTTAGATATGGGTTCTTCTGACAACTGAGATGTGTATTGCATTTGTTCTTTTAGGTGCTTACAACAATGCTGGCTTAGTTCCAATGGCTAATGTCATAGCTCCAGGCTTACCAGTTCCTCCGCCATATGCTGCTAATCAAGTGGTATCAGGTAGAGCATGCATAACTTTTAATATGTTGATGGTATTTTTTCTAATTCATTGTTGTGAATGGATCATTCACTGCTGGAGTTTCATTTGCTTTTAAATAACAAGCTGTTGTTCTCCCTTTAGAAAATGAGGACCTTTCCAGCCCAAAGGCAAAACCTTCCCAAAATCAAGGTAAATTGCAAATCCACAGGGAGATTTATATGTTGATTGTATCTTTGTTATTTGTTCAGAAAATGTAAACAACTTACTTGGGAATCTCATAAGCTTCTAAGTGTTTAACTACTGTCTGAGTAGGATCCCTTCAGAGTTTAGAAAAAAATAATCTCGGCCAGATGGCACTTAGAAACATTGAAACATTGAAA
>WKFP01013177.1:64219-90976 GCA_011057875.1 Pterocles orientalis | reverse complement strand
ATCCGTGTGTAGAATGTCTTATCCCAGACTGTAACATTCAACTGTGTCTACCTGCACTTTTGTCTTACCCTTTAAATTCCAATTCCCTTCACAGAAGAGAGTGTTGCCCTTTCTTTTTTTTCTTTTGTCTCTATTTGTGTGTTACTTCATATGCTTTGTACACTTAGTACAAATCATAATAACAAATCCCATTATGAAGTACTTACACAAAAGCTTTGATAATACTTTGTTAGGTTTGACAAGTAGAAATTGAGAATCTACTGACTGTTGAGTCATATTAACAAACACGCAAAATAGATAAAATCACCATCGTAACTTTAGCCTCTGTAAATATTTATAGGAAAAAAAGAAAGTTGTGTTTTGTCTTTTTTCCTCTATGCCCAGAGATGGTTCTACAGAAATGTTGCAGTTCCAAAGAATCACTTTATTCATATATACCACTTTAAATGTGTATGTATTTACAAGGTAGTTTATACAGCTAAATGGATACAGTGTAATGACTAAAATCTTCTCTTAGAAGAAGTTCAGTAACAGCTCTGGGTTCTATTGCAGCCTTATTTCTCTGGTGATAATCTTGTCTGTCAAGATTAACACTGTGATCTTTAGGAGAGCCTTCGTTTTGGGAATAGGATGAGGAAGGGACAGAATCCAGAGCCGAGCAATCTGGGTCTAGGTTTTTGGAAAATAATATGTAAAAGGAAATTGTTGGCAGACTTGCTAGTGTTACAGTTTCAAGATACATAAAAAAGGAGTTTGTCATATCAATTTAGGTCCAAGATTTTAAAGATTCCAGGTTTGGGTTTATGTGTGTATATGTAGAATTTTGGCAAGAGAGAAATCTAACCTGTTAGAGTTATGGGTGATGAGTTTGACTGGCTGGATCAGTGATTTGCCTACAGTTGATAAAGCACAGGGGTTGCTTGAGAGGAATGATTAATTAACATATTCATATTCCACAGGAAACTAGATAGAGACTCTTGCCATGCCAGAGTTCATAAATGCAGCTTCTTTCTTTTAACCCCCACATCCCTATTCTCAGTGTGCCTGCCTATTTTCCTCCAGCTTGACTTATGTCTCTTTGACTTACTTTGTAGGATTCATATAAGCTGATAATCCTAGTGGCAGGTGCTTGCCTCAGTTATAAACACCTGACTTCAGACTTACAGAAATATTTGTTCATAAGGTCAAGTGCCAATGTTAGCTTAATACTATAGTGTAATACATGAATTTAAAAGTGTACCTTCTTAGAACCAAAATCTGAAGGAAACACAGTGAAGAGAATGACCTGATTTTGAAGGAAAGAAAAATACCAGCACCTGAAATCAGCCTTCTTCAGTTGTTGACTAAGCTTCTCATGATACATTGAATTAACTGGTTCTGAAGGAAATTCTGACCTTCAGTGAGAGTGGATACAGAGGAGCCCAGGTGATCTAATGTCTATGGAATATTAGATCTGGTTTGGGTGCCAGATGCTAGGGACCAGAGGGAGGGTGTTTACCTGTGTCACTTGGACATTCTTATGGAGTATATTTGAGCATCTAACTGTCTTGCATGAGATCATGGTAGCAGATGTCACAAAGTGTTTTAAAGAGGAGTGGTAGCCTACATGATGTACAACTTCAGTGATGTGTTTGTATGTGTCTTTTTGTTTCATTTTCATAGACTCCAGTGTTCACTGCTTATATACAGACATTGTATGTTAGTTATTGCTTGTGTATCATATTTTGAAATACTGTATAAAATGTGTTTGTGTTGATTTCAAACATTTCTGACAGTTTCAAGTATTCTTACCAGTTTTGTTTCTTTGCAGCTTTTTCTGCACAAGCGAATCAGCTCTTTACTCCTCATGGTTCTAATCCTTCAACACCTGCTGCTACTCCAGTCCCTACCCCATCACCTGTCAAGGCAATAAGCCATCCATTAACACCTGCAACTCCACTCATATCTGGGATGAACATATCTACCCCTGTCCTTCCTGTTTTCCCAGGACAGGTCTCCTCTTCCATCCATACATCTCAGCCATCCACCCCAACCCCTACTGTCATCAAATCCCTTTCATTGCCTGGTGTTCCTGTCACATCTGTTCACAGTGCAACCTCTACTCCTATCCCTGCAGTTTTTTCTGGGCTGGCTTCTATACCCACTGCTACGCCAGCTCTGCAAGGTTCTTCCACACCATGTGCCACTCCTGCGTCTAGTGAAGCTTTTGCATCTGCTACTGCTCCATTTGCTGGCCTCCCATTCTCTGCAACCTCTTCAATTGCTTCTGCTAATAATCCCACTCCATTGTCATCAGTTTTTGCTGGCCTCCCTTTGTCCTTGCCTCCCAATGCCCAAGGGATTTCTAGTCCTGTTCCATCGACAATTGCTAATTCCTCTGCCACTACCATTCCTGGTTCGCTTAGCTTGCCTAACCCAATTTTGTCTGTCTTAAAGGGATTTCTGACGTCAAATGACACTTCATTAATCAATTCATCTGCTTTACCTTCTGCTATGACAAGCGAGCTTGCTTCTTTATCTGCTCTTGCTAATCAAAGCTCTGACCCTCCCACTTCCTCTGTCAACAAATGTTATACTCCATCTGCCACCCCCACCCCACAGCGTTCCTCCACACCTGGTCTGGCCATTTTTCCAGGTCTTCCATCCCCATCTGTGGCCAATTCTAGTTCCACTCCTCCAACATTGCCTGCACAGTCACCTTTAACCACTTCACCATCGATTATGCCAGTCAACTGTGGCTCATCAGCCTCCCTCTTGCATGGCACAAGCCCTACTAATCCTGATCAGCAGCTCTCATCAGCCCCAGCTGCCACAAGTATCCCAGTGCTGGTCAAAACAGAACCCATGAGTCCTACTCTCTCGGCCTTCAAAGGTCCTTCTCATTCAGCTGGCCCTTCTCATAGCACTATAGGACTGTCAGTGCTTGGGCGTGCATACACCTCGGCAGCTTCCGTGCCAGTCAGTTTACCCAGTTCCCTGAATCCAGCACTATCAGGTCTCTCCTCTTTGACTGCTCCTCTGAACAGTTCCAGTTCTCTGGCTTCCATTTCCCTCACCCCACATGGGTCCTCTGCTCCCATTGCCCCTGTGTTCAATGGACTTCCTCCTTTTACGTCTCTAACCAGTAACTTTGCTTTTACTGGTAATCCAGCACTTACACCGCCCGTCACTCTCCCAGGGTCTTTGTTAGCTACTCCGTCTACAACTGCTTCAGCCGTGTCTGCCCCTCATGTGAGTTCCACCGCAGCCGTACTCTCAGGACTCGCCGCCTCAGCAACAGTCTCTGCTCCACCTTTCTCGCTTAACTTGTCCAGTGCCGTCCCTTCCCTTTTTTCTGTTGCCCAGGGACCTCTGGGATCATCAAACCCATCCTTCCCTGGTTTTCCTGTCTCTAACACACCCTCTGTCACTCCTGCTCTCCCTTCTTTCCCTGGCCTCCAGGCATCTTCTGCAGTAGCAGCAGTTGCACCGTTGCCAGCAGCTGCCACAGCCCCATCTCCGGCTCCGGTCCTGCCAGGGTTTGCCTCGGCCTTTAGCTCAAACTTCAACTCTGCACTTGTTGCACAGGCTGGGTATGTTTCTGTTTCTGTTTTTGTTTCTGAAGGAGGTCAGAACTATTTCTTTTGAGCAAAACAATTATTTTACTTTAGGCATAGACATTATTTTCATTCATAGTTAGTAATTACAGTTCATTTTTCAAGTTAGTTCACCAGTAGATTTCCACCTGTCTTTAGAAACTGATAAGAGTAGTTACTAAATAGGTTGTCCTCAGTAGTCCCTGTTACAACAGTCTAATCCAGTGAGGTGCTGAGTGATCTTATTTCCCAGATGAGGATACTTGGCACCTCCTAGGCTTTTGCAAGAATGGATTCCACGTGGGCATCCATTGACACATCCAGGTAATAGCACACGATATCTTAGATGTTCCTATGTTTTAAGGAAGTACTCAGCATTAAAGTTTGTCTATAAAGGTTTTTTTACGTGCAAACTGTAGGCACAGCCGAAGTATAAAAATTTCCGAGTTCTTCTCAGGTGTGCTCCAGACAGTGGTTTGTGTGTGCATGAATAATTTGTAGATGGGTAGAGACTGGGCTTCTGTTTAGAAATTCTGGCCTTAATGAGGTTTAGAAAAAGAGGTGCTTTTCTAATTTATGTAGCCATAAACTTATAGAGAGAGAAACATAGGATAAAGCATGATGCAGATGTCCCTAATAATAGCTGCATCTTGACATTCTTTCAGCTTGACTTCTGGACTACAGACGCCAGGAAATGCAGTTTTTCCTGGTCTTTTATCTCTTCCTGGTATCCCTGGCTTTCCCCAAAGTGCCGCACAATCTTCCTTACAAGAATTGCAGCATAGTGCGGCTGCACAGTCAGCACTACTACAGGTAACATGCATATTTGTTAATACTGTTTTGCTGCCAGTAATCGTTTGAGCATATACTTGTGTGTTAACTTCTTGGTATTAGTTTAAGCCAGTAAATTATTAAAACCCTTAACCTGTTTGAGAACTGATTACAAGAGTGATGATAAAGAACAACTCATATTAACTTCTTACTCAGGGCCAAGGTACAATGCTTCTGGACATTATGAATGTGATTGAACCTTTTTTGACAACTCTGTAAAATAAGGAGGAGTGAAAGAAAAAAGAAAAGACATTCAAGTGAAATTTTTTAGGTTTGTGTTAAATCTAATGAGCTGACCGTGTAGTTGCAAAATTTGTGCTCCGTTCCAGTCTGACATTTTAATACTTAAAGATTTCTGTGGAAAACCATTTTGTTGTGAGTTTTGTGCCTCTCTACACATGCAATCAGATTGTTTTGAATTTGTGTCTGCTGTGGTTGTGCCTGCTAGGTCGTGCCTAGCTCCCACAAATATGATTGTTGTAATATAAGCCTGAGGTGGGTTTAGGTAATGTGTAGTTTCATCATCTCTCTTGCCCATGAAACAACTGGTTTCAGTCATCAACCTACGTAAGTTAACTGAAAGGAACTATCATCAGAGTTTGTATTTAGATGTTTAGTTTACCTTTTGTTAAGAACGACCTCGGTGCAGGGGAAGGATTCTGGTAGGGAATTTGTCCTTCTCTACAAAATAATAAAAGAGACAGGTAAGTGTCTTGAATTAGTGTTTTCTGTCTTTGTGCCACATCAGTTTTTGAAATGGAGCGTGTGTCTAAATTCTGAAATTGTCAGATATATTTTGAATATCAGGGGAAATAGATCAGAAGAAGCTGCTTTTGCAGCTCAGGAGTTTTATTTATTTTGTAGAAATCTATGTATGCAGATTGCATTGAGGAAATGTCAGTTTTCTTATTTACAATTTCCAATCACTAAAATTAACACTTATCTACTCAAGCAATTAAAAGTTAGATAGAAAAAGATAGAAGAAGAAGTTCAAAGTCAGTGAAATGCTGCAGCTCCTGATTAAGCTGAGCCTTTCAAATCACCTGTGGCTTGCTCCCCTGGAAAGTAAATGCCACTAATGCTTCTTCATTTTTCCTCTTAATCCAACTGCTTTCCTCATTCTCTGGTATTTCAGAGCAATAGTTGCACTACAGTTTAACATCTGCATATAGATGCATTGCTCATCTTTGTTCCTTGAAAACTTCAGATTATAGTTTATTTTGGCTTGAGTAGGACTGGTATTGTGGCTGAAATTTTCCTTGACTTAGAATTTTGTTTGTTTCTTTGTTTTTATCAGTGCTGTTTCCTAACTTCTTCTCTTCCTTGAAGGCACATTCTGCTTCTGCTCTGGAGAACTATACAGCTCAGCCTGAAGGTTTTGCTAACTATCCGTCAACCCCAGGAACACCATTTTCATTGCAGACAAGTCTGCCCCAGACTGGATGGCAATAAATACCAGACATTTGTAAAGACTGCAGTGGTTGCTTGACAGAGCCTGATCCTATTCACTTTGAAGGCTGTCTCCACGTTAGCAGGAGCATGGTCTGAATTAGGGAAAGATGGGGAAAACATGAGGGTAAAACAATTCCAGAAGGCTGTGTCAGATGTCAAACCTGGTTTTTTATTGTATTTAATTGATTCAGGGTCTGATCCTGTGAATTGCTGAGCATCCTTGACTCTCCTTTTAGCTTATGAGTTGAATGTTTGGTGTCTTACAGGATCAGGAACATTCAAACAAATGTTTATGTAAATAGAGCAATTGGCTGTTAAACTGTATGGGGAGAAAAAGTATACTTAATAGTGTGTATAAGCACCTATCCTTCTGTTATGTTTTGTATAGTATATGTGGTTAATATAGAATGAAATCTAGACTGAAACTAGATACTTAAGTCTGTAGACGGTCTTTCATCTAGATGCACACTTCTTGTGTGTGCATAGATCAAGGTCAGTTTATGGATCTTTTCTTTGTAGATGTGAGGGTCTGTTAGCATCAGCAGCATGTTAAGGGGAGGCTAGATCAGAAGGGTGTGGGGGTTTTCTTACACTTTGAAATATTGTCATGGGCTTGCTGCTGAACTGAGTACTCCTTTGTCTGAATCTGAACAGGAGAGCTGGGAAATTATGCTGTGCTGTATTTGGCTAGAAGTGGATTATGTTTTCCTGGAGTATGGTTTAGCTAGCTGAGAATGTCTTTCCAAAGTACCTAAAAGTATTTTAGTTTGCCTCTAAAATAATGTTCCATACATTCTCCCTGCCCCCACACCTCTCTGTGAATGAAATAATTGTACTGCGGATAGGCCGCCTATCCAGCACTTTTGACTGCAGACTTTTGTGAATGTTTACAGACATGGGTCAAGTTCTTCTCTCCCTTATACTCATAAACTTACTGGTTCTCTGTATGCTTTTTGGCTATAAAACCCAACTTGATGGTGCTTATGTTACCCTGTGAATATAAGTGGGAGCAGAATTTGGACCATGGATTTTTTTAGTATTTTTCCTTGGAAAATATACATGATTTTAAAGGCATATAGCTAAATTAACTGTATTGGTTAGGAAGGGTTTTGATGCAGCATATAGAAAGGTCTTGCTTTGTTACTAAAATTCAGTTGTGCACTCTTCTAATAATGTTAGTACCTGTGGCAATGTGTAACACATAATTGAATATCATCTATTTAAGATAAACTCTTGACCATGTTCTAGAGACAATAGAGATGAATGATATTCAATCCTGTGATTAAATTAAACTGTAGAGAATACTATGCTGTAGAAAAGCTCTGCACCTAGAGTTTTACTTTTTTAAAGATGAATTCTGCTGGGAGATGTTGCTAATGTATTTTCTTTGAAGATGTGAACAAACTTTTTTAGAACATTAATGGAAATTCCTGTATTGATTTTTAACACAATTTTTTTAAAATAAAAAGTTTACAGTCATGGCAAAAAGGCTTTGCTGACTATTTACGTATTTCCCTAAAATACAGATGAATAAACTTGTTTTTACTAAGACACTTCCTAATATTTGATCTTGCTTATGCTTTTTCTTTCTGGTGCAGAATTATGTACTGAATTATAAAACTGGTTTCCTAAAGAGTGGCAACAGAAATACCCTGTGAAGTGTTTAGACAAAAAATTTAAATAGTGTCCTCAATACTTTGTCAGCAATTGGGTAGTCTTGCATTTTAATAATCAAATTTACATTTTACTTTAAAGATAAAAACATACCGCAATTTTACATTTTTTTATTTTGCGAAACTTGTTTAATTCTAATGATTTTCCACTTTGAACTGCTTTTAAAATCAGTGCCTTGTATCTTGACTCGAGAAATCTGTGTAAGAAATCTCTACCATCTTTCATTATACTTTCCTTCTCATTCTTTTCATGACTTGTTTTTTGTAGATTTGTAGATCAATTGGAGAAGGAGAAACTAAAAATGTAGGTGTCTTATCAAGACCAAATTGACTTTTGCCCCTTAGATGTGAATGTAAAATAGTTCAAAGTCAGTAAGCATTTTGTGACCTTACCGAGGTGCTGAGTTTGACCTCCAGTTTGAGTCCGAGTTTCCCCATCAAGCGAAGTTTCAACTAATTCACCTTACCTTGTAGTCAAAAACAAGTACCAGACATCAGCTGTTTTGCAGTGTTTTATCAAAAAGTAAGCAGTTAGTACAACTGTTTCTGAAAACATGTATTGAATGGTCATGGCGTGTGGGTTGTTGGTTGTCATCTGTCTGAACACTGGAGAACTCAAAAATACCTAAGAGACTGTGGAGCCCTGTTTCTCCAACTGAAAACAGGTGAGAAGTAGTGAATATCCACTGTATTAAGCGCTATTCTCCTGAAGCTATGTACTTCCTGTGTGCTGTCCTTTACCCATAAAATAATATTTCATACACAGCTGGTGTAGTTTCACATAGAAGATTGTCATCAGTGATAGACAAGTGTACAAATAGGTTAAGAAGCGTTAAACTGACAAGTTTTTTTGCCTAGAATGGGCTTTTTTGTTCTTACTGAATGATATTAAGCAGGATTTTGTAAACTGAACTTTCTAGTGGTTAGGATTAAGGTTAAGTTTCAATTTTTTAAATATATCTCCTGATGTAAAATTGTTTTTTATTAATTTTTTTCTCTTCAGGAATAAAGTCTGTGTTCTGCGTTGCAGCAAACTCCTGTGACCCAGCCTTGAAATTTCTGAAGGGGATGATTTGTCCTGAGCTCTTTCATGCTTACTTGAGCCGCATTTTTGAAAAGCAAAATAAAAGATAGCTTCTGAGGAAAACTGTGCTGGATCTTACACTGAGCCTGTGCTTGGAAAGGACTGTTGCCGTACGACTTCATTCTGGACTAACTATGGTTTTTTCATTGTTCAAGTTGCCTGTTACTGCTATATTTAAGCTATGTTGACAGACTGCAAAGATAAGGTATAGAGAAATGTTCTTTGAAATAAAATCTTTATTCAAAACAACTAAGACATATTGGGATTGTGTTTGCAAATGTAAGTTTCAGTATTTCTTTCAAGTGCTTTAATTGCAGTTGTAGTGAGTATGAGCGAAATAGAGCAATTTTCTATCCTCTTCTTCCTCTGATTTCCAAGTGAGTGTTGTGAGTTTGGCTGGGCCTGGAAGGAAATTTGCCAGGGTATGAATGTTCTTACTTTCTTGTAAATTGCCTTCCTTTCTGGATTGAGATGGGAGCGATCCCTTTGATTGTCTCTTATATTTACTCATGCTCTAGCAAAGTGTAGCCAAAGGGCTTCCTCCTGTCATCTCCCCATCTTCAGCTGTTGAAAGCCGATGCCATTTTCCCAAGGAGGAGGAGGTCAGAAAAAGACACACTGAAACCTACAATTTTGTTATATGCAAATATCACGTGAGGACTGCCTGATGACTTTTTTGATACCTCTGGGATTGGCACAGTTTAGAAATGGCTGCGTGTAAGAATTTGTGTTCTGATTTCAACAAACTTTGAGCTGGGTGCTTGGTCTGTAGTATTAAGTCTCTGCAACTGGATGGTGAGCTAAGTGGGAGCAACCAGAAACTTCAGAAAAATTGTAAAGGACTGGTGCCATTTGCAAATGTAGCAGTTGGTGCAGAGAAATGTTGGAGAATGGCCTGCTTGCAGGTAAGCACCTAGTCATCATGCCTGACCTGAGCCTTTGTGCTACTTTCAGAATAGAAGTTTAAAGGCTTTAGCTACATCAGCACACTGCAGAAATAGGTGCCACTGACTGGAATCACGTTCTTCTAGTGTTGCTTCTAAGTCAGTAAGTCCTGCTGAAGTGGCTTTGGACTCACACTGGTTTTCTTTGTGGTGCTGCTCTGTGACCCACCAGTGAACTTGCAGCTTGTAAACTGCTTTGCCTCAGAGCCCTCATGTATTTTTGTCTCTGAGTGTGTTATGGCACATTTTAAGACATGAATTATCAACATGCCCTGAGGAGAGAGGATTAAGATCGCCCTGCCTTTGACTTCAATTTTTAGAAACAGTGAATAAAAGTGCTGTTGTTGATGTGGAGAAACTAATACAGCAATGTTCCTGAACATAAAAATAGAAATACCACCTGCTTTAGTCACCTTTCAAGGGATGTATTTACAGGCACCTCAGAGAGATAAAACTAAACAACAGGAAGCAATTATTTCTATTAGATCTTAATATTTTTGCTCATCTATCTGATGGTGTAAGCAGCTGTGTAGACTGTGGCATTCAAAGGGCTTGGAATAAACTTACTTTTAATAAAACTGAGTTGTTCTAAAAAAAATGCTAGGGTAGTTTAATATGTTATGGTTTTGCTTCTGAAATAATTAAAGCACATTTTTCTTCTAACTGTTCACCCTTGCTGCCCTTCTAGTAGGCATCTGTCCTGAACAGGTTTGACCTTACTGCTCAGCGTGAGAAGCCAAATAGTTAGGAAAATGTTAGAAATAACTTCAAATTGATATAGTCACATATTTGGGAGGGTATTATGGTAAGCATGTCAGTCCCAGTTTTGCAAGCTGTTTGTGCTTATGCTTGTCACTGTGATTTAAAACATCCATTCAATGGTGGTGTTTCCTCTCTGTGAGGTTGAGAAAGGATTCTCCAGGGAGCAGTGAGCTTTGAATGACCCATCTGGGGCCAATGTGATCACTGGCAGGGATGAAGACTTAAGTTAAATGAAGCTGGAGCCAGATCTTCAGGAAGATACTTTAGATGATGGATGCCCACAGAAAACAGCCATGTAATTAATGCAGCTATATGTCAAACTCATAAATTACAAGTGAAAAGACATCTCTCTTTTTTTCTTGAATAACAAGCAACAGATTTGTGTCCTTTGAGAACGCTGCTCTCTGCTGCTGCAGCCTTCAGAAATGGCTTAGTCTGAAATGCCATCCTTGGTTTGATTGTCAATATTAAAAAGTGTTTTGTGAAAAATCTTAATTTAGGGGGAAAATTAAGACTTTGAAGCTCAAGTGCTTCTACTGTGGTCTTTAGGTTATCTAGCACAACAGGGTTCAACCTATTGTGATGTACAGTATCAAGAAGTGTGTGATGAGCTGTTCTATGAAGCATGGGGACCTACCTTGGAGGATGATTTTTGTTGTTAGTGTTTGAGACCCAAACACTAGCTGAGTCCCATAATATCAAGAGGTATACAGCAGAGGAGCAGTACTCGATCTGTACCCTCTGGCTTTATAGAATCATAGAACCATTTGTGTTGGAAAAGATCCTTAAGATCATTGAGTCCAACCATTAACCTAACACTGCCAAGTTCACCCCTAAACCATGTCCATAAGTGCCACATCCAGGGCTGGTGACTCAACCACTTCCCTGGGCAGCCTGTTTCAATGCTTGACAACCCTTTTGGTGAAGAAATTTTTCTTAATATCCAATCTAAACCTCCCTGGGCACAACCTGAGGCCATTTCCGCTTGTCCTATCGCTTGTTATTTGGGAGAAGAGGCCGACACCCACCTCGCTACAACTTCCTTTCAGGTAGTTGTAGAAAGCAATAAGGTCTCCCCTTAGCCTCCTTTTCTCCAGGTTAAACAACCCCGGTTCCGTCGGCTGCTTCTCGTAAGACTTGTTCTCTTTTTATCTTCCCTTTCTGTCTTGTTTTTTCTCTCTGGTGACAGATATTACTGATTTGTAGAAATAATTTCCATCTTGAATTTTGTGAGTTGTAAAACTAGCTGGGCCAAGTACATTCCCAGCCAGAAGACGGGCACAGTAGACCATGAAGTTACATCAGAGACAACCCTGCTCCACAAGACTTTGTTTTTGTAAACACCGCTCCTCACCAGGGTAACTGACTCCCAGAGGGCTTTCGTACAAGTGGGGATTTCTCCTTCTCTCACCCTGCTTCTCTCTTCAGCCCTTTGCATGACCACTGTGCAGTTTCAAGGTATGCTGCTGTCTCATCTGTGAGGGGATCAGAGCTGACCTCAAATGGGATGGATCCCCAGAGAGAGGCATCCAATAAAAACAACGTGAAGCATTTAATTGGTAAGCCTATGTGTGTGTGTGTGTGGGGGGGGGAATGGGGGGAATATCTCAATAATAATAATAAAAAAGAGCAAAACTAAACAAAGAAAAAAAGTACATTTGATCCTAGGCATTCATCATGTCTTCCACATAGGTTGGAGATGAGAATTAAGAATCTGCCGCTATGAGTAACAGAGCGAATTGCTTCATACTGCTCTGCCAGCATATGTCATCATCCACCTTATGCCAAAATGACCCCACTAAAGGGACTAAAATTGCTGTTTCAGCTATTGGTACACTTCTGTATGGAGGGATGGGGCAGAAAGGGAAAAATATGAGCTGGGGAAGGTAGAAGAATTTTTCAGCCCTGAAAGGACACTTGTAGTTTGTTTGGACTTGCGTGATGAGCACCTACCTGGTACTCTCTTCCAGCAAGGGAACTGATGCCAAACCAAAGCTGTTACTGTTTGTTCTGTTTTTACCCTTGTGTCTGGCCATAAGTATGGATAGTATGGTGGGACAAGCATGAGTCTTGGCAGGATTGATTTGGGTGCTTGTAGAAAGCAGGAGGGTACAAAGTGGTTGCAAAAGGCTAAGTCTCTTTTTTGCTTTGGGAGATTTTTGCCCGCAGTTGTTTATATTCTTCACAAGACAACTTGGACATGAGCTTTTCATTTGCTTTTCAAGTTTGACACCCACATCACAGTTTTGCGTATCAAGAAAAAGAAAAGTGGATCCTAGAAGTGTCCTGGAGCTTTTCCACAATGGCTGATCGATGAGCTCTCACATTTTGCAGTGAATTGCAGCTCTTGGTTTGCTCTGGACTGTAGACCCAAGTGAGGTTTTTTACTGGTCACAACTATTGTAAACCATATTACAGGCATGGCAAAGCCAGGTCACTGATATGTTTCATTGTGATTCATCCTTATTCCTCACTATTGTGTTTTTCTGGAGTCTTCCACTTGTCTTGTGGTTAAATGGTTTGAAACTTCAGGGTAATCACAGAATATATGTAGTGTTTTTTGCAGAGCTAGGGCTGGATTCACCCTTAAGAAGACATACTGCCATATCCTGCTTTTTTCATTGGAATCTACATTTTTAGCTGGCATCAGGATTTCTAGGACAGTTCTCATGAAGAAGGATTCGGTTGTACTTTGTCAAGTTTGAATGTGTGCTTTTTGCCCATAGTGGTGATAAGTGGTATATTGACCCCCTACCTCTTCTCAGCTGCTCAAATATCAGTCTGCAGGGTGGAGGCATTTGTTCCCAGCCATTCCTCACTCTATGTGGATTGTGTCATTCCTACTAGGTATCTTCAAAGTGGTCTTGGGTGGATGACAGCAGATGATGCTACAATCCAAAATTGTTCTTGAGGAGTTTCTTCATAACCAAGTTTGACACTGGAGAAAAAGATCTTCAGATATTTTTCTGTTAGCTAGTTATTTAGGTGAACTAAACGTTCCTTCCTGATTAATTTCCCAAGCTTTTGATTAAGAATTATAAATGAAACCCATTCTATGAATTTCCTTGATCTCCTTCCGCTGATTTAAAAGAGGCTTGACTGCTGGTACTTCATGTGCTTGTTGTAGCTTGACACACCACTAGTGTAACGTGAAGAACATCTTAAAATTCCTGTCTTCAAACACGTGGCCTTAAGGTTTGCGTGGTAATTTACTCAGGGGAGCTCCTCATATCATCCTTGCCACTGATTGCAGAATGGCTGATGATACCTCATCAAACAATGAGGGATTTTATGTTCCTTTTTTTTGGAAAGGGTCAGGAGGAAAGACAGGCTCCCAGTGCAGGAATTCTGTGACCAGCTCTCGGGGAAGCCTGAAACTTGGCCCTATTGGATGCAAATGTATTTATGTGTGATTAAATCTGCAGCAGGGACTTCAGAAGTAGGGAGGGAAAAACTGCGAGCAGCAAAGGGCTCGGCTGTAACACTGGGTTTGCGGTTATGGCTTCATTGCTGGTGTGCGTAGTGCAGCTACACACCCGGCAGAGAGAAGAAGGAGCTGCTGGGGGGCTATGTTGTGTCTCTCCTCTGGGGTTGCTGGGGGTTTTCTGACAAACCTGTTGGTCCTGCTCCACTGGTCTGTTAGCTTATGCCTTACAGATCAGGTAGCCTCATGCTGTTTCACTGTGGTGAAAAGTTTTTTTCTCAAAAAATATAAAATTGTTTAATTTTCTATTTATTAGTTTCTATCTGGTTATGAATTTTATTTGATGTCAGAAATCCCCAGTGCTATCCTATATCTTGGAGGTAATGTATCCAAAACACATTGCATCTTTGCATCAGCATGAGGGGGGATTCACTGAGGAGACCTCTGAGCCTTTGTCCCTCTGTTCTGCCTCTTCCCTGTACGTTGTGAAGGGATGAAGAGCAGGCTGTGGTGTTCAGCTTCCCATCTGCTGATGCTCATGCCTGCAAAAATCCTCGTCTGGTTCAAACCTGGCAGCCAGGCAGCCCCTGGGGCTAGCCCAGCCTGCGTCCCTGCTGCTTCTGCTTTTCTTGTGACTTTCCTGATCCAAGGCATTTCTGCATTTAGAAAAATTCAGCTGACCTTGCAGCACTCTGTCCTGCTGGTAGGACTGGCCTCTTTCACTCCTCACCCTTTTCCACGCCTCTTCTGTGACAACCTCAGCAGCTCCCGCTGGTCTTCTCTTCAAAGAGCAGCAGCTCCTTGATCATCTTTCCATTAAAAAGAGCCTCCCAAACTTTAGCACTTGAGCAACAACCCACCACTCTCTTCCCTCCAGGCATGAAAATAATGAGATTATTTTTATATACATTGATTTCATTATAATAAAATAATGACATTTCATAATAATTACATTTTGGGATGAGAATTGCTGAACATAGTGAGAGAACTACTCAAAATTAATGGACATGCATTTTGACAAGCACTGATTTTTAAGCTTGTGGTCCAGTGGAGAAGAACAGGTCCATCAGTATTCCTCATAATTTCCATCTAAAGACAACAGGAATTCCCTTAAATTTCCTTATTACCCATTTCGTATAAACTAAATCTTTTGCCCCAGCCATGGATACTTGTAATGGGTTGGCCCTTGGCTGGGGGCCAAACCACACACACCCGCTCACACAGTCCCTGCCCCCACCCAATGATAGGGGAGAGAATTAAAGAGGTAAATGGCAAAGAGGACTCGTGGGTTGAGATAAGGACAATTTAATTACTAAACTACAATATTTATGAATAGAAGGGAAAAGGAAAAAAAATTAACTCTGCTCTGCTTAACCCACGACAATACTCCAGGTTTTTTCTCCTTCAAAGCCCCCACCTTTGCCAATGTTTTTGATTTTCCCTCTTTCTTTCCTGTTGCAAAATGTACTTTCTGAACCTTTTAACCTTTTAAGCAGTAGGGACATAAGTTTGGATATTTTGTTAGGTCTTTCATGTCTTTCAGTGAGCAATGGGAGGGAGGAAGAGGGAATGAGCCTCTGTGGACTCTGCAGTCCCTCATGATTGCACTGGGCTAGATTTACATCCCTTGGATAACTCTTTTCGAAATTTGCATTCATTGCTCTTCTTCCTTTTTTTTTTTTTTTATAGCTGACAGACAGGAAGGAATTGGTGTCTGTGGCTGGATCCTGGTTTCTCTTTCTTTCTTCCTGCTGCTTTCCTCTTTCCATCTGGGCATGTATCAAGGTAAGCTAGTGGGATCTGGGACACATAAATAACTCTGTATTATCATCGTGGTTACTTACGTTCACTGACATTGTTTTTGTTAAAACGAGACACTTCCCGTTTACTTTTTGGAATTAATAATGGCTTGTAGTGAATATGTGGTCTGGGCCAAGAGATCCATGTTCTTCCACTGACTTTCTGTTTTACCACAATTTACTTAATTTCTTCCAATCTCAATTTCCATCATCAGTTATACTTCCCTGCTTTACAGTTCTGGGAGATGAAATCAATAAACTTTTCTGAAGAACTCATCTTTGATGGTGCTAGCAATAGTGATTAATATGGGTACATGGGAGCGTGGGTCTCTGCTTTAAGCAACTATACAACCTAAACCGATAATCCCTTCAAGACACGCGCATAATATGACTAATTTAAAGCAATTTTTAGGGGTGAGTTACCTGGGTGATTGCTCTAAACACCAGGCCTTGAGAAGTCCTGATACACTAATTGAAGTAGTTATCTACATTATCTGAGGTGAGGCATATTTTGCCTTCAGCTCCTCTGAGTGTAGCACTGATGTTGAGAGAGTTGTGGGTAACCGCATTAGATCAGTGGCAATTCTTTCATATTTGATCTGTTTTGTAAACTATTTGCAGGGTCAGGATCTGAATTTTTCTAGCAAACAATGAGGTGAGGACATGTAAAATGCTGGTGATTTGCAGCTTTGTTGTTTCCTATACTGTTTGTACTTTTTTCACATTTAGTATGGATGCCAAACATTAAAAAAAATCAGACCAGAGAGCAGGAGTAGAATTAGTTGTAAAATTCTAAATTCAAAATTTTTTCCTAGGTCATCCGAGAATATGAACGTGCTGTTGTATTTCGGCTGGGTCATGTACTGTCTAAGAAAGCCAAGGGACCAGGTAAATGCACGCAGTTCTGTTCTGTTAAAATGCATTGGGTTTATTTCATTACGATGCACTCTAACCACACAGAGAATTGCAGAGGTCCATGAAATCCTTCTTCAAAGCAGAGGTGGGTCCTCTCTGCTGCAGTTCCTTTACATGCAGGCTGTTTGTTTTACTGAAGAGAAGATAAAGCCACCCCCCCCCCCGTCACAGCGCAACACAGAATGTTGAGGACCCTGACACCAGGTACAGCTTTGCTGGGAAGGTTGAGCTCATGCTGCAGACACTGTAGGGGGGAGCAGGGAGGTTTAAATGCAGTCTTCAGCTCTGCTGCAGACTTTTCTGGGTGACTGCGGCCACTCTCCCTGTACCTCACTTCCAACACTGCTTATTGCTGACAGCTCTTTAGATGTCTTCTGCTCTGAAAATCGTCAATGTGTCTGAGCAGGGATGCTCTGCATATACACCGAGTTGGTTGCAGTCACCTAGAATCAGGTTACTAATCATAAATACAAACCACCCCCAACAACATCAGTTATTTGCATCGGTGTAGTTGCCACCACTGTGCAGTGAAACTGGGCAAACTGGAAGCTGAAATAAGAGGAAAAAGCCTTCTTCAGGTACTGTCTTTCCTCTTGAGTAAGAGCCGTGTGGTCCAAAGAGCACCCAGGGCAGCTGCAGAGCTGTTCTGCCTGGCTCTGGGCACCTAAGCAAGGTGCTGAGATTAGAAAATTAGTTAAGTCTCTCTCTCCGGTGAAGGGAGAGTGGGGACTCCTTCACAGGACGGGTCAGATCTTAGGACAGTGTTCCTCATGTAGGAGCCTACAGGTGATGCAGGAATCTGGATCTGAGGGATGTCTTTCCTGGGGACACACATATTGTACTGTAAATGGCTCATGATCTAAAGAGGGGAAACTAAACAAAGGCATAGAAGGAGTTTTTGCCAAAATTTGAGACCAGAGCTGCAATCTGCCCATTCCCAGTTCAGAGCACTAGGTAATTAAGCTCTAATAAATTCACATTATTTGCCAATATCTGCATTTTCTTCTGCTATTTGAATATAGAAAACGTCACTGTTGCCTCCTTCTATAGAAGAAAGGACAGCTGTAGGTGGTCTCATTCCCCACACTGTGGAGACTTCTATCTGTTTGCTTTGTACAGGATACCTGGCTCTAGATGTAGCTTTCAGAAACAAGAGTTTAATCTAATTATTTTTATTTTTCAGGTTTGATACTAGTACTTCCATGTACAGATACATTTATTAAGGTTGATCTTCGAATGAATACCTGTAACATTCCTCCACAAGAGGTAACTATTCTCCAGCAGCTATCTAAACCAGAAATATAACACAGAGCAGATTCATTGCATGATAAAAAACAATACAGGTGTTTTATAGTCCCTTGTGAGCTACTATATATAGTTTAGCTTATTTGGTGTTGTCTTCTGCCTTCCAAACTGCTTACAAAACTTTTACACATGAAAACCTGCAGGTACATCATTGCAGACAAGCAAACATCTCTTGCTGACATTCAGAACTGTGAGAGAGAAGATAAGGGAGGCGAGGGTAGAACTGCAAATGGGAGACAGAGAGAACAAGAAAAGAGAAGCAAAAAAATTCCTAATTGTATTGTTATTCCACACATAGAAATGAAGCAGTAGGCTAGTGTAAGATATCCAGAAGTTAGTGTCCGTTCAAAAAGCCTTCACTGATGTATTTGTTGCTCAAAGCTATCTACACTCTACATGTTTTTCAAAGGTGAATTACATCTGGATAATAAATCTCCTTAAATTAAAAGGAATTAGCTGACAATCACCAACAAAACTCAGATCCAAGTAGGAATGTAGAGGCATATCTTTAGGCATTTTATTGATAAACATTGACCAAGGAGTTTAATCTGAAGAATCAGTTGCTGAGCAATTCCTGTCCTCCTGGTAAAGTTTTGGCTCCCTGTGGCTCCAGCACCACCACAGTATAGTGCTTCTGCTGGTGAAGTTGACAGTCCTGTCCCCTTACTTACGGGTAAAGTAGAGGGGGACAGGATGGCCCCAGGACTCCTTTGGCCCTTGGAATTGCCCATTGCGTTCCCCAGGAGCTGTTTCTTGGACCACTGACTTTCCGTATTCACAAAGAGCCTTTTCTCAGAGAGCAGGTTGCAGGGGTGCATGTGGTGGAATGAAAAATGGCTTCCCCAAAACAAAAGGCTGGAAGGAAGATGGTTGTAGTACTTGTGCTGTACAAAGTTTAGCAGCTTTTGGCAAGGCTTCTGTAGCTGTTGGCAGGGCTTCTGTGAAGCAGTTACTTGCAGGCAAAAGATGCTGAGGAGGGAAGAGACAGTGGAGCATCATCAGTGCTGCCTGCTCAGGCACAGGGGACTTGTCTGGCAAAAGATGACACAACTCCTCTAAGAATACTTAAATATTCATTTTTCAGAGTTTCTTCTCACAACTTCTCTCACTTCGCTTTTCACTTTTGTTTTAATTTGCTGGTGTTTCTTACAAATATGTTGTTTAGAGGAAGCAGCACAGATCTTTCAGATGACATGCAATGTATAAAATCAGTGATGGCCCCTTCTGCAAGAAAGGAAGGGTGTAACCATAATTTATAATTGAAGAAGAAATTCTTGCCCATTATGAGATTCACCTACTATCGGAACAGTTGTTTAAGGGCTGTGTAGAACATTTTGCCCTGGTGTAAACTGTTGGTGATGCAGGACAACTTCCTTGAAGAAATTTCTCAGGGGAATGGCAAAGAAATAAAAATAAATTCTTAATTTCGTTGAATTATCAGGCCTTTTCCTCACTAAGGGAAAAAAAAACGTTCCTCTTCCTTGGCAAGGGCTATGTTATTGGATCCTTCTTTAATTCTGTGCATTTTTCCAACACAGATTCTCACGAAGGATGCTGTTACTACCCAAGTCGATGGGGTGGTGTATTACAGGATCCACAGTGCTGTCAGCGCCGTCGCTAATGTCGCTAATGTCCACTCAGCTACCTTCCTCTTGGCACAGGCAACCCTGAGAAATGTTCTGGGTACAAAGAGCTTGGCTCAGCTCCTGGCAGGTCGTGAGGAGATTGCACGTAGTATCCAGGTAAGCCTGGCTCTCTGATTCACTGACAAGCATGGAGATTTGTTCTGGGGAGAAGCAAATTAGAAAGAATCTCTCTTTCTTTAAGAATGATAGTAAAATTTTCCTCTATGTTTTTTTCAATTATACATCTCATTGTTTAGATTCAGAAAGAGTTATTCTACAGGTATGTTGCCAGGTTTTTGTAGAAGAGGTATTTCCTATGAAAAAGCAATGAAGATTCTGAAATTATCCAGTGAATTGAATATATTGGTTTAGTCCTTGCACAGAGGCTGCTGCAAGTGGTGAGAAAGAAGTCTGCTGCTCCTGGGAAGCTCTGTCTTGAGCACACCCTGGATTGTGGTTTAATCAAGGCACAACTTTTATCTCCTGTAATAAGAATGAAGAGTACAGAGCCAAGTTGTTTTGTGCTTTAAGATGCTATCTGTTTTGTTTTTTTTTTAAATTTGGCAGCCAAAGAGGGAGCAGAGAAGAAAGCCAAAACCTGATGTACTCTTTTCAGTCAAAGATCAGGCGTAGCCAGAAAAAAAGAGAGAGTGTACTCCTCTCCAGCCAGGACGTCAGCCATGGGCAGAGCTGGGGCATGGTGGTGATGTGGATTGCAGCAGTGCTAGGGAGCCTGGGCACAGAAGAGCGTGCCAGTGCTGCAGGGCTGTGCTGTGTCATTCACCCGTAGTGTGTTTTTATGTGCTTTTACAGCATCATGCTGTTTTAGGAAATTGCTGTGGTATCACTTTGTGAAAGGGAGAAGTCTGGTAAGTGCCCACCTAAAGAAAGAATGGGGATCAAATTTAGGAGACAGTAGAGAATCCACACAGGGGACACCCTGTCTCAGACACCAATGTTGATCAGCAAAGAGTTTTGTAAGGCTGCAGTACAGGCCGTACACACACCACATTGGATGTCAATGCCCTGGGAGGGCTCCATCTTTCTGTTCTGCAGGTTTGCACGCTGCCTTTCATTCTGTCCAGGCAGCAGGGTACACCACATGTTTTTCTCCCTGCCATCACCATGCTCTTTGTGGTGTGTTGTCTTTGTCCCTAAGGCTATCCTTGACAGTGCCACAGAGCAGTGGGGAATCAAAGTGGCCCGTGTGGAGATCAGAGATGTCAGGATTCCCGTGGCCATGCAGAGGGCAATGGCAGCTGAAGAAGAGGCTGCTCGAGAGGCAAGAGCTAAGGTGAGACCCACTGGCAATGTCCACCCCCAAGCTGCAATGTCCCGTATCTTTGTCCCAGGCATCCATGTGCCAGTGTGTTTTCTCCTTGTTGTAATGGTGGCTTTTCCCACTATGGGTAGTGTCACAATGTGGTTTTCATTTCTCTTACTTTTCAGATTGTGGCAGCAGAGGGAGAAATGAATGCTTCTAAAGCCCTCAAGCAAGCCTCCATGGTGCTGGCTGACTCTCCAGCAGGTCTTCAGCTGCGCTACCTGCAAACATTAACAACCTTGGCAGCAGAGAATAATTCCACCATTGTCTTCCCTCTAGAGACTGTTCTACACTAGCTCCTCGGGCAGAGAGATTTAAAGGGTTTCCCAAGAAGCAAGGCAGATTACCTGAATTACAGTAGAAGCATGCATTGGTCCTCTGTACCAAAAATAACAGTAAAAGTAGTTTATTAACCACACACAGCTCCCACATTAGGAGGCTGCATTTGCAAAGTTCGGGCACTAAGCAGCTTCAACTTAGATTCACCTCCAAGTGAAATGGAAGAAAATATGTAAAATACAATAAAATATGTAAAATGTGTCTTAGACCTAACATGAAATTTTAATGACACTTTCACCACATTTTACAGAGTCTTGAGCATAGCAATTATTTGGTGATTTGTGTACTGAGCAAGAACCTCTGAGGTCTTGATATATTCCATACAGCAAAAGGGTCAGATACAGGGTCACAAGTCCTGCCAGCAAATCTGCTCCAGCATGGGCTTTCCTAGGGGTCACAGCCTCCTTCAGGCATCAACCTGTTCCAGCGTGGGGTCCTCCATGGCTGCAGGTGGGTCTCTGCTCCACCATTACCCTCCATGGCTGCAGGGGCACAGCTATGGGCTGCACCACGGGCTGCAGGGCAATATCTGCTCTGGCGCCTGGAGCACCTCCTCCCCTCCTTCTTCACCGACCTTGGTGTCTGTAAAGTTGTTTCTCTCACATACTCTCACTCCTCTCCCTGGCTGCAATTGATGTGCAGGGCTTTTTTTCCCACTTCTTAACTATATTATCCCAGAGGTGCTACCACCAGCACTGAAGGGCTCAGCCTTGGCCAGTGGTGGGTCTGTCAGGGAGCTGGCTGGTGTTGGCTCTATTGGACATAGGGGAAGCTACTGGCATCTTCACACAGAAGCCAGCCCTGTTGCCTCCCCACTACCAAAACCTTGCCACGCAAACCCCATACACTGGGGCAAACCTTGAGGAAAACAATTTGCCCTATGTTAATTTAAGTGTCTGTCTCTCGCCTTTAGGGGGTTTCTTATCTTCTCTTGCAGATGTCATGGAGTGGTGGTGCAGGTTTTCATAAAATGAACCTTTCATACCCTCCAACTCAGATATCTGAGTTCAGCTATCATTATACCTGAGTTTACAACTTTTGAAAATAGCTGGGCATTTCACAGGGCTGGCACACCATGGTGGGCTGTCTGCGATGAATCAGAAGGCTCCAGTGGAGCACATGTTCTGATAGGTGCTGATGCCATGTAGCGTCTCTTCCACACAAGACCCACTGCTGCCCCTCCTGTCCAGTTGACTCCAAATTTGCCAGATCAGCATCGATCTACTAATTATCATATTGGTGATACAGACCCTTCTTATTTTTACTGCAGTGTAACACAAGCAGTCCAGGTGGCAAATTTTTGCACGCAGTAATTCCTGGCACAAAGATAGTGTATAAGCATCTGAGGATGGCGACCTGTTTGCAAACACAGCTTTTCTTTGCAGCTCTTCTCTCCTTCAGGCATGACTGCCAAATGGCCTTTTGCTAGCAAACTAAAGAAGTAAAAGCTGTATTTGCAAATCATCTACTTATCAGTGTTATCAAAACATTTCTACACACTTTTTCTTATCCTAAGAGAAGAGAGGCTTTGAGGTTTTGGATTATTTTTCATCATAAACTTAGTTTGCCATTTCTGGAAGTCTTTATAACTGTGACAGCAAAACCTCCACCTTTCCCTGACAAATACTGCATCTCCACTGCAATGCTGTTTGCACAGCCACAGAAGCACCAATGCTTTAGAAAAATGCAACCACAGATTGTGTCAGGGCACGAGTAATGCAAATTAATTACACTCTAAAAAAGAAAAGATTGAAAGACGTGACTACAGAGCACAATTAAAAAGCAATTCTGTGCCTTCAGTGAGCTACCAGCACTAACTAGCCTGTGCAGGACTCCTGGGTCAGGCACAGGACACATCCAGTCCAATTGCCCATCTCTGATGCTGGGCCAGTTCCAGTTCCAGCTTCAAAAGTGCGTATGGGAATCCTTCTGTGGTAGAAGTGGGATCATTCATTCCCCTACATGAGGACTCACAATCAGAATCAGAAATTAACTGATGTGCTAAAGCATGAGTGTTAGTATCTCTTTTCTTTCAGTAGCAGTGGCTAGACCAGGCTGGACGTGGTAAGCCCATGAATGCCCAGTCTTCTTTCTGACCCATGCAAATTTCTTTAATGATGTCCTGTGACAATGACTGCAGAAACTAATCAGCTCTGCAAGCATAATGATTTTTAATTTGATCCCCTGCAGGATAATTACACTGTTGTATAATGGATCAAGGAGACTGAAATTCCTACTCTGTCTTCACCAGTGGCAGGAACAATAAACACAATAACTAGTAGAGTAACTACAATTTTTGTTGTATTACCCCACCCCCCCCAGACTTACATCTACAAGGAGATACCCCATTCAGCAAAACAGGTAGCAACAGAAGCAGTTCTGCAATGTTTCAGGTGCCACTGTGATGTACTGTGATTTGCAAGACAAATTTAGGAAGGAGCTGAGTCTTAGTTACACAGATAGGATGCAGGGAGCAGAGCAGTTGTTCACAAGAGGCACAGGCTGTCAGGCGTGTTCAGGAAGTCCTGGAGGTGAGCGCAGGCTTGACGGTGCAGGGTGGTACGGCACTCCCTGTCATCTGGAATTGTCTCTACCCAGGCTTGTGCATCAAGGACGTACTGCATCCTGAGTGCAAGACAGACAGGTGAAGGAGGTGAGTCACTACTGCTGACATGGAGCAACAGGGAAATGTAAACCCTGTGGGGCTGCATCCCCCCACTGAGGCATTTCTGAGACCAGGAGGAGTCACACTAGCAAAGAGACTTGCCTAAAACCTAGTTTCATCAGCAGGTTAACTGAGATTTGAATAAAATTTGGGAAGAGTCAGTGCCTAGCTGGGACAGATCTGTCTGTACTTCTGTTTTAAGTGACGCCACTTAGAAGTTGACTTCTTTGCTGAATGCTTAATAGAGTCAGACTAAATTCCTCCTCAGATAAATTCCCTTTTTTCATTAAAGTGTGACAATGAGAAATGAGAAATGAGAAGGATAAGCTATTTACATGCATAATATGACAGAAGTTTCGAGAGCTGCTCTTAGACACAGTCCCACCCATTTATTTTGCAAACACTGGAGCTGTGTAAGACACTGCAGTAGATGGAACTGTGTACTGTTTCCCATTTTCCTTTTCTTTCTGTGAGTTTTTAACCCAGTGGAATAAGGGCTAGATTTTGATTCTGAAAAGCATGGAAATCAGGCTCTGCATGGACAGATGAGCCAACAGATTTGGGTGGCTCAGCTGTTCCCCACAGCTTTCCTTTTTCCTACAGAGTAGTACTCTTCACATTTTAGTAAAGCTAGAGGAGTGAGTCCTTAAGAAATTTGTCCCTCCCTTTGCTTTCTGGAGGTATTCTAATAGTTTGACTATCCTCTGGATTCACAGTCTGCGATAGCAGCCGCTGGTACTCAGAAACTATTGCACTCACTTGTTGTTGCAATCGACCGTTTGCCCATCTTTTCCCATGAGGAGGTACCGTTTGCCAGCGATCATGTTTAACTTGCACGTGGAGCGCTTTAGGAACTGTCGGTGGGCACCCACTTGGATGCTTTCATCAGTAGCTGTGGCATGAGAAAAGAAGACCACATGAACTTTTCTAATAAAGAAGAGAACCTTGCCTAGAGGACTTATAGGACAGAATGAATGTTATCCATCCAAAACGCGTGCACTAATTCTATTAATAATCAAAGTATCTGAGGAGTGCATATCTGCAACATTCTCTTTTGCTGACTCCCAAACACAAATACGTGTTTCCATTTGTCTTTTGAACCCACCCTTTATTTGCAGGGGTTGATACTGAAATAATGCCAGGGGTCCAGAGAATGAAAATTCACCCTCCTGATTCTCACCTACCCTTGGTCATGGCAAGAGACCAACTTCACTCAAAGCAGCCACAGTAAATACAAGAGATAACGCTAGTTCAATCACTAACAGATTTGAATGTAACGCCTTGGTTTTTCTTCATCATCATGGCTTCATACCTCTTCCCAGCCATTTCCAAGCCTGCTGAAAGCCTACTAATGCTTGTAAGATGCATCGTGCAGCATGAACGAAAGGTAATTTTAAAGGGATCAAAAAGAAAGAGGTAGGAATGAGAGAAGCCATCCCTTCCCTCCAACTTTAGATTCAAAGGATGTTTCTCCCAGCTGCCAAGAAACAAAATCTTTCCAGTGCTTGCCTATGAGTTGTGAGTACAAATGCATTGGGGCCCAGAGCTCTAAATCCTTTTAGATCCTGTAAGTTTTCTGGACGGATTATTGAAACTTTCCATCGTGGTACTATAATTTCCCATAGCTGGTATTTTGATCACTAGGAACATTAACATTTCCCTGCATAGGGAAAGCTCTGGGTATGACCGATGCTGTCTCTGGACTAACAAAGTGTGGACATGATTTTCCAACAGGAACTGGACATTAGGCACAGATCACAAGTTGTGTGCCGTGAAGCATTGGGTGACATCGCCAGTCCTCTGGGCAAAGATCAAAGGAGTGAGGTAATTATTCTGTTCCAGACAGGGAAGATTTTGAAATCTTTGAAGTAGCTTTTTAAAAGCAATCTTTGGCTGCCAAACTCAAAACTGACAACCACATGATACCAGAGTGGTTGAGTCTGAGATATGATCTGACAGCCTCTCCAGAAATTGCTTTGAAGAATATCAGTGTTCACTGATGCTGCTGATAAGTAAAGTTCACATGGGGACAGCTGGGATGGCAGGCTTGCAAAAGGACAGTCTGAGAGCAGTGCAAATCTTTACAATGCATCTAAAGAAATAGAGAGAAAGTCCTCTTTGCTGTTATCACAATTTTTAATCAAAGTTCTAGAAAAGTTGTATTGTGTTCAGTGACTTTAGGCAAGCCATATTGGGCAACTCCTAGCCTGTTCTGCAAGACTTGCAGGTACTTAATTAATTAACAAGCACTTCAAATTTTTATCTAGTATCAAAACAGAGGTCAGAGGATATGTCTACAGTAGAAAAAAAAATGTGGCCTAACAACAGCAGTCTGTAAAGTGAAATGGGTGATGTAGAAGACCTAATATCATACTATGCATGTTTTTGGAGGGCTTATCTTTGACTAGGTGCAGTTTGGAATGTGTCTTCTGGTTGTTTCACCTGAAAGGATTGAAGCTCGTGTGTTCCATTGCACAATGTGAACCAAAGCAACCTACCCCTGAGCCATGAACAGAGAGTGCCTTGTAAGAGATCAGTCTTCTTGCAAGCCTAGTGCAAAATTATATCTGATCCTACTTTCTACAGCAAGAGAGGAAACTACATGGCTCATACTGGCTAACATCTAGTCAATCTAATTTTCCTACAGGTGAATGAAAGGAGGCAAACATTTTGATACTTACTAGCTTTAAGGATTCTGTGGATTTTGGCCTCATAGTAATCAAAAACACTCTTCTGTGTACTATTGAGGATCTTCACCTCGTACACTGCAACAGACAAAAGCTGTGTGAGGTCAGATGGAAACATGAAATCACATCAAAAAACTGAAAAATAGGTATGCTTTTACCAGATGTCGATACAGAGGCTGGTGTAACCATTATTCACAAACCATGGGCATACAAAATACAACAGCAGTCCTGTATACCTAGTATGCTTTTAGAAAGTCAGGTAGTAATCAACAATCCCTAGATTTGTATTTCTTTTGTGTATTTTTTTAAAAGAAGCTACAACATGATTAGGTTTTCACTTCCCCCCCCCCCCC
>WKFP01013177.1:37411-64199 GCA_011057875.1 Pterocles orientalis | reverse complement strand
ACGCAGATGGTATAGAATAAGGGGTGGATAATGTCCTGGGTCCAGCTGGGATAGAGTTAATTCCTCACAGAAGCTGGGAGGTGGGTAGCCAAAGGGATATTCGATACCATGCTGACGTCATGCCTGTGTCTTGGGGGGACTGAGCGGTTGGTTTTGTGAAGCTCCTGGTGAGATATTCATTGTATCAGTGTTTCCATTGTATTTTATACCTTGTCTTATTGTTATATTCTCTTACCTTTTGTTTTCCTTGTGTGGTGTTATTAAAAGTCTGTCGTTATCTCAACTCACGAGGTTCTATTTTTTTCTCTTTTCTCCTACCCTTTCCCATCTTACCAGGAGGGGAAGGGGGAAGGGGGGGGTCGCGACCACGTGGTGGTGGTCCTGACCCAAGACAATCTCCACAGCCTCTAGGCCATGTACAGAAACCCTACTCATTTCAGGAGAGGTCTGGTCATATAAAACCATAAATTTATCCTTATTGCAAAGAACTATGTTTAAGCTAAATTGACAGTTGTCTTTCATGCCTTACCATAATCTGCAATGGGGTGGTAGCAGACAAAACTAAAGCGCGTGTGTTGTGTTATGGATTTACTGAAAGTCGATTTTTGTCTTGGACAGGGACCTAGAGTGAAGAAAATAAATAATAGATCTATCTCAGTAGGCATGGATGTTTAGATAAAGTTTATACATCCTCATTTACTCAACATTGTAACAATAAAATAAATTGGCAGAAAAACTTTCTTAGAAGTGTGATGGAAGGTTTTTACGTTTGTATGCACATGTATATGTACATTGCATTCAACTGTCAAATCAATCCTGGATATCTTAAAATTTTTTTTTCAGATTGGTACTGAACGTGCTAGAGCATGCTCTGTTTCCTGTATTATGCATTAGGCTAATTGTAATGATCCTTAGCTTAACAATTCTCATGTTAGTTGTTTGTAGAAATAATTATCTATCTTTTTTAGACCAGACTATTTAGTCATTCCTTACCTTCTGCACACTGGCAAACACTGGCATGGCACACCTTTGAAAGCATGGCGCTGTGCTTGGGAGCGCTGTAGAATATGCTGCACTTTCTGTCTATGGAGAAGAAACAAAATGGCTTGTCCCAGAGAGCTCAGGTGGAAAAGCCTGTGCTGTAAAACTACATTTGCAGCCCAACATTTCTCTGGTCCAGAGAAATCAGTGCACCAAGGGGTCAGAGGCACATCAGCAGTCCACAAAGACCTATAGCCTAGGCACCTAGAGCAAGGATCAGCTTGCTTTTCAGCTGAGCAACAACCTGGCTTGTTTCTTCTGGGTTTTTTTTTTGGTGGGGGTGGTTGGTTTTGGTCGTTTTTTGGTGTTATTGTTCAGTTTGGGGTTGCTTTTTTCTGGGGTGGGTTTTTAAAAAGTTGTACTCTTCCCTTTTTTTTTTTTTCTGTTTCCTCTGAAAAGCATTGATCTTAAAAACATCTTTAGACCATGGAGCTACAGTGAGCACTGCACTGTTTCAGAAGAAGGAGACAGGATCACCAATAGTTAGTGGTTTAAACCTAGTGTAAACTGTCTTGGATCCCTCAGCTTCAGGCAAAGTAGAGATTCGGCCCAAATTTCAAACATTGTTTACATAGCTCTGGCAAATGAGGATGATTTGCATTTAACCTTCCTTGAATGCGGAACAAGACTGGTTCCCCCAGAAAGCACAGTACATAAGCCAAACCACTTAGGTTGCCTACCTTAGATGCGTAGAAAGACAGCCTGATGGAAAATATAATGTGAGTGGAACATGCTTAAAAGCACCATGAGAAACAAAACCTCAGTAAATATGATTTAAAAATCCATGAGTGTAAAAGTTTGTATTTTCAGTCCATTTGCAATCATGGACCCTTCCTGAGAGGATCTCTATTTAGATGATCTTAAGCTGTAGCAGTAGAAAACAGCATTCAAGGCAGGTTATTTTAACAGTCAACAAAGTCACATGGTTTCGCACACTACATCAACACCACCTTTCTATAGACTGGAGTTTGTTCTTGAGGGTCTCTCTTTCAATCAGTTATGTATAACTTTTCTGTGCCCTTACCAGGGTTGTAAAAATCATAAAGGATGGCATTTGCTGGCTGAACCAAGCCCATGGGATTGATTTGCTTTGCCCCAAATGATATACAATCAGGGTCTGGTCCTCTTGTGAGCTGGAGAAAAAAGGAACAATAGTTGTGATAAGTAAACTAACTCTTTCTCCACAGTCAGTTCCTTATTCATTTGTGCCTGTACTAGTGGTTGAATGCTTGTTTCTGATGGCATCAGTGAGTTAATCCTGATAGCTGCAGCCTCAACTTGAAGAAGGAATTTCCTTCCATTATTGGGAGATTTTCTGGATGAGCTAAGCCTGGTAAAGGTAGTTTTGTGGGATGTATGCAGGTCTTATCTGTCTGAAACTGTCTGGTCTGGACTCACATCATCACTACTTTGTGGTTTACTTTTTTGGCTTTCTCCTAAAGCCACGTTGCACATGAGTGATGGGTGTCATTCATGTTCACAGCCTATCCTGTACTGGTGGCCACCAGTATATACACTTTCCTTAGTAAAATTCTAAGGTCAGGGACAGCTGTTGACCTATATTAAATATACAAACTATCTAGGACAGTCAAAAGAGCAATAACATTTACTTTTAAAAAATTGTCTATTGTCTTATATCTAAAAAAATCGTTGGCCTCTGTGTACTTTCTACAGGGACTCCCCCTGCTTTGGCTGTGGAGGTGAAGCAACTCAACTGGATGTAGGGTGGAGTCATTGTCCAAAATATGGGGAAATATACACAGAAAATAGGGATTTTGATGTTTACATTCGTTTGTCACTATATGGATCTCGATCCAGAAATACTGAACATGTGGAAGGTGTCCCTTTGGAATTTACAGGACCACAAGTTAACGTGTTGTTAATCTTGCACCAAAAGCATATCTTCTGTCTAGAGAGGATTTTTTTTTTTATTTTGTTGTTTTTGGGTTTTTTTTGGCCGAAGCCCAAATCTCAGACATGGACTACATCTCCTGGAACACAGAAAGGTGGAGGACAAAGGTGAATGTCTCCCTTCCTTCCCTCTTCCACCATCTTTCATTTGAGCTGTTCAATAATAATATATGACAAAAATCAAAGGAAGGTAATAGAGTGTGAAAATCAATGATGATTAGGTTTAAACACAAGTCTATATATGCTATCTAAACCAGCGGGGGTTGGAAAATCATTGGGTTTGCTTACCTCACCAAAATAGAGCAAAACCTTCCCTTGCTTGTACTCATAGTGCTGAATATACTGGTCTGAAGATGTCACCAACTGCAGGAAAATAACGAAACAAATCATAACAAAAACCTAGCATAACAGGAACACCTTTGCTACCACGCTCTATATTCTGCTTTGCTTTGTTCAGCTGTTTGCTTTATTCTGCCCCCTTTCTTTTTCCCTAAAGGAGATAGTCCCTGAGAACATGAAGCGGGGCAAACCTCCCCCAACAGAGCAGGCGCCAGAACCCAAAATCTGTAGCCACCTTTGCAGACCACTGTGCCCCACCTCCCTGTCACTGGGCCCTGCCAGCAACTGCCTCTAAAAGATGTGCTGGCCTTTCGCCCTGCAAGAACAGGACACACTGTCCTGGCATGTCGCAGGACAACAGTGCCAGTGGGGACAGCAATATGTGTTAGGACAGGCATGTATTTAAGTCTCCTGCTGAGCCTTGCCCTAGTTTCTGTTACAAGGGACTAAGGAAACTGAACTCTCTTCACCACAAGCTTTTAACTTCTTATGTATATTTACTGAATATTTTATCAGAACAAGAATAATGAAAACGTATCTGTCCAAAATCTGTTTTCCCTTCTTTACTCTGTGGGCTTTGGAAAGATTTCAAAAGTCAAACTTTCTATAGAACAGGCTATAAAAGATTGCACAGAAAAGTGTATTTCTAACCTGTTCAAGATCCTTCGTCTCAGGCTCCAAGCCACTTAGCAGAGAGAGATCAACCAGGGACATCTTTGGTGTATTGGAACCTGCAGACCTTTAAAAGGGAGACTGTCAGCAGTGAACATCTGCACTGAACAGCCACCTTGCTTTGGAGAGTTTGGCTCTTCAGGCTTGCTAATGGTGAAACAAAACATTCAGCTCCATTTAACTTTCCTAAGTGGATTTTAATTGGAAAATTATCTGCCTCCCTCATTAAGAGTCATGAAGAAAAATGAGTCAGCTAAACTAGTCAAATGGTCCTCCAAAACCCAGGTGTCTTGCCTGAGCTTGTCATCTAAGCTTTCTTTATACCTGATAGGCAGAAACAATCACCTTTAAAGGGCAGTTCATCCACTGTAAAAACCCTGTTGAAGATAGGGAAGGTAAACAGCACTGACAAAGTGTCTGTTCTCTATTACACAGAGAGTGGAGGTGGGAAAAAAGTTTACAGAATCACAGAATCACAGAATGTTAGAGATTGGAAGGAACCTCAAAAGATCATCTAGTCCAACCCCCTGCCAGAGCAGGAACAGCTAGATCAGCTCGCACAGGAACGCATCCAGGCGGGCTTTGAAATATCTCCAGAGAAGGAGAAGGATTTATCCAGATTCTTCATGGACAAAGTAAAATTAACATCACCTTTGCTGTCAAAGGCAAAAGTCCTCATTGTTCTAACTATCCATTGGATATACACATTGGTCTTCCAATCTTTTCTATTTTCACCTTCTCAAAAATCAGGTAGTTGTGTCATTGCTGGTAAACAAAGTTGTTCTGCGCTCACATAGGATGCCTTGCCATAAGATATTCTACATACACTTAGCTGTATTTCAGAAACTTTTATTTTGGCACCCTCCGTTCCCCATAAGGGATGCACCATGGCGCAGGGAAGAAGTATGGTGATGTAGTTGGTGCCTTCAGTTTTTCTCCTGTGTCTTAACTACAGCAAAAGGAGCTTCACATTATTGTTTGAGCTTCACACTATTGTTTAAGCTTCACCCTAGCACTCAACAATGTCCTGCAGGACAGTGGATCTGATACTTGATGAATGTTAAATAGCAATTAGTGGGGAAAATAATGCTTCAGCCAGCATACAATTCACTGAGTACTTGTTTAATTAGGGAAAGTGAAACATGGGAATTAGGGTATCCTCCCCTGCCATTCTTCATGCCGCTGTCTGGGAGGGGGGATGAAAACCACTGCCCCCAAAGTTTTGTCGAAAATCAGAGGAAAAGCTAAATTCCACTGGGGAGCAAACCCTGCTTCTGCCCCTCTAGAAGGGGAACTCAGGACAGCCCCCACTCTGTGCTTCTGTGACCTTTGTCAGACTGTAAAAGGGAGCAAAAGCAGGTGTTATTCTGCATGGGAGGATTTATTTCTCACTAGCTCTGCCCTTGCCTGCTTCTTGATTGCCACAGCAGGATATCCCTTCTGTCTCCCCTCCTCCCCCAAATAGTAGTAGGCATCTTGTCTTTTTTATGAGGCCAGAGTGTGACCATGATGGAAGTCACAGCTTCTCTCCAGAAAGCAATGAAAATCTGTAGATGTGCTACTATTGTATTCCAGTTTTATCTACTTTATTTAATAAAAGACTTCTTTCAAACAATAACCTGGCCAGGCACTTCAGAGTCACCCCAGATTCTGATGGGGCAGAATCTGCAATGGACATTTGAGGTCTACATAAAGCATCTAAACCTAATAGATTGTGTGGAAACCTTTTCTCCTGTCTTCGGAGAGAGGATGAAGACTCATCATGCATGCATGCTCAGAGAAGATCACCAGGTTGGATGCTGAGCTTGCAGTTATGAAGAGGGTGACCAAGAAGTATTACAAACAAAAATTAATGCATTTTCTAATGAAGATCTGATCTTGCAGACCTACCTGACGCAGACTTTGTACTGCAGCGATTCTACTTTACTGGGAGAGATCACGTCCCTTTTCCTCCTGCTGTGGATATCAAACCACTCTATTTCAGGCAGTGGCTCAAATGCACTGTTTTCTGCACCAATCGAGTCCTCATAATCATAGTTTTCATCATAGTATGCAGCTTCTGTAGGTGACAGACATGATCAGCCATGCACAAATTTGACTGAGGACCTGGTAATTTGGCTTCTTTTTTTATAATGATAAATACCAGTGGGCAGTCCTGCCATCTCTATGGATTTGTTATAAGTTTGCTCTATACTATCTCAGTACTGCTAATTCATTCAGAGTTAAAATTTTAGGGATAATTATAGTAAGAATAACCAACAGATCTAGCTAAGAATGGGGTTTAAGCTATGCATGTGTATGTAAAGAACAATCCCTGCATCCAAAAGTTATCTGTTCAAACAGAAAAAATTGCAGACATAGGCAGAGAGGATGATGAATACACACTTCAGGGGATGGAAAACAGAGTCTTGGTCATATGACAAACCTATGACAGATCTGCCCCAAACAATTTTTAAGGCCACATGATAGGTCCCTTATTAGCCAAGGAAATGAGCTGTGTTTTCCCTTCATGGCAGCCAGGAATACTGTGGGAGTTTACCTCACTCTCCTCCCAGTAATGAAGAAGAGTTAGTAATAGTGCCTGTGCATGTGTTAGGTACCTGTTGCACCTACAGTCACTCAGATAGTTACTAAAATATTTAAAAATATTAATAAGCTGAATGAAACAATAGCTAGGCAGAGTTTAGAAGCCTCTCTCCCTTGTTTCGTTCATTTATTCCCACTTTCGAAGGCTGGAAAAGCATTAAATATCATTAATGGCTGGCTAAACGTGTCACCTTTGAGACCCAACCACTTCCCTTTACACTCACCAGAGTACTTAATGTTCCCTTCCATTTCAACCGTCAAAATCAAATCGTTACACGTGGTGTTCGTCAGCTCAGAAGACCAGTACACTTTTAATATCTAAGATGAACACACAAACAGCAAACCACTAAAGATACCATTCAGATGACAAGGGGTTTACTCACTCAGGACTTTAGCAATTGTTGATGGGACATGGGAGTGTAGAGAGAAACACTGGTCTCCCAGAGGTACAGACTAGTTGCAGAGGACTGCCCTGAGTATAATCAGGAGGAGTCCCATGTGCAAATCACAAGTTGTGTGGGATCTTTGAGATAACTCTCCATTCCCAGCCGCAAAGGGGTCTTTCAAACTCCAGCCACCTCTGTCAGTATTGATATTTCATGACTTAACAATGCTAAAAACAGGAAAAAATGACTGCCAATCAGAGCAGTCTGTGGGCCCAAAATTTTAGAAATTTGGACGTAGGAAAACAAAGGATGAAGACATGGCAAATAATTTCTCACTTTGTTTTCAAAAAGGGATTAAAAGCAGTCCAGTTCGACTCCAGCTTACACTCATTGTCCCATTTCCTCTGCCATGTACAGAGACTTCAAGTTTTCTCCCAAGTTCAAACTGCAAACCAAGGCAAAATAAGAAAAAGAAAGGAGATTTAGTCCATGCTCAGCATTTGATTTATTGTTTTCCTGTGATCCTGAAAGTCTTTTATGTCTTTAACCCTCAGAACTGGGGTAGGGAAAACCTTTAGCTATGGAAGGAGTTATGAGACCTCAAGTCTCAAGATTTTTAATGCGCTGGGCTGGTGTATCTTAATCTGCCATTCCGGAGCCCAGGAGATGTATTTTCCCAACTTCACCCTCTCCTCTGTAGCCTGGATTTCACATTTTCACAGTTCCCAACAAACTGAATATCAGAATATTCCCCTTCTTCCTACTGGAGGAGATTCACATCATCAAAGTCCTTGAAGAGGCAGGAAAGGGCCTCTAAAGTGTGCTGGTAGGCATCTGTTGATTTTTTTTTCTTTAAAATGCTTCTGTTGTTTTACAGACTAAATTATTAAAATTATTTTTAAAAATTATAAATGAGCTACATCATGATTGCTTAACATGAGAAAACCTCAGCCAGATGATTCAAGGTTTCTCCTGTTTGAGGAAAAAAGCTTGAAGCAATGGATGGTTGTGTACCTCTAGCTGCTTCTGAACCGCTTCATTGGTATCAGTCAGAGTAATGCTGTACTCCTTTTGTCTTCCAGGTGTTCCCAGTTCTACAGTCAGGTTGGTGGAAGCAGTGTTCCATGTCTGTATGCTGTATGCTGACAGAGCTTCTAGGGCTACCACTGTGTCCTAGGTGAGAAAGAAATGCAAAAAACCCTAACAATTATGCCAGGTTATTTCAACAATATGTAAGATGACATGATCAGTCATTTGGACTTATTCTTCAGTTTTATGCTTTTTTGCTGCTTTGAAGTTCTCCTGTATCTGTCTGTTTCTTCCTGCACAGACTGTTTGTTTCATTTCCCAGCTTCTTCTTTTAGCATTAAAATCCTAAAACCACTGGAGTTCTGAACTTTGATTGTTGTAAGTCTTCCCAAAGACAGAGTATTTGCTGACTTATAACTGTTTTATTTGGCCCATATTTCATTAATAAGACAAAATTTTAGTGTTTCAGGCACCAAAGAGATTCTGGTTTAACTGTTACAATGCTTTCAAGTCTAAATGAAAAAAATCTTTATGGGGCTTCCATTTTCTTCCCTCCCACTTAAAACTCCACCCAGACTGGTGGTCAGGCACCTGTGTAGAGCAGTATCCTCCACCGTAGTTCCTTCTTTCTGTCAGCCACGTAGCAATAGGCCTTGCATACTCCATGTCTTTCAGGAGCAATGTTTGAAGCAATGCATAGGCAGTGCTTTCCACTGAGATCGCATCGTTGCCATTTCCCCAGTAGCGCTGCTGCGTTGCTGCAAGAATAACTCAGTCTTGTATCCCCTTGGTAAAGACATTCACCAAAAATGACTATTGTTCTACACAGTAAATATTTCATGTCATAGCACTGAGGAACCACAAGACACAGATGCTGTCATAAAAGCAACAAATGAGTTGGGAAGCAGAAGTAATGGAAAAGGAAAACCACAGTTTTCAATTTTGACTTATCCAACCATCACAGTTTGAAGATTCCATTGTACAGTGATGTCCATCTGATGGAGTGGTAGCATTGTGTCTGGTGGTCCTTGAGAGATAATAGTATTAATTATGTCCATAAGTCCAGTCTTGATTAAGGAGAAGCATATTCCTGATGCTTAAACTATGTCTGTTAAACCATAATATATGTACCAAAAGAAATGGGAGAAATTAATAGCGTGGCAGTGCAGCCACACAGTCAACTGACTCAGTATTGACCGCAGCCAAATGCTCAGGTGGGAACAGGGGACATCCATGTGGAGCTGGAACAAAGCACTGAGAACTGGTGGGGGCCTTTGAAAGCAGGTGGGCTGGAAAAGACCGCTTCCCTCTTGATCCAGCCTGGACTACTCCCGTATGCAGCTGTTCATTCCCATTTACCCATCAAAAATTTCTTCTTTCTTGTCTGGCTTGGACTTTTTGTTTTGAATGCACTTTAGGGGTGTGGAAACTTTGGTAGGCAGCAAGGGAAGCAGAAAAGGTAAATGACTGTTTACGATGGTTTTGTTCCAATTCCAGTATCAGGTAAGATCATGATCAAACCTCACAATCTCAAGTTGTTACTTTATAGTGATATTAATTATATAAATTACAGGTTAAAATTTCAACATTGAAATATTTAATTATGTAATTTAAATAATCAAGTATATTACACTATACATACACATTTCTATTAAATTAAACAGTCTTCATTTACTTGAATTTGTTTTGCTCATATAAGAGCACTCAAAGTGCTTTAATTAGTAAAAGTGCTTTCTAACTAAATTTTTTAGAAAAAATTTACCTTCATCAAAAACAGAACAGCCCCTTATTTTTTCTTTTGCAAACCGGGCTCCTTCACTATCAGACTGCACAAGTGTCAGAGCATAAGCAGTGATGGCTGTAGAATAGCAGTTAGTGTTTCTTGAAAGCTGATTTTTCATGTAAACCACTGCTCCTCTAATCACTTGTACCTGTGAAAACAGAATGGATCAACTTGAAAAGCTCATTCAGACCTACTGATACTGCTGGCGAAAATACTAGGAAATTGGAATACTTCACTGTAGTCATTTTTGAGACAATTTTAATAATTTTTGCTTAGGGATTAAAGTCATTGACAATGGAGTGCGTGGCTTGAAACACCTTGTTGTACATTAGGCCACGACTTCTTTTCCTGTCCACCACAGATGTAAGCAGATTTTTACCTCCTCATTTGCAGTACTTTAAGATAGTAGGATGGACATGCCATTGTGCAATAGCCTTCAGACTTAAACAGTCAGGTTTCCTACCACGTCAGGTGACTCGTAGACCTGTAGAGTCTGTTGCAATGCTATAGTTACAAAGGCTGTCAAAGCCAAATCCTCTTCTGCTGACCCAATGCCACCCTGAAAGATGAAACACGAAAGTGAAGTTAAATGTACATGTATATGCTTATGATTAAATTCAGAAAAGAACTTTTCATTAAGTCAGGGAGGGACCTTCTTGTCAAACCATCTGACCACAGACCATGTAGTTTTTCCCTTTAATTTTGCTCAATAACTTACGTCTGCCCAAAGTATGTCTTCTACAGAAGCATATCTTCTACAATGACAGCCAGTTTGCATTAAACAGTATTTTGAGACCACATCCTTCTCTCTAAATTGGAGAGGTATGGATTTGAACGATGGACTGTACGATGGATAAAGAATTGGTTGGCTGGTCACAGCCAAAAGGTTGTTGTCAGCGGCTCTATGTCTGGATGGAGGCTGGTCACCAGTGGTGCCCCTCAAGGGCCTGTCTTGGGACAGGGCTCTTCAACATCTTTATCAATGACATAGATGAGGGAATCGAGTGCACCCTCAGCAAATTTGCAGACAACACCAAGCTGAGTGGTGCAGTTGATAGAACAGAGGGAAGGGATACCATCCAGAGGGACCTGGACAGGCTGGAGAAGTGGGCCCATGAGAACCTCATGAGGTTCAACAAGGCCAAGTGCAAGGTGTTGAACTTGGGCCGGGGCAATCCCAGGTACTTGTACAGACTGGGAGAAGAGCTCCTTGAGAGCAGCCCTGCAGAGAAGGACTTGGGGGTCCTGGGGGATGAGAAGCTGGATATGAGCCAGCAGTGTGCGCTTGCAGCCTGGAAGGCCAACTATGTCCTGGGCTGCATTAAAAAAGGGGTGGCCAGCAGGGAGAGGGAGGTGATTGTGCCCCTCTACTCGGCTCTTGTGAGGCCCCATCTGGAGTACTGTGTCCAGGCCTGGGGCCCCCAGCACAAGAAAGACATGGAGCTCTTTGAACGAGTCCAGAGGAGGGCCACTAAGATGATCAGAGGGCTGGAGCACCTCTCCTATGAGGAAAGGTTGAGGGAACTGGGCTTGTTCAGCTTGGAGAAGAGAAGGCTCCGGGGAGACCTCATTGCGGCCTTCCAGTACTTGAAGGGAGCCTATAAACAGGAGGGGGAGCGACTGTTTACAGGGGTTGATAGTGACAGGACAAGGGGGAATGGTTACAAGGGGGAATGGTTTTAAACTAAAAGAGGGGAGATTTAGGTTGGATATTAGGCAGAAATTTTTCACTCAGAGGGTGGTGAGGCACTGGAACAGGTTGCCCAGAGAAGCTGTGGATGCCCCATCCCTGGAGACATTCAAGGCCAGGCTGGATGGGGCCCTGGGCAGCCTGCTGTAGTGGTTGGCAACCCTGCCCACAGCAGGGGGATTGAAACTAGATGATCTTTAAGGTCCTTTTCAACCCAGCCATTCTATGATTCTATGATTCTATGGTAAACTAAACACAGTGCCCTCCTTAGCTTTTTTCCCAGAAGATGTGCATTTTCATTCTATTCTTTGTGATTCTTTTGCTGATGCTCTCCTTTGACAACAGCTTTAGGACCTTCAATAATCTTCAACAACCTTTCACAATAATTTCCCCCCTTACTGATCCCCAAATGTTTATCTTTAGGAGGACGGGTTGTTTGCTTAAAGCACTTAACTCACTGTACAAAATTATCATGTACAGATCCTGAAACAAATTTGAAATAGAAGAGAAGCATCTCAGCATGAGCACAGGTCAAAAAAACCTTTGGCCAGTTCTTGAGCTGTTTGGGTTTTTTTTTCCCCAACAGTGTTACACGAACTGTGTAACTGGCTTTGAGAGTGAAAGACTCACTAGTGATTTGACACAGACCATTAACAGAATTAATCCTTTTTTTTTTTTTTAAGATCACTACAAAGGTACTTGTATTTTCAGTGAATTTTGGAAGATGCACATTATTTTCATATCATAGATGCATGGAGAGTATAACAATTTTGTGTTTCTGGACACTTACAGGGGATGTGTAGACAACATATGCAACTAGAAATCATGGTTAGGTATTAACATTTTATTTTTTTTCCACCATGGGAGTGGTTAAATACTGAAACACAGAGAGACTGTAGGGTCCCCATCCTTGGAGCTACTCAAGACTGAGCTGGACATGGCCCTGTGAAATCTGATCTAACTAGACCTATTCTGAATAGGGGTTGGACTAGATGACCTCTGGAGGTCCTTTCAAAACTGAATTATGATTCTATGGCTATATTACCTTTGGCAATAGGAGGCATACATTTTTTACCAAGCAGAAAGATCTCAGAATTATTTTTTTAAGTGCTCTAGAGGCACAGATCAGCTGCAAAATTATCTAAGGCTGGATCAAAAAATAAAGATGGCACAGTGCTAGTTATGTGCCTCTGACATAACAAACCTTTCAACAGAGTCATTTTACATTACAGATTTTGTGCATCTTACATTACAGGTTTTGTACTTCTTACATTACAGATTTCTTTTCTTTAGATACATTTCTTGTTACTCAACAACTCACAATATTCCTTTCAGTTCACAGCAACCCTAAACATGCAACAGATTCTTCTAAATATGGATGACATACCTGCATTGTCCTGTCCAATACTGGGTGATGGTCGTGGAATGAATAATCTTCCTGCTGTTGATTAATCAAGTAGGAAATTGAGTTGCGTATGTGACTGTCTTGGATGCTAATGTATTCTCTGCACCTTGTGAGTACTTTGACAATGAATGCAGTTAACCTGCACAAAAGAAAATGTTCCAAACTTGTGCTGACATATATTTATAGAAGATTATAGTGACAGGAAAAGAAACATACTAATTTTGTACATAGACCCATATTCAATTTAGTGCATTCACTGGAACCTAGTGAGTTATCATTCAACATTAGCATGAGCATTTCTACTCTTTAGCAAAGGCAAAATAGTCAGTGACTCAGTATAAATCTCCTTCATCAAGGACTAAACATGCTCAAAGACTTATATGGCTGACTATCCATGACAAAAGTATGTAGGAAACACTATGTCCACCAGATTTTGAAAACCTATCCCCCCAGAAAAACTTCTGATGCATCAAATGATAATAGAGGTATTTTGTAAACCAAAAGAAAAGAAAAACACCACCAAACAAAGAAAAATACACTTACCATACACTACTGGGGATTGTTTTAAATGCTCCATAGGAGCCATCTACCTTCTGAAACTCAAGCAGTCTAGTATAACCTGCATGAACAGGACAGCATATCACTTGTCAGAGAATACACATATTTCTTGGGCATTTTCATACATCGCTTGTATTAACATGGACATGTTCAGTTAACATGGACATGTTCACTATTGGCTAGTGAACATGGAGATGTTCACTGGTACGTTAAGGATGAAATGACTGCATCAGCAGAAAAAACACTAGGCTTAGAAGGTGCTCTGTCTTGTCCGACTTAACAGTACTATGAGAATAAACTGAAAACTGCAGATATCTACAGTTACAAGCATTTTCTGTGTAGTGAATCTTGGGAAAAATGTTTCCCACTCCTGACAACTTTTCAAGCTGTTGACTTTATGGTGTATGGAATAAAAAAATATACAAAATGTCATCTCTTGGGTCAGACATAGGCTTAGAAATAATGAGTTGTGACCTCTGATCTTGACTATTACCTTGACAAAGTCTATATCATAGCGACACAACTCATTTTCTACCCTGGTGAATTTTGACAAAAACCAATAAAGCATAACATAGGGACTAAATGCTGCTGATAATGCCAAATACTCATTAGCAGGTTCTCATGTCACTTTAGGCAGTCTTAAATAACAGGCAAAGACCTTAATTCAGCAGCTGTTAGCAGGTTTTTAATCTCTATTTATACCCTTATTTTTCACTGATGAAATGTGTGTCACATGTTGTCTGAAGATCATGAAGACAGGTTTATTATGCTGCTTTATGACATCTGCACACCACACCAGTTAGAAATGTCAGCTGTACCTGCTACTATACTGATAACTCTTGGGATCTATGTTAGTGCCTGAGAGCTGGAACATCTCTGCTTGCACATGCTATGGTCCTGGCTTTGCTGTGCATTTAACACCAGCTTTGGGTCACATCTTGTAGTGGGATCTTCAAGAAACAACTTTGCAGCTGTCCTAAGGAACCTCATTCTCTGGGTTGGTCCAAGGGTATTGGACTCATTCTAGCTCATGTAATGACTACAGGAGTGTGGAAGAGAAAGTGTCAATAGCATGATTACCATTGGGAGTTTCCGTAGTGATACTCCTCTCTTCGACTACAGACATCCCCAGCAGAGATGTCTACATCCCAGCTGGCCATCCTAAGAACTGTCTATGATGCGTGGGAAGAAATAAGCATTTTTAGGACATGATTCATCTTGACCTATTTTGCACATCTACACTAGGAAGAAGTGATCAGCTGGCCTTTGCTCTCCATTTAATCTGAAAATAATTCATAGAAGCATAGAATCATAGAATGGTTTGGGTTGGAAGGGACCTTAAAGACAATCTAGTTCCAACCCCCCTGCCATGGGTTTGGGATACTTTCCACTAGACCAGGTTGCTCAAAGCCTCATCCAATCTGGTCTTGAACACCTCCAGGGATGGGGCATCCACAGCTTCTTTGGGCAACCTGTTCCAGTGCCTCACCACCCTCACAGTAAAAAATTTGTTTCGAATATCTAATCTAAATCTACCTTTTTCCAGCTTAAAACCATTACTCCTCATCCTATCACTACACTCCCTGATAAAGAGTGCCCCTCTATCTTTTCTGCTGGCCCCCTTTAAGTACTGGAAGACTGAATTGATGTTGACCAGCTGAGATTTTACTTTCTGTTTCTAAATTAGGCAGGAGAGAGGGTGGGCTGTGAATGTCAATACTCTACAATGTCAGATGTAGCCAATTAGTCACCTAAATCCTCTTCACCAGTTCTGTTTCTCATGTCTGTCTGCAGATTGTCAGAGGCATTTCTGCCGTGGCTGTGTTAAGACAACACTCACTCCTTTGGGAAGCAGGAATGGTTAACATGCATTGCAAAGGGATAAAAAAGACAGTGCTCGTTAGTGTTTTTTTTTTTTTTCTGCTTACCTTTTTCAATCATTGTAATGGCTTCCTCCTTCTGTTCAGGATTAAAGTTCACCCACTGCTCACTGGCATCCAAGTACTCAATAGCATAGACTGCAGGGGCCATTGTCACCATTGTTTGCTCTGCACAGCCTGTGGGCACTTGAATAAGTTTCTCAACTCCAGTGAGACTGAGACAATTTTCAACAGACTCGTCCATAATATTCCCTTTTGTAAAAAACACAAGCCATAATACATATTGTATTTGAAGCTGGCTGATGTAACATGAAAAAAAGTGATAGTAACTATGGGTTGACACTCCAATGTGCCCTGACACTTCTTATTATTAAACACTGTTTTCAGCTACTTATGACTTTGTAAGTCTGGAGAAGGACAAGGATGAGGTGCCAGGCTCTGAGAGCAATGGAGAAAGGAGGCTACGGCAGTCAAGGGGTATGGAGGAGAGAGTGCTGAGGCTGCTGGAGGCAGGGAAGCAAGGAGAGGGGGAAAGACTGGTGCTTCAGGTTCAGGCTGAAAAAGTCTTGTTAAACCAGACTTGATCCTCCCACAGAGGGCAAAAAGATTGCGCCTTAATCATGCCAGACATTTTGTGCAGATTCCCCCTGCTCCTCTGTGTTTTTCTCATTTGATTAATTCAAGAATCCCCATACTTTAGAACAGGGATTTGAAGTGGAAGCCAATAGCCTTTGTGTCAAAAATGCATTATTTTATGTTTTCTGAGAAAAAAAAAATGGTTTTGTCATTAATGAGAGTACTTGCTAGTAGATGTTTTTAGAATACGCATGTATGTATATATATATTTTTATATATATGTATATGATCACTTGATTCAATGAATATGTGATTGCACATATCTTCTGTTTAGAAAAACAGAACTTTCCAGATCTTACAGTCTGGCATCCTTATTTCTGAAGAATAAAGCAGATTTCTACAGAACTACATGCAGTGTGGGTTTACTAGAGAAGGTGAACTGCTCCCTTCTCCTTTGGCCTTCCCATAAAGTTAGCCTGGGTACAGTGAGCTAGAATGGTTTGCATAAAGCTATTATATCCAATATGAGTGAGAAGAAGTAATTAGAAAGAGGAAAGGTGATGGATCAGCCTTGAGGCTGTTTTGTTTTATGACCTGGGCATGCAGCACAGATTGTTTGAGTCATGGCAGAAAAACTAGGAGGGAACTGGAGACTCTGTGTTCAGGAATGAGCAGAACAATGGGGCATGTACATCACCTATGGAAAAATTATTGAAAAAAAAAAATGTTTACCTTTCAGGCTAACAAAGACCTGACTATCAGAACCCGGTATCATATCAGATGGTCTGTTCAGGTCTAGTGTATGGGACTTTACTGTAAATAAATAATAAACAGAGATTTACATCCAAACTCTTTAAACATAAAAACATACAGTGTAATTTTAGAACTTGCTTTTCATTAAACATCTCACAGGTAATGGCAATTATGACAGAAATCTTATCAGAAATGTTAAATGGAAATTTATTAAAATAATATGTTTATCTTTCTTAAACTGATTTAATTTTCAATCATTAGCAATATTTTTTGGCTTGAAATGAGGCTTGTTTTTTAAATACCTTTTAAGATCCACTAGTAAATAAAAGAGATGTCTGCTTAATATTTAAAGAATGCTACCTTGAATCACAGATGTAATACAAATCAATTCCAAACATTTAGAATTACATGAGTTTTCTTTCCTGAGTCTTTTGCTATGTATTGGATAAAGAGATTTGTGAGAAGTTTTGGTCAATCAAAGCAACATTTGTGTGTTAAGAAGTATTTCACTGCACCTGTCATATGGTCACACCAGACTTTACAACCCCTGTCCCTACCCCAAGGCCCATCTGTATGTAGCTCTTCTCTGTAACTTACAGCCACTATTAATGCAAATGGTCTTTTCTTCTCTCTGTAAAACACCTTCAGCCTGTACAATTGAGGAAAGAAAAGTAAAAAATTTTGCAAGCACTCTATTCCTGAAGTTAAGCTGCATGAAAGCCATGATCTCCACGCTTGCACTAAACCAGCAGATGGCAGAAACAGGTTATTTTGGAGTGAGATTTCTCTCCAGGTAAAAATGAAACTTGAAATCAGAATTTCAGTCTCCCAATTGAAATGCCAGTGAACTTTACTGACTTTTTTGTTATTATTGACATATTTCCTGGATGAAATGTCTTTAATCAAAAATAACCCAGAAAAACTAAACTTCAAAGTTTATTCTCTGCTTTGTAAGCCATGAAAGTCAAGTTCACAGGTGGACTCACTTTTATAAACCTCTCATCTATGAAATCCAGGAAGTTCTGAGTTTATTTTGTTGGTAAAACTCAGACTTTTTTTTTCTTCTAATTTCCACTCATTCCTCTTCCAGCAGTCTACATTTTAATAAAGTTATTTTTACGGACACTTTTAGTGTAGGACTGAACCCTGAGACTGTGTCTATTACTAAAAAAGTTATGGCCTGTGACAACAACAGGTTCCCAGAATCCTACGCCTTATCTTTATCTACATGGCTATACTTTGACATAAACGATATAAGGTTTCTTATTTTGCACTTTCTGAGTGTTGAAATTTGCCCTTAGTGGGCTGCTTGGGTTCTGTAATGAGTCTGTGCTAGTCAGTGTTGATTCTCAAAAAGTCATCTTTATTGAAAGTCTCATCGTTTTCATCATTTTGAAAGATAACCAAAGTATATCAATATAACGTCTTTGTCTGCCTGTATGTGTTTTACCTATGCAATTGTTAAGCTTGATGATCCATTAATGAGAAAGAATAATATAGGGTTAAACTATATGTTTAGCAGAGGCTATTTCCTTCTCAACATATTACTAGATGATCATCAATCTTGGCTTCATAAGGAAAAAAGGCTTTTTATAAATACTGATGAAGCAGGTGGAAATTAAAGATCAAGAGATGAGCACTGACTGTATGAAGGAAGTTGTTTCTATGTCATGGGTAGAAGGATGCCTTTTAGGCTTACAGAGCAATTCTTTCCATATACACTAGTCACAAACTTATCACAGGGTTAAACTTCTTCCCCATGCTATACCTTAGTCCTTGCTGAGGAACAGGTTTCCTGACATTGCTTAAAGCCTTATGTTTACAGGATTTCAATCCCTCCATGAGAGCTCCACACGTCATGATTATTACAGTTGAGGAGAAACACACATTTTGTGAAGTGTCTGCCCTCAACTAGTTATACCTACCACAACATTGAGGTTCTTCCGAATGTAATCACTGTACCCAGAAACTGCGTCAGAAGCACTAATAGTAATTGGAATTTCTCCCACAGTCAGAGGGACAACTGAGAAGTAGACTGGTGTTGCAGAGTTCCCGTTAGACACCAGCGTTGACTGCACAGCCTTCTCCATTGCCTCTGCAGTGCACAGCCCCTTCACTGCCTCCATCGTCACTGTAACCTGTGGGGACAAGGCAATGCCTGTGACCAGGCTTAGTGCATCACCACAAAGGAAAAATACTCCAGCTCCATCATGTCTAGGTAAGTACAGGAAATGAGAAACAAATATCAGAAGGGACTTTAGCTTTTGCTTAAAAAAGAAATAGCAATGTGGGTGACATTTTGCAAGACAGAAAGTATTTTCTACTGTGCCCCCCTGAATTTTCTGTTCTCCATCTATAAAATGGGAAAACCTTTTCACCAAGAAGTAATCAAATGCTGGCAGAGATTGTCTGAAGAGGTGGTGGAGTCTTCTTCCTTGGAGATACTCAATATTTGGCTGGACAAAGCCTCAGACAACCTGCTCCAACTGGATCTGCTCTGAGCAGCAGGTTGGTTTAGAGACCTGTGGAGGTCCCTTACAACCTAAATTATTCTGTGACCCTGTGGTCTGTTAAAATTCATCTACACTGACTAGGGCTGTGAAAGTAAGTTAGCTAGTATTTCTTCATTACACTGAATTTGCAGTATCTTTTTGGCCTCTCCCTGAAACACAGGGAAGTAAGAAGAATAGTACATTTTTATACATCTCAACTCTATACCATTCAACAACAGTTCAGAAGATGCTGGTCAAGCAGAGCTGGCTGAGAGATGGGAAGAGATGAAAAAAAGAGCATCAGCCTGAGGATCCCAGAGGCCCTAAACCCAGTGGCAACTGTGGCCATATGCAGGGCTGGATAGGTGTCACATGCAGACAAAAAGTGGCTTTGCATTGTATGCACAATGAATTTTCTGGCTAACATATTGGTTTGTGTGCTCTTAATTTAGCTCTGTATCCTGTGTACCTGCTTTATTGGCAGCCAGGTGTTACCCTGGTGGCAGTCAGCAAAAATGTAGCTGGTTGTTTCAGTGAAGGGGGAGAAGATGTACCCAAAGACAAGGAATTTGGTTGTGTAGTGTGGTAAATGAAATCTGTTTTATACAGTAAGTTTGATTAGCAAGTAGAGCTGGATCCTGTCCTTGGGTAGACTTTTAAAATGGAAGCATGGTGTCTGGGCTGTAGGAGGGCACTGAAAGGTGGTTGGATCATTTACATTAAGTTATTGCATTGCTATATGTCTAGCTAGCTGTATGTATATAGCACAGTTCACAGTAATACTACCTGGAGGTCCCTGGGCAGATAGTTGTAAACCACAGCTTTTATTTCTAGTTGTTCATGTCGTTTGACTGAGTACGGCAATCTCAGGGACACAAAAAAGTCCTTGAAAACCTCAAAGGTGTGGGGATCAGCTATGCAAAATCCTGGGATGAGAAAAAAACAGAGTTGAGAATTACGCAACTTAATAGCAGCTGACAAAAAGTTGGATGTCTAATCAAAACTCATTGCCTGGGCTTCCCTGAGGTCAAGAGCAGAAGACAGAGACAGGCATCCCCAGAGAGCATTTCAACAACTCTGAGCTGGAGACCTATCTCAGAGGTGGATGATTTGCCCTTGGGAGTCACCGCCATGGTTTTCGATAGGTAAAATTTAGCAGGAGTATCTTCAGCTTTTGAGTGAAATGTGGCACAGCTTTCCTACTAAGGTCATGTTTAAAACATAATGACCTTTCCTTGCTTTCGAGATATATATATAAACTCCATGCCCATCCCCCTGGATGAGCCTCCCTTTCCGAAGGGGAGTGGGCAGTACCAGGCAGACCCTTTGTCTCTCCTGCATGGTGCTGGTCAACCCCAGGAGCTCTCAGAGAGCAGCACCTGGGAACCTGGGCTCTTTGGTGTCTTCTGCCAGTTTCCTCGTGCTCTTCTATTCTCTGGTTTTCTAGAGACCAAAGACTTTAATGCTTTTCTGACATGGCTAGAACTCACTCCCAGAAATATTCAAATAAAAGCAGTGTTGTTACTGCTACATTTCTTGTGGATTCCTGGATGTGGGAAGATAAAATTGGTTTATCATTTTGAAAGAATAGGAGACAGCTTTGATTGCATAATCCATCCTGCTTCAGAGAACACTTCATGTTGTTTTTATAAACAATATATCCCTTAAATTCTAGCTGGGCTTTAATACGGCATAAAAGTGAGGAGTAAACATCATGATCAAAACACAAGGTGTTTTTCAGTAGACTGTCTCACTCTGTCAACATAACATTGTGTATCTGTTTTAAAAAATAGATGTTCTCTATTGATCTGCACAAAGAAACCCAACAAAATACCCAATACTTATACCTGTTTGGGGAGATATGCTTATTGCCTGAACTTCCCAGGTAGTTATAGAGTCAGGAGCAAAGTTTTGTACACTAAGAAACACAAAATAACATGTATTAGGAAAGATGTATAAAATGTAAATTTTGTCATTTCCTGAAGTTTGAGTATTGTAAGGGAAGAAAAATATTCCTTTGGTTGTGGAGACAAAGTACTTGCAAATATTCTGAAGTCCCCTGTATCAGATAACACATAAAGCTGTCATTTACGTACATTTTACTGTACAAATTTAGACATATTCAGTGAGTCAGGTGATACAGTACCTATGGTTTCCAGGGTTTTTTACTTCTTCAATATTCCACCACCAGCTCTCAGGAAAATAACTGCGCAAGCTGACAGAGGTTTCATGAAACACTTCTTCACTCTCGTCATAGTCTGTAAAACAAGAGTGGGGTTTCTGTTCTGAAGGCTGCTGACCTTAAAATGTCTTGCAGGGAGTGAGTTTGTCAGAGAGAAAGCATCATGAATAATACTCTGAATAAAAATACTTCATCTGGGGTTCATCTTGTGCATTAAACAAAAAAAAAATGCTGAATTAAGAGAAGCAATGACCAAAGGATAATTCTTCTTGCCAAGTTCAATAACTATACACTGCCAAGCAAGAAAATATTTCCTTTTAATAATGTGCAGCAAAGGTGTTGCCACCTTCCCATATTTGTGACAGACAGAGCATGTAAAGGGAGCTCTGAGAAAAACTGTAGCAGAAGGTACACTTCAATATGGTCATTTTCAACATGAAATATGTTTTGTGTGTGACATGAATTCCTGTATGATCAGCGATAGACTTTGTGAAGAAGAAACAAAGAAAGAGACAAAATTGTCTCTGGCTGAAGTGGCCTCTTCTCATCAGGCAGTGTTTTGGAGGTTCTCGGGTGTTTTAAAGTAGTACCACTAATAAAATAGTCATGAATCTGAGATCACTCAGAGCCCTGAAAGGAGACAACCACCTCCTCTGCTCCGCTGCTTGGAGCCTCCCAAGTGTGAGGGCAGGTGCCAACAGCTCCTCCCTAAGGCTGTACCGGGTCCAAAGGTGGCTAAAACCATTTCTTTTCCCACCCCAAGAAGTTATCCCATCCCACTCCCACCTTCACAGTGTATGTATGTATGGTGTGTGGGTGCTGCACTATACCAGGGCTCATTGAAATGGTGATGTGAAAATTCCCCACTGGCCCCACAGCATTAAATGCCCATTAACCCTCCCTTGCCACCATAGGAAGGGTATTTTTCTTTAGACAGTTGCATGCCACTGTTCTTTACGTCGTGCTAAGCCCACTCTGATTATCCGCTTCTGTTGCTTCCTGAGGGCTGTGGCTTTCTCACAGCAGTCCTGGAAGGCTCTTCTGCATTCAGGGGAGCCAGCCACCTTTGTTAGCCTTTTTGCACAAGAAAACCTCATGCGATTTAATTTCATGCCATCTTCACAACATTTTTGTAGATCAGCGTTTTGATATTTGCTGGCTGCAATACAATTAGAGCCTAGAATTAGTGCTGTGGAAGTAGCAATACGTGCAAAAGTGTCCATTGTGCTCATTCCTGTCATTCTTTGCAGTTAAGGTTAGTTGCTATTGCAATAGTCTACCTTCAGCCAGTGACCTGTTCTTCATCCTAAAAACACTTTGCAAACACAGGAGGAAAGCCTGGGCCCTATGTCATCCTAGATATTCTATTCTAAGCTTTCTCTTCAAATTCAGACCGTGAATCAAAAATGCCTCATTGGCAGACTGGAATTAGATATCTAGATAGAAATTGCCATGGCAGTGTTCTCATTCTTGAATAAAGAGACTGATTTCAAAAGTGAGGAAGATCCCAGCTTCAAGCCTTTGTGTCTTCTGGCAAGGAAATATCAATTTGTGTAATTATTTTTTTTTTTTTAAATTTAGACCAAATATTATATTAGCTCTTCTCTTAATTGGACCACAAAGTACCAAAGCTGGCACAACTTCAAAGCACAATGTCAGAAGAAAAAAAAAGATCTGTAAAACATTTTCTGGCCATACAAATAACTTTGCAAAACTTTAAAGCTGTGACTGATTCCATGACACAGTATCTAGTAGAAGTACTTCACATTTGGGATTATAAAATGGTGAATTATTTTCCATTTGCAGACAGGCAGCTTTTTGGTTTTGTTGTTTGGATTGTTTTGACAGATGATACATCAGGTCACACGGCATATTATACACACTTGTGCTAGGTTGTGGCACTTAATGCAAGAACTGGGACTATGAATATGTTGGTATCCTTTACTATCTTATCACTTCTTGACCCCTAGATTCAAGCCAGTTCCCTTTGCCTAACCTTGCTAAGCCTTTCAGGCCACCCAGATGAGCAGACATACCAATTCCTGACATTTTCTTCTGAAAATCCAAAGATCTCTTCTGTCTTCTGGTAACCTCGAGGCATTTATAGTCTGGGAAAGCAGAACAGAAGAGCTTGGTCATAGTAGTATGACAGCAGCAGACTGATCATTCAGGTCATTCATGGAAGACCCATCTTAGGACACTCATTCACAGAAGATGAACAGCTTGTCGAGTTAGCTTACAGCCCGAGCCAACCGCTGCCTGCCCCAGCTGCGCTGTGTACCAAAGGACCAGAAGCCATGATCTGGGCTATATGAGCTGCTAATGCTCAGTGGAAGAACAGAAGAAGAAAAATCCACAAGCAAGGGAGATCTTACAACATCACAATAAAATGTTTATGTAAAGGGCTGATTGCACTTACCTTTCCGAACATTTGATTTAATTGTGTCTGATAAAAAGGCCAGACCAACATCAGTAAAAACTTGAACACTATCTGCACCACCACCTGCAGAACATCCAAGATCATACGAATTCATAGCGTTAAATACCTGTCAAATAAAATAGCATATATGGACTGTACACACTTGCAAAAGTTGTTTTTTTCATTTTAATATATATTTAAAAAAATATTGTAGCCTTTGACTTGCAGAAGCAAAACAAGCTGGTGGTAGAAGTTGCATTTGGAAACATTAAAACTGAGGGATGCTTTACCTAGGGAATGCTTTCAAGTAATGCTTTTTAAATTACAAACTTGTCTGCTGTAGCATGGAAATCGCCATCTTAAATATAATCATTCAACTTAAATAGATCGTAAATTGCAAAAGCAAAAACATTTTCAAGTTTAGCAAAGCTGTGATTAAGCAATTGTTAGCCATTAATTACATTTGGATCCTCTTATTAGTAATGGAAAATTTTGCCGGACCAGTAGATATGATATTTTCTTCTTACAGATATCTTACTTTTTTGGCTGTAAGCTTATTTTTCTTGTTCAGAATAAAAACTGCTTTATCAACTGCAGCCAAAGCAACTGTTCCCACGTGGTCCGTTTCAATCAATAAATTGATTTTGTCTGTTGGTTCATATCTTTCTTTTTCTGTTCTCACTTTAATCTGAATAGAAAACATTGTAACAAAAATGTCACGTTTGTTAATACAAAGCAGACTCTTTGAGCAGGGAATGCTGTCAACTGTGTCTGTCAGCAGTTAAGAGTCTGGGGGATGTTCCTGCTTTGCCATGTTTCTGCCTGGGATCCTGCGTTTTGGAAGATATAAATGCAGATATCTCCCACTGGAGAACAACATGGGGGGTTAAAAGATGTGCCTGTGTAGGATATTGGATGCTGCCTTTCAATGATACTTAAGCACCAATGGGATTTAAAAGTATGTGTAACGGCTTTGCTGACCTAAGGCCTTCAACACTGTTTATTTTCCAGGGGAAACAAAGTCACAGCAAAAGACCAAAGAATATACAAAATCAACTGGCTTAAAACAGTCTGTAATAGTCTCACTTGACTTTTTCAACATGATTAGGTTCAGATCTGGTGCATACCTGATGTAGACACTTGTGTGGTTTAGGAAGAATAGCCATGGTGATTATGAGATAAATAGGGAATTATTAATAGAAATGCCAACTTGAATGTTCCGGGGTTTTATATCTTATGAATGAAGAATTGGCTTGTGTGTTAAAGATAGATAATTTTTCTTCCAAACTTATTTCCCAATGTACTATCAACTTCTTTTTCCACAACAAACATTTTCAGGAGTAAAAAAATCATTTTAGATAGCTGACACTTTTCAGCAGTTGTGTTTTGTGTTATTGGGAAAAATCCTCTTGTCTTTTTTTTTCCTTTTTAATTTATGATACCAAAAAGGAGGAGGAGGAGGAAGGTGAAAGAAAGGCTTAGAGGAACTCCTATTTTGGCCATACTTAATTTTCTAATGCAAACGTTATTTTTTTAAAAGTGCTTTTGAAGTGCTACAAAATCTCAGAAAATTACTCTTAACAGTAATGAAAAAGCTTGAAAAATTACTTCAAATTCCTTTTTTTTAAAAAAAATTCCAATAAACTGCTTCACTTTCTTTCATTTGAGAAAAATCACTACAAAACCACAAAGTTATAAAGAGGTTCTGTTCCTCAACAGTTCTATTAGTGTTTTCCTGTGGATTTCAAATATATAGACACTTGCAGAGGGGGATTTATCTATATGAAACTTCATTTTTCACTTCTTTGAGGCACAACCTGTCCTATGGAAGAAAACGATCTCTACCATCACTCTAGTAATACCTTTTAGCAAGAGTCCTGACAACTCCCTTTTTCAATAAAAATGCAAGTATCTATCACGTCTTTCACTTCTTAACCCCAGGTCTGCACTCACTTTGCCAATACACCATGTTTTTGTTTTTATTTTGGAATACAACAACAGAAGCTGCTTTCTTTGACAGTACCTTTCCTTCACAGACATCCATAACATCCACCCATACAGAATCAGCAACAATCTCTTGACGGCCCTTGTTTGTAATGAAGTAGTAAGCTAAAAAGCGAAAGGCAGGCACCATCTTCTCAGTGATTTTAAGGTTTATTATTTTGTTTGACGAGGGGACCCTTTCCAAAAGCTCAGCTTGTCCCTTTGCCACAACCTGCAAGGCAGAAACAAACAGAAATCTTGTATTTTGAATACACACTATACTGGGCATTATGTTGAATAATTTCATATACATATATAAAATTTTCTGAGGCCATTTCTATTTGAAATTTATTATCTTCTGATGGCACCTAAGAGTTTGAATTCCCAACCTGCATACCAGTAGCCTGGAGGAGACCAGCATACAATGCCTCTAGCACTGGAGCGTGGTGGTAAGCCTCTGCTGCACTGGTCCTGTGTCCTGCACTGTTTAATTCCTTTCTTCCCATGTGATGTGAATTATATCCATGGGTTGTCAGAGGAGTGGAAAACAGACACAGTGGCAGGACTAATAGTATTCTTCCCTTAACAAAATGCATGCAGCTTTCCTAACCACACAATGAGTGGGCTTCAGGAAGAAACAAAGACATGCTGCAACCTGTTCTGAAATCCTTGCTGCCTTTGCTTAGGTGAACAAAGTTCGGAGGAGAGCCTCATCGCTGCGCTCCAGCAGTGTCTCCCACCACACTTCCCACATGCTCTCCCTGCCCAGCACTGCGCCTTCCCAGAGCCTGGCAGCGGCAATTCCAACCCTATGCTAAGACATCCAATTAAATAAACCCCCAAACCTAAATTTAGCTTCTAGGCATACAATTATTCCAATGTATCAAAGTCCTATTAAAAGTAAATGGGAACTGGTGTCCTTGGTGCTTATCATCCTGGGAAATTTACGCTGCCAAGGGAAATTGTAACAAAGAAAGGGGAAAACAGGATTTAAACACATTTGACATTCAACAGATTCACTCCTGGAATGTGCCCGTGAACACATTTGTCTTCTTCTGCAAAATAAATTCTTTGCATTCCTGATCCCAGGCTGAGCAGGATTG
>WKFP01013177.1:0-37391 GCA_011057875.1 Pterocles orientalis | reverse complement strand
TCTCCTCTTTTCCAAGCTAAAGAGACCCAGCTGCCTCAGCCTTTCCTCATAAGGGAGATGCTCCATTCCCTTAATCATCTTCGTGGCTCTGCGCTGGACTCTCTCCAGCAGTTCCCTGTCCCTCTTGAACTATTCTTCCCTTAACAAAATGCATGCAGCTTTCCTAACCACACAATGAGTGGGCTTCAGGAAGAAACAAAGACATGCTGCAACCTGTTCTGAAGTCCTTGCTGCCTTTGCTTAGGTGAACAAAGTTCGGAGGAGAGCCTCATCGCTGCGCTCCAGCAGTGTCTCCCACCACACTTCCCACATGCTCTCCCTGCCCAGCACTGTGCCTTCCCAGAGCCTGGCAGCAGCAATTCCAACCCTATGCTAAGACATCCAATTAAATAAACCCCCAAACCTAAATTTAGCTTCTAGGCATACAATTATTCCAATGTATCAAAGTCCTATTAAAAGTAAATGGGAACTGGTGTCCTTGGTGCTTATCATCCTGGGAAATTTACACTGCCAAGGGAAATTGTAACAAAGAAAGGGAAAACAGGATTTAAACACATTTGACATTCAACAGATTCACTCCTGGAATGTGCCCGTGAACACATTTGTCTTCTTCTGCAAAATAAATTCTTTGCATTCCTGATCCCAGGCTGAGCAGGATTGTTTCCTGGCTTTTCCACCTATAGAACTGCTTTCAGACCCAGTTTCAGGAGGCTATTTAGGGCCACAACAGCCAGTGCCTTCAGTGATCCTTCATTATATCAGCTGTTGGAGATAAAAGTGACCTACCTGTTGTCTAACATCAGGTGCAGGTAATATGGAGCCAGGGTAATATAAGAATGTGTTATTCATGAAATAAAGAATAATTAACTACAAAAAGGATTTTCTGGGGTATTCAAGGTCCCCTAGAATACAACTACATTTTCTAGATGCAGGGACAGAATCTTATGTATATGTATGGGTAGTTCTGTAATAGCTGAAAGGTATTTACAAGAATCAGACCAATAAAAATATAATTTAATATTGGCTTATTACAAGGACAGAATACATATTGGAAGGGGTGGGAATGAGAATAATTTGATTAGGAGAAATCAAATTATCATAGAATTAATAAAGTCATCTGTCTAGAATTTCAGCTTTTAAGGCTGTCAGTTTAGTATTTTTCAAAAATACATACACCCACATAATTATATGGACAAACATTACCCATATGGACCTATCTGCTCTAGATTGTATTAGAAACACAGCAAAATTTGTACTTACGTGTATTACTTCAGAAGAAAAAAATACAAAGATTTACATATTGTATACCCAAAAATATATGCAAATACATAAAAAAAATAACAGAATCATAGAAATAGTTTCTGAAAGGGACCTATGGAGATCTCTAGTCTAACTGCTTGCTCAAAGATGAACCACCACCATCATTAGATCATGTTAGATGTAGTTTTCTCTAGTTGAAGGGTATAGGAGAACAAGAAGAAATTGGATTAAGTTTTGACCTCAAAGATATGAAGCTCTGCCTTTGAATCAAGCAAACACAGAAGAAGATAGATGTGGCAGAAAACAATGAGAAGTAGCAAACACAGCAAGAATGTAGAAGATAGGACTCAGTCAATCGTTAAGCTAATCAGGGAACGTGGACAATAGTAGTTAATCAGTGGAAGTACTGCTTGCATCACATACATGTGGAGCTGCCTAGCCTATGAAGACTGATGTAAAAGGACAATATATGATTCTGATTCTGATTCATTCTCCATCGGAGTCTGTGCCTTAATCCACCGCAAAGAGGGTTGAATGCTTCTGAGGATGGCAATTCCCTAAACCCTCTGGGAAACCTCTTCCAGTGTTGCATTCATCACTAGTGAAAAGAATTTTCCAAAATGAACATTTCAGGCCAGAATTTGTAACCTTTGTCCCTTGTTACATTGCATGGCACCACCTAGGAAAGTTTGTCTCCATTATTCATCTCTAATTCCTCTTCAAGTAATTTTAGGTTGCTATTAACTCACACTTATCTTCTTCACTAAACTGAACAAGCCCAGTTCCCTCAACCTCTCTTGGTAGGTCAGGTGTGCTAGGACACATCATTTTGATCACCCTTTGTTGGTCCCCCTCTGCTTTCCTGTGTATTAGTAACTAGACAGATGTTCTGGGCTGTATAATTCCTAAAAGAAATTACTGATATGCTATTATTCTGCTTACCATATAATAGAAATAGTCAATTTTTTCACTGCCAGACTGATGAACATCATTCAAGGTGATGTGTAAAGTATCTCCAGGTGCCACAACAGTATGCGGGATGCTGATGCTGAGGTAGTTTGAGGAAGCAGACTGGTATCTTTCAGCTCTGATACTGGTTTCAGGTGATTCTAATTTTTCTTTTCCCTCTTCAGCCTTTACCTGTGAGGGAAGAAAAGGACAAAGTAAAATGGCCCTCAGGAGACAATATAGAGTGTCACCCTTAATTCATATCGTGCCAGGTTATTCAGAAATTGCTGGGGAATGAGATGAGTCACTGCTGAGACCTCAGTAGCAGAACCTGGCATTAAAAAATAGGATAATTACTTTATTCTCTCACCCTCTTTTGTCTCTTGCTGTATTTGCACTTGATATTTTTCAGACTTGTCTCTTTCTGAATCAGAATCAATGGCTCAAAATCACAAAATTATTTTGTACTTTTTTCCCTTTTTATATTGTGCACGTAACTGAACCCTCCGGGTGTCCAGATATAACCTACTGTCTGTACTGCTACAGGACTTTTTCCTTCACCATCTTCCCACCATTTTCTGTCAATTCTCATGGTGATATTGCTTATAGTTCCATTCCCATCCTTTATATCAGGAAAATGGACATCCAAAACACATAAAAAGCAACACTACCACCTGTGTATGTAATCCCAAAGTATGAGAGCATCCTTCACCTCAGTGAGACATCTGTCAGGCCTCTGGACTCTCAAAAATATATTGCACCATCTGGACAAAGGTGTGCAGATCGTAGAATCATAGAATCATAGAATCATAGAATCATAGATTCATAGAATCATAAAATCATAGAATGGTTTGGGTTGGAAAGGACCTTAAAGATCATCAGGGATCATCAAGTTCCAACCCCCCTGCCATGGGCAGGGATACCCTCCACTAGACCAGGTTGCTCAAAGCCTCATCCAGCCTGGCCTTGAACACCTCCAGGGATGCAGCATCCACAACTTCCCTGGGCAACCTGTTCCAGTCTCTCACCACCCTCACAGTGAAAAATTTCTTCCTAATGTCTAGTTTAAATCTACCCTCTTTTAGCTTATACACATTACTTCTTATCCTATCACTACACTCCCTGATCAAGAGTGCCTCCCCATCTCTCCTGTAGGCCCCCTTCAGGTACTGGAAGGCTGCTATTAAGTCTCCTCGGAGCCTTCTCCTCTCCAGGCTGAACAACCCCAACTCTCTCAGCCTGTCCTCATAGGGGAGGTGCTCAGGCCCTCTGATTAATTTTGTGGCTCTCCTCTGGACTCTCTCTAACAGGTCCATGTCTTTTTTATGTTGGGGGCCCCACATCTGAACACAGTACTCCAGGTGGGGTCTCATGAGAGCAGAGTAGAGGGGGAGAATCACCTCCCTTGACCTGCTGCTAATGCTTCTTTTGATGCAGCCCAGGACACGGTTGGCTTTCTGGGCTGCAAGCGCACACTGCTGGCTCATGTTGAGCTTCTCATCCACCAATACCCTGAAGTCCTTCTCCTCAGAGCTGCTCTCTATCCATTCTCCGCCCAGCCTGTATTTGTGCTTGGGATTGCCTCGACCCACGTGCAGGACCTTGCACTTGGCCTTGTTAAATTTCATGAGGTTTGCATTGGCCCACCTCTCAAGCCTGTCCAGGTCCCTCTGGATGACATCCCTGCTCTCCAGCGTGTCCACCACACCACACAGCTTGGTGTCATCGGCAAACTTGCTGAGGGTGCACTCCATCCTACTGTCCATGTCTCCAACAAAGATGTTAAACAACACTGGTCCCAGTACCAACCCCTGCGGAACACCACTGGTCACCGGTCTCCACTTGGACATTGAGCCATTGACCACCACTCTCTGAGTGCGGCCGTCCAGCCAATTCCTTTATCCAGCGAGTGGTCCTTCCATCAAATCCATGTCCCTCCAATGTAGAGACAAGGACGTCATGTGGGACTGTGTCAAAGACTTTGGAAGTTCAGGTAGATGATGTCAGTTGCCCTTCCTCTATCCACCAGCGCTGTGGCCCTGTCGTAGAAGACCACCAAATTTGTCAGGCATGATTTTCCCTTTGTAAAGCCGAGTTGGTTGTCATCAATCACCTGCTTGTTTTCCATGTGCCTTAGTGTAGATTCCAGGAGGATTTGCTCCATGACCTTGCCAGGCACAGAGGTGAGACTGACCAGCCTGTAGTTTCCTGAGTCTTTTTTATTTCCTTTTTAAAAAAAATGGGGGTTATGTTTCCCCTTTTCCAGTCTGCAAGAACTTCACCAGAGTGCCACGACTTCTCAAATATGATGGATAGTGGTTTGGCAACTTCATCTGCCCGTTCCTTCAGGACCCACGGATGTATCTCATCAGGTCCCATGGACTTCTGCACCTTCAGGTTCTTTAAATGGTCTCGAACCTGATCTTTTCCTCCAGCTGGCAGTTCTCTCTTCTCCTAGTCACTGCCTTTGCCTTCTGCAACTTGGGCAGTGTGGCTTGAGCTCTTGCCAGTGAAGACTGAGGTAAAGAACTCATTAAGTACCTCAGCCTTCTCTATATCCTGGGTAGCCAGGTGTCCCGCTTTCTTCTGGAGGGGGCCCACATTTTCCCTGGTCCTCCTTTTATCATTGACGTACCTATAGAAGTTCTTCCTGTTACCCTTAACATCCTTGGCCATATTTAATTCTGTTAGGGCTTTAGCTTTCCTAACCTGATCTCTGGCTTCACGGACAGTTTCTCTGTATTGTCCCCAGGCTGCCTGTCCTTGCTTCCACCCTCTGTAGGCTTCTTTTTTTTTGTTTGATTTTGCTCAGGAGTTCCTTGTTCATCCATGTAGGCCTCCTGGCATTTTTGCCTGCCTTCCTCTTTGTTGGGATGCATCACCCCTGAGCCTGGAGGAAGTGATCCTTGATGATGGTGTAAGAAATCATGTTCCACTCTTTGTGCTAATTCAGTGAAAACGGATCACCTTCACAACCATTTGTAACTGTCTTAGGAGCTGCTCTCAGTGGTATATTTTTAAGCTTGGATGTTTGAGTTTTCTTTACCGTTATTTGAAGCATCTGAGCATCTCCAGGGATGTTGAATGTAAAGGGGACCAGACCATCTTTATTAGAGATTTCAGTCTTCTTCACTGGGGATTTTCCAGGCAAAGTAAATGTCGCAGTGACAGGTAGAGAGGCAGCAGGAGAGCCATCAATTAATGTGATGGATGCCTATTGGAAAAACGATGTTTTTGTGTTACTTTAAGGAAATGCATGGGTTTAAAAAATGCCCACAAACAAGAATAAATTATTTTTATAAACTGAGAAGAAACACAAAACCGTAACCATTAGTGTCTGAAAATTTGAGCTTTGAGAGAAGGGATAGCAATGACTCAGTCTAGACTCCAGCTAATGTAAAAATCTGCGAACACAGATCAACAGCTGCCCCAAATTTTCACTTAACATCTATTAGATCTCAGCTGATGCCAGAGATTCTTTCCTGTAACTCTTTGTAGAAAACTTTGTAGAAAAACTTGAAGATGTGAAGTGTAAAAACTGAAAAACTGAAATGCATTTTTTTAAAAGGACAGGATCCTGTTTTAGTTTTCAGAATTTTCATTTGATACGGGATTAATTTGATACAACGTTATTATATTAATCTTTTGATATGGCAGTGAGGAAGAGACTGCTACATGTTTTAGAAAACCTTGTAGTGCAGCAGTGCATAGATGACTTCCAGAACAGACACACAGCTTTTTCTCGCTTCAGTTTCCTTGCTCAGGCTCTGTGTGTACAGAAACGAGGGAAACCAGGCACACAAACAGTAGCTCCATATTGGGCCTGTTCCTGAAGGCCTCTGTCCTACAGAGCTCCCACTGGATCAGATAAGGGTCTTATAAACAGGGCAGCTATAGATCCCTTGCTATGGGGGCAAATGGACACAGATGGCTAAGCACTACATACCACAACAGAGAAGGGGGCTCCAGGCACAAAATACTTTTTGGTGTTAGATAGGTCAACAACATAAGGAGATTTCACAAACTTCACATTGCTGAGTTCCTCTTCCCTCATCTCACCACCTGTTAATATCAAACAGCACATGTTGCTGTGGGAGCAATAACTACGTACTTGCATATTACCATAGCATCCATCAATTCTGTTTTTGAGATTAGTTGCATTTTTAGCAGCGTATATAAATAAAACTAAAATATGACCGCTCCCCAAAGAGTTTTAGTCCTGAGAAGAGGAGGGGAGAGGTGCAGGCGGATGGGGAACACAGCCAGAGCCAGGCCAGCGTGAGGGCAGTGCTGCCCATGTGGTGGTCCAGCGAGCCTGTGCTGGCAGGTGAGTGCTCCCAGCAGCTCAGACACGGACACCTGCGAAATGGTTTGTTACTCACAATATAAAAATCCCCTCTAACACATCAATCAGAGCAAAGTGCCTGCAAACACAGAGCACACTGGTACCACTGGAGCCACTGTGGTTGTGCACCTCCGCTTCCAAGCTCTCGAGGCTTGGTTCCTCGGGGAAGGCTACATCAAAATTCAACATAAAAGTCATTCAGAATCAGAAGAGGGGTTTGGAACTTAGATCTCTCATTTTCTGAAAGAGGGATTTTTTTTTTTTCAGTTTTTGACTACTAGTGAGAGTTAGTATCATCTTCTGTAACTCTGCACCTACAAGACAGCTTGAGCATCTTCTTCCCATCTAAGTCTCTTCTAGTTAAACCACTTAGTCTTCTAGTTAACTTCCAGTTAAACCACTACCCATAACTACTTCTAAAAAAGCTGGTTGCTTTAAACTGAGTACATTTAGACATATTTTCAATGTCCTTGTTTTCCACTTTAACACTCCAAGGTTGAGAGGTGTCAGTAAAGTGCACCAGCTTTGGCCTGTCATGCATATACCCGGCTAACAATACCAATCCCAGCAAGCACACAAATGTGGAGGCAGCCTGACTGCAGGGAAAAGAGGAAGTGTGCACAGCGTGATAGAGACCATGCCACACCATGAAATCTTATGTCCATCATGCTGGTGTGGTAGCAGGAGGTTTTTCAGCCCTTTTTGCTCTTGCAGTAAGTGTTGCAGCAGTAGCGCATTTAAGTACCTACAGTAGATAATGCTAAAGAACTGCACAGCTGCAATGCATTGGACTTAATTTTAGGATTCTAAGGAATCCTAATTAGTATTTAGGATTTTTAGGAATTTTTAGGATACTAGTAATTCTACACTAACTGACTAGACTCCTTCTATAGCCAATGGGGACACCTCTAGAGTGCTGTTCATCTCATACATTCTCTGTACTGACTATACAAAATGCCTGAGCATCAAGCTCTGACTGGACACTTTACTTTCAGATATTTAAAATAAAAGGGATTAATTTCCCTATAAACAATAAGAAAAATCTTGCCCATCTTGGAAAGACCAGCTTCATTGCAGATTCAACTTCAGAGGTCAGCACTTAGGTTGCAGCTCTCACATTAACCTCGTATGACTAACAATAATGCTTGCTACAACCCAAATAACCCATTGACTGCTGCATCCAGTTCAACTCAGTGCTTGCTTGTGGGCAGCACTAAGATATCTGTGGGCCTACTCAATTTGCTTAGCACTGCTGTGAACAAATATCTGTATAAATCCCTTGTAATGATCTATGGAAATATTTATCTGTCCTCTAGGAAAACAAAGGCAAAGAGCCAATGAAAAACTTCTGGATAAGCATCCTCCAGGCTCCTGTCCCAGATGAACAGAAAGACCAGGCTATTTGGGCTATGTTGTACTTGTACATATGCCAAGTATCAGAACCTGAGAGGACTGTGGGGATGCATAAGAGGACAAGCCAGACTTAAAAGGGCTAGATCTTCCTCTGCATCTCACTGTGGTTATAGAACATATGCTTAACCTTTAGACTGACAGCTTAGCCTGCTGAGATGTCAAGCTCAACTGATAACTTTGTATGTATGGAAGTGGTAGATGTGGCTGAGGTGAGTGCTCAAACAAGATCTCAAGGGTAGCAAACTTTGCAGTGCAGATTGGTCCAGTGGGACAAGGTTTACCACATGGAGGATCCCACTACAGAAGGATCATTATAAATATTACAGACTGTATCAGCAAAGGCATAGTGTACTCACTTGCAGTTTCTACAGTGATAACAGCAACATATAAATAGAAACCTTCCAGAGTGGAAATACTCTTTCTTAATTTCTCTTCCAGAAGTGTTGTATTTAAAGTAACTCTTCCTTTTCCATTTTGAATCTAAAACAAAAGAAAACAAAAAAGGGACAGCTCTTGCTGGTTTGTTGCCATCAAAATTAAAAATTTGTTGCTTATAGAATGCCTGCGATGTTACAGGAATCTATATTTCAGGGATTTCTGACAGTATTCAGCTCAGGTGAGATAAATTAGAATAGTTCCATGAAACTTCAGTACTTACTGATAGCTGTTGTTCCAGGCCTGGAAGAAAGACTTTTTTCTCATTTTCATCAATTATGCCAAATCGCACATATGCGATACCTTGTATCCCTTTCCCATAAGAGTGTCTTTGGAAGGAAGAAAAGTGAGGAGGTGAATCATTACATTAACAAAAAGCAAGCATAAATCAAACTAATATTTTTATGCAGAAATAAAATAGGGATATCTGTAGGCATCCCATCTGTAACTAGTATCTTGAAACCAGAAAAATAGTTGCATTCACTGATAACAAAAACATGAAGGCTTTTACTGGTCCATGTACAAAGTGGTGATTTCAAGTGCAGACAAATATCGCATTGTCAGAATCACACGTGGGGACATCGTCCCCAAAGGGGATGCAAGGGAGATACCTAGTCCATTTAGCTTGGATGAACAGCTAATTCCTTTGTATGAGACACGTCTTGAATAGAGTATTTAAAATAAGGGGCCAGAGAACCATCTGAGGGACTGATATAAAGTATTTGGTACCTCTGAAGACCTCCAGAGACAGATCCCACCTGCTGCAATTTTAGTACGTGCATTAGGCAGAGTAGACACCCTCCACTCCACGTCCTTCCTGTTGATTTAGGCAGTGTAGCACAGGGACATCTTGTAAGTGAAATATTTGCCAGATAGGTATGTGGCCAGAACACCCCTGAACTTTCCATAAAGGTCATGGAGAGAGAGGTAGGGCATGTTGTTGCACCTGGCAGGATCCTTACTCAAGGAAACCCTGACAGATCCATCGTGTTGCAGCACAGCACACAATGTGCTACATGGGACTTGTCATGGCCATGGTGGTGTCTTTTTCTTGAGGAAATCCTGCTTCATCTCAGTACTGTAATGGCTTATTTTTGTTTAAACAAAGTGTCTTTCAAATTGACCTGATCAGCATCACTGACTATACCAATGAAACTAACTGAGAGGCAGTTCTTATAAAATCTTCTTAAAATGTCAGAACTAATAACTGTGGGAAACAACAGTCAATATATCAAATCACTGTTCATTACATGCATGGGCAGTTCAGAGAAATAAGTTCAATTATCAGGAATTCAATATGCTGATTTTGATGAAATTCAGGCAGTCAGTGTAGCACCACTAGGACCTTTTCCAATAGATGAAAAAGAGTATCCAGTCATTCACTCCCATTATTCCTCTTAAATAATTATGTTGTTAATGACTAGTGAAGTATATATGAAGTTGCACAGTCTGTAAACTCAAAATTGAGTGCTGCATAAAGCGAAAATTTTAGAAAGGACTAAAGTATTAAACCCAGTTATCTGGTATCACTTCATATCACAACATCAAGTAACCATGATTAAAGCTAATAATTATTCAGTAGAACCAAATAAAGAAGTGAAGGTGAGCAAGCAGCTATTGGAAGAGTTGAGTTTGTTCAGCCAAACGAAAAGATGTAGATACAGGCTTCTGTCTGCTCTCTCAGGGTGCACAGGGGAAAGGAAGGATCAGCACGGTGAAGGCGAAGAGTTCATGGACAGTAGGCAGAAGAGGGCACGAGCTGGTCAGGGATGAATTTAGACCAGAAATAAAATCTGCTAGAACTGCGGGGTGTGGAGGATCAGTCTTCCACTTGGATACAGTGCCAGGGTTTGTGCAGCAGATCTAGTGACTGCACCCTGTTTGGACCAAATTAACTAAATCAAATTAAGCAAGCGCAATGCTGTCTTGGAGGCTGTGGGCAGCTGGCACATCACAGCCCACACCTGCTCTACTAAACCCCTTGTTTCCCACAGCAGAGTGGCCACATGCAGACCTGGGGTGGACCTTGATCTGTGCTTCCTCCTGAAGGGTTTCTGGGACTTGTTTGGTAAGCACTCTGTGACTGAGGCTGAGCATGTGCCATGCACCAGCTAAGCCATTGGCAGCCAAGCTCTGTAGCTCAGGAACCTTTCTGGAACTGTCAAATTTACTACCCAGCTAGCTCAAATGTCTTTTCTGGTATCATGTTCAAATGCAGACAAAGCTCCTACTGCATGAGAATAATTCCTCGTATAAGGAAAGCATGTAATAAGTAATATCTCCAAAGACATTAAATGCTGTTTGAGTATAATAATAATTTGTTTGCTGTTCTCAGTTTGGAGGGCTTTCCAAAGTCAAACACAAGATGAAACAAAAATGGTCACAGTAGTGATGAAAATTTAGGCACATGCACTCTCATAGTTCAATGCTAATAGTTAATGCCCATTTAACTAAAGGCTACTGTAGGCTAAATTACGTACAAGGTTAGTTACTGTCAGTGTTTATCAAAGTCACAGACTCTGGTTGCATGGACCAAGCTTTTTTTATTCTTATCTGTATATTGTATTAGCAACTTCTATACCTAGCAATTTACTCCCTTCTGTATTGACTGTCTCCTCCTTGTCATCCCTGTCAGCTACTGAGACAGACATGAACTATCCAATGGTGATTTATCAATAAGATATTCTCATACTATTCAATTATGGGTATGTCTGTAAAAGGCAACACTCAAAGACTTTACCTAGGAAACTTAATTAAACACCTTGATAAAATTGTACAAGTTATTATGTAAGTTATTAGAATCTAACTTCACTGTAAAGACATCTCCCAACAATGTCACATATATATATTTTTATATTATTCAAAAATAATTGCAAGCCATTAATAGTCAAAACACTAAAAGTGAATGGATACAATAAGCTTTACAGGTTTCAAAAATAAATACTGATTGTTTATTAAAATATACACAGTTCACTTTCCACTATCTTGGGTAAAATTACTGAAAATTTGCCCCCTGTTTAACACTGGATACATTTAATGACACTAGCTACAATAACTCTGTGTGATCCTATTTGTGGTTTAGTGTTAAAGAATCTTAAGGAATGTGGTGAATCAACTTCAAAAGCCACGAGATGCTGACTTATTTTTTAAGGAGCTTGGTCTTAGTGAAAGTCAGACATTACTTGCTGATACTTCGTGTTCAACTCTCTGCTGATGTATCAAAATTGCCCTGAAATAAATCTGAGTTTTTGTCTAGATAAGGAGAAACAAACAGAATAACTCCTTCAGTGTTATTTAGATAACACAGAATGCCTTATTTCAGGAGATACATTTCTTCCATATCAACTACCCAGTACTTTTGGCAATACTCTAAAAACCTACTCAATTTAATAGTATTTGCTAATATTATTTTCTGATCTTTAAAGATATAAAAAATTAGGAATCACAGAAACAAAGAAAATAGAACATGAGCAAAAAGGTGGTCAGTCTCCCTACTCCTTTGAAGAGATTTCTCCCAACTGTAAAAGAAGGCCAGTTGCCTCCAGCTGCCTGTTTTAATTTCACAAACTTTACTCTTCTTCAGAAAAATTTTAAAAAGAAAAAGAAGTATCAAGTTCTAACTTAGGGACACTAATTCGGGTGTCTAACTTTTCATGCAGAGGTTCTTGACTTCAGAATATATAAACTTTTGTTCAAGTGCAATATTAAGTTTGTTTTTGCCAATTTCTAATATATTGTTTTTCATGAAGAAACTTCACATACTTTTTCATCAAGATGATTACATTTTGTATTGTTATTTTTTCTTTTTTCTTTTTTTTTTTTCACTGAGTCATCTTTAAAATAGATTTAAAATCAAACTCTAAATCAAATTTATAATATCTGTACTAATGCCACACTGAACCACTTTACCTCAATGACTGGCACGTTGATTCTGGACTTACAAATCTCGTAGAAATATACCATACCAAAGTCACCAACTCCAGTTGCATGAGTGGTGACTTTAGTGGAAAGGAAATACATCGCTGGGTCTCCAGAGAACTATTTGATTTCTCTCTCCATCTTCCCAATGTGTAAGTGGCTAAGATATTTCTAGTCATTTTGGATTCCAGCTGAGTGGTAAATAAAGGAAGAACTTTCTCCTAGCAGGCAGTTGTTCAGAATTTTCACTCCTCAGAAACTTGAAAATTCAACAGCCAAGAAGACTTGATGTATATGTTGATAAGCCACTTCTGTATCATACAGCAAATTTAGATCTGTCAGTGTGGGATCAAAATACCTGAGCTACACAGCCCAAAATACTTATCTGATCTAGCTTCAGTCTGATTCTCCAAAATGTTAAAAATATTTTGATGGGATAAATTTTCATCGCCTAACTTCCTACGTTACTCTGTGTTTGATGTTATTCTAATTTGATATGGGATCAAGTGTAATTTATTCTCTGTTGAGCCCTGACTCGTGGTCTGGCCAGTCCAAGAGCTTTGTAGCCATGTCTCACCCAGATAGTGCAGTAATGCATGCGTCTGTAGTGATGGTCGTGGAAACTTCCTCTGACTAATGGTATATATTCACCTGGAAGCATTTCTGCAGAAAGTTACTCTCGAATAAGAACTAGGTTATTACTTCCAAAATTCACCAGGCTTTGAAAAAATTTCATACCCAAATTTGAATCTATCTCTATTTGAATTACATTAAATCACAACACCTGAGGCTTTGGAATGTATCCAAATGTTTAAATCAAAAGGTATAAAGAAAAGCAGGTTACTGGTTTGCTTGGAACATTACCTAGCAATGCAGGGGAATCACGTTTTCACTAGCAAACTAATTATTCACAAAATCTTGTACCATTTTGATCACCACCATTTCACAGAATCATAGAATCATAGAGTCATTAAAGTTAGAAAAGACCTCAAGGAACATCAAGTCCAACTGTCAACCCAACACCACCTAACCCACTGAACCATGTCCCTAAGCACCACATCTATATGTTTCTTGAACACCTCCAGGGATGGTGACTCCACCACTTCCCTGGGCAGCCTGTTCCAATGCCTGACCACTCTTTCAGTGAATAGATTTTTCCTACTATCTAGCCTAAACCTCCCCTGGAGCAACTTGAGGCCATTTCCTCTTGTCCTATCACTTGTTACTTTAGAGAAGAGGCCAGCACCCACCTCACTACACCCTCCTTTCAGGTAGTTGTAGAGAGTGATAAGGTCTCCTCTCAGCCTCTTCTTCTCTAGACTAAACAATCCCAGCTCCCTCAGACACTCCTCATAAGACCTGTGCTCCAGACCCTTCACCAGCTTCGTTGCCCTTCTCTGGACCTGCTCCAGCACCTCAATGTCCTTCTTGTGGTGAGGGGCCCAAAACTGAACACAGGATTCAAGGTGCGGCCTCACCAGTGTCGAGTACAGGGGCACAATCACTTCCCTAGTCCTGCTGGCCAGGATGCCGTTGGCCTTCTTGGCCACCTGGGCACACTGCTGGCTCATGTTCAGCCGGCTGTTGGCCAGCACCCCCAGGTCCCTCTCTGCTGGGCAGCTTTCCAGCCACTCCCCCGAGCCTGTAGTGTTGCAGGGGGTTGTTGTGACCAAAGTGCAGGACCCGGCACTTGGCTTTATTGAACCTCATACAGTTGGCCTCAGCCCATCTGTCCAGCCTTCCACATCCCTCTGCAATTTGGACCCAGGTGGCATTTTACACTAATGTCTCAAGTTACTAGTGGAAACAGAGAGTATAAGATTAAAGTTAGATTCAAGTAAAGCCAGAAGCTTGTGAACTGTCAATGACAAGAAAAAGGAAGAAGACCCAAACAGCCTCGCTGTGAGCACACCTACTTTGCCTCAATGTCAAACACAAAGTTTTCATTCCAGATGTGGTAGTATGGCTGAAGTGGGATGAGTTTGACTTCAAAAGATGGAAGTTCTGCATGAAAAAAAAGAAGACAAAATGTCATGACATGAGAGTTTCAAACGTACTTTAGACTCCTGGCATGTGGCAACATCCACTGAGAGGATGCAGCTGCATTGAAAGGATGCCTTAGTCTTCCCTTATTCTGCTTTGCTTCACATAGTGGAGCATTCTTTGAGAGCACAAATTTGATTTATTTAAAATGAAAATAAGCTAGAATAGTTGCTAATGGGCATTAAGTGCCCTGGACTAGAAGCAGTCTGAAGTAAACCCATCCTGAAATGGTTTGAGTGTGGACATGAGGTCCTCAACATCAGCTGTGTCAGTCTGCAATTTGCACCTGTAAAGCGAAACTATTTGCTACTGTAGATTTAGCCAGAGTAGATTGCTCCAGGTGTTCACAAAGGATGGAGTAGTCTCCGCTATTCTGTTGCATCCACTAGGTAAGGTTTTGTTAAACAGGCATTTTCACGTAATCCTGAGGTTTTCTTTTGCCTTTAAGACAAAAAACACCCACACTATATTTTACAAGAAAACATAATTTCAGTACAAATAAATCAAGACATTTCTTACCCCAAATTGTTAAATTTCTACAATTTTACTTTTTCCACAGTGCCCTTACTTTTCTTTAAAACAGCTTCTCTGAGTATAGGAGCAACTCTAATCAATTTCCAAACTGAATTCTACTGAGATGAAATAGGTAGCTTTTTTTTCATGATAGTCTTTACTGGAAACTTTAGCCAGAATTGCAATGATTCTAAAATGGAGCTCATCTCCATTTTTTGCTGCCATAGGAGAGCCCTTCCAAAAAGGGCTTTCCATTTTGTGAAAAATGTCTGTATAAAAATAAAGGAGTTTTTTTTCCAACAGAAGTGGAAGGCACACAAAACCAGAGTTCTCTTGTGCATCAGAGACAGCAATGAGGCACTGAAACACTGTGAATCTTGTCCTTAGTACTTAACTACAGCCAGGTTTAATCGTTGTAGTATGTCTTTTAACACATAGTGATGACTTCATATATTTATAATGCAAATTAAATATTCTCTTACCGTAATTTTTAACTTCAAATTCAGCAGAAACATTAGACATTTCATGTTGATGAAACCAGGCTTTGATTTTCCAAGTTCCAGGCCTAAAGTCCAGATTCAGCAGAAATAGTTAATTAGGATTCCTTAGATACTTTATGATGCCAATATATTTAAATTATCACGAAATGCTATAATTTTGTTTGCTTTGATTTCATCCCAAACCAATTTTTTAATGGATTTCTCTTTGCTGGGAGAAGATAGTAACATATTTCCAAATGTCCTAGGAAATACTCAAAAAGACTTTGTGGGGAACTGCAAGATAACATATATGCAAACCGCATGTAATACGCACTGCCTTTGAAAAACCCTCAGAAATAGAGAACTCATTGTGTATTTCCTATAGCTTGTCTTCACTGTGATGTCAAAAATCAATGTAGCATGCAAGAACACACTGAATATTAAGTAAAAGTTTGACTGCTTGCAATCAGAGGTAATTAATTACACTTTGCAAACTGAGCCTTTACAGAAGTGGTCTCCTGAACATAGTCGTACATTGAGCAGATACTTAAGCAGTTTATTAAATTTGTCCTCACTGGGATAAATGTTGCTAATTGCAGCTCATTAACATTAAATTCTGGACTCATCTCTCCAAGATGGGGTTCTTAAAGGTAAAAAGATATTAACCATAGGCTCAATCTCTGCTCCATGGTGAGACAAACACAATTTTGAAAGGTGATTCAACCAATTCAGCAGTTAAAAATCTCAAGTACTTCAACAGGTAAGGGGGATGAATCTGGATGGTTTGATCCTGCTAATGGGAGTTGGGGTTATCCTCCTCACTTTAGGCATTATACGCTGGGGTCTTCTGGCTGTGTAGGTCCCCTTGGGCTCCTCTACAGAGAAAACAGGGGAGCAGAGCAGAAAGAAGGGAAGGGAGGGACAAGACTTGTTTTTAGCTTGAAAATAATTCTGCTGCAGGAGTTGTTTTGAGATGTGAACTGTTTTAATGCACAAAACACAGCAGTAACGTACTCAGCAACGTCAGGTATTTCAAAGTTTTCACTGAACACTGTTTTTATTTTGCGGTCTGACTTTTTAACCACCATTCCTTTTGAATTCTGTTGAGAGAAAGAAAACAAACATAAAACTATGCACCAGGTGTAAAATATTTACATCCAACAACTCAAGTTCATATACTCATCCTAAGGAAGAGAAAATGCTCTGCTTGCTTTCCTACTTTAATATTCACATTACGTTGACCTCCACGATTCTGATATTGGCCAAAAATTACTAGATATATCTCACAACGTGTAAATAATGATTTCTGGAGAGGAGTCATAGCTATAGTTTTACTTTTGGATCTTTTGTGGAAGATTTTTGTAGTTCCTGTGCTGAAGAAGCACTCATTAACAGTGATTTTTTTTTGTATACTTACTAGCACAGCAACTGTAACTGTGTCATCTGTTGGCCTCATAGCATTGTCCAGAATGAAGATCCTGTATTTTACTGTTTAACAGAAGAATAAATGTGTTCACATATTTATTTCTGGACTTTCTAGATAGTAATTATTACAAACTCTAAACTGAGTAACTGAATTTAGGATAAAACAGTTCCTCTTAATGAAAATAAGCCTGAGAAATTTCAAGAAAGGATTGCATTCTTCCATAGGCTTTACATGTTACACTACCAACTAAACACCCTTTTGAAACAAATTGTGAAAAATACTTGGGGAGCTTCACTCACTTTTACATTTGTCCTGCAGCCAAGGCCTGCAACCAAACTCAAGAACTTTTTTGCCTCCCCTTTCTTGATACTTAATTAAATTGTTGGGTAACAGAACAGTTGTGGTCTTAAAATGCAAAGGATACTTATTGCTGGTGTTGTAAGAAGAAGCAATAGGAGGCTTTTTGCAGGTTTCTCACAATTTTGTTTTCTAAGGAAAGTCGTTATTAAGTTTTTTTGAACAAAAAGGAGCACATTTTGTTTGGCTCCTGTTAGAAGAGAGAATGACTTTTTGACCCCGGTGGCATTTCTACATGGGTTTCTGCAATGTGCAATGCAGACTCTGCAGAAACCCTGACTGCAGAAGGAGAATTTAAAATCTGGGCTGGATGAGAAGCACAGAGATGGCTGGGGTTAAACAAGAAGGATTTACATTAGGAAGGATCAAGTCACTATTACTTTTTCCAACATCTATATTCAACATCTGAAACGCAGCATTTGAATTTTAACCTTTGGAACTCGGCGTGTATATAGGCTTATCTGTCTGAACGAAAATGTAGCCTTTCTTGGAAGACAGGAGGATGCGAGTGCTTTGAACAGTCTCCTTATAAAGGTCCCTGCTTTCGGTGACTAGCAGAACATATGGCTGATTACTCTTCTTGAACAGATCCTGTTGCAGAGTCCCTGGCTTGACCTGAAGAGGACAAAAAAAAAAAAAAAAGAAAAACAACCCACAGAGTCAAATATGGACCTGATAACTTTGGAGCCACACAGCTGAGGACCAAAACCAGCTGAAGTGCTTATACAATTTTATTAGCACCATTCATCAGAAGAAATTCACTCATATCTTTCTGACTGCATGCTATATCTTTCTGACTGGGTGAATATTTCTTTCTAAGTAAAAATACTATATAATTCTCCAATTTCTGCTATAGAAATGCACATTTTTCTGCCCAGTGGCAATAACTCAAGACCAGTGACTTTTCTTCTGTCTACATGCATATTAAATTCCAGTTACCATGTAGTTTGGTAGCTGTAGCAGCATCCTGTAATCCTTCACTTGCTAAAATCTTGACTATGACATTTTACCTCATGCAGGTTAATATGATGTTTCTAAACATCATGCTCAAGAGGAACCTGATTTGAAAGCTCAGCTTTCAGCTGTGGTAGTAATAAATCAGAGTTAAACTCAGTCGCGTTGGGTGCTGTTTTCCAACCAAACTCCTGAACTAAACGCTGACAGACTTCAAGGAATTGTGTCAGAAGCAAATGATGCAAAGCAAGATCTAAAGAAGAATTAATCAATTTACAGATTTGCAGAAATATCACAGGCTGTGTTTTGAGAGATTGAACATTTTAAAAGGTTTCTCCTATTTTCTAAAAATGGCCAGCATGCCAAAGTCACTAATGCAGTCTTAGTTTAAGTGATGCAGAACAACAGACAGTGCTAAAACAATTAAATGTTTTAAAATTTAATTTCATCACTGATCTACAGTGATGAAAAGCTCTTTCATCATTATGCGGCAAAATCTTGAGCTTGTGAGGAGAGCTCACAATCAGCACTGAAATTATATTAGGCATTGTTTTATTGTCTGGTTGGGTGAGTAGGGTGCTGCTGTCACCAGAACTGGTGTTTTGTAGTCTGGATCTAGGGATCAGCGTTGTCTCTGTTCCAACATATTTTTATCACCAGATTAAAACATTTATATCACTATGACGGCCGACTCACCATTACTTTTTTTATCTCTTGGTAGTCGTTATTTTTGTTAAGGTTAAAGATGATCCTCTCTGATAGGAGCCGATTTTTTGTTTCATCTTTGAAGTATGCAGTAACTTGCACAGGGTGCTGTGCTCCATGGACTTGAACTGTTATTGTCTCATATGTGCCCAAATGCACCACATTTGGGGCAGTAATAAGAAACCTAAAACAACATAGAAACAGATTGTCCAGTATGTAGGCTGATTTTCACATAACAGAAGAATATCCAACCATTACAAATTTTAAAGAAAAAAACCAGACATTCACAGAATAGTTGAGTTTGGAACTGGGGACATCACCATGTCCATCCCCCTTGTTAGTCAGAGTAGAAGTAGAAAGGCAGTTTCTCTCTGACTGACCCCAAATTCTGAACCATGACATTATAGGTCCTACAAAAGATAAGTCCCTATAAATAGGAGAGAAAAAACCTGCAATATGTCCCAGGAACTGCCAATGCCATTTATAGCCTGGTTTGACTCAGAGAAAGTTCTATAAACTATAAATTTCTAATGTTTCTAGTTTACAATGAATGATGAAAATTGGCTTTCAGTTACATCTACCCTCATGCATTGTTTGATCCTGATCTTTACTGTTTTCAGTTCTGTCTTCTCTAATTCATTAGTCAGGCAGGTTTGGCAACTATATACATTCAAACACTCAAATATTGAGAAGAAAGTTTTCATTTTCAGCTGTGTTCATTGTATTTTCTCAATGGCATTGAAATGGTTTTACTCTAAAGGTGTTACTGTATCACTCACTCAAGAGTCTGCTCTAGCAAAAGGTGAGTGAGCTTATATACAAGACCTGTCTTCACATGTGGAAAAAGGGAGTGCAATACTTGCTCTCTGCCACAGCCTACAGAAATTTAGGGTCTTTTTACCTCTATAACAGCTCAGACAGACGTGGTTACTAGCCTACACTGCCCATAATCTCAGCCTAGCCAGACACAAGCCAGATGTGGTCTCAAAGCATCATGATATTTTCCTGACATAATGTTCAGTGTCATATACCTAATGCATTCAGCACCTTGTGTTTCCCACATGCAGTTACCTCAGAAAAAGAACAACCTCAGTCCCTGTTTCCACTAGGAGTTTATCATGGATGACAAAGCCTGTGCTTCACTGAAGATTAAGTGGGCCTCAAGATGCACCGCAGGTACCTCAATATCAAGTTTCTACGGGGCTGTAGTTTTCATGCTGGTGTGAATACTGGAAGTCAGCACCAGACTACGGGCAGAAGTCTTCATCTGGCTAAAATTTTGTGTCCTGGTTTTGGCTGGGACAGAATTAACTTTATTTGTAGCAGCTAGTATGAGTCTTCGTTTTTGATTTGTGCTGAGAAGAAGGCTGATAACATACTGATGTTTATAGATGCTGCCAGGACACTCAGGGACTTCCCAGCTTCTCTGCTGTGCCAGTGTCTGCAGGTGCAGGAGAATCTGGGAGGGAGCACAGCCCAAATTGCTAGCTTAGGATTCAACCTTAGGTTTAGGATTGAGACCCAAACTGGCCAATGGCATATGCCATATCATGCACATCATGCCCAGTGTATAGAGGAGGATCTATCCAGAAGTTCGCTCTCTCTCTGGTTCGTCTCCCTTTCTCTGTGGGTCGTCTTTCAGTTACCTCTCGGTCTCTCAGACTCTCAGGCTCTTATGTCTTTTCTGGGATTGCAGTTTTGGGACTCTCTCTACTCTGCGATAGTCAGCTGGGAACAGGCTGAGACTTGGTCATTGGGTGGTGAGCAGTATCACTGTGCATCACTCATTTGTATATTTGTATATTATTATTACTATTATTATCATAATTCAATTTTATTGTGGTTTAGTTACCTCAACCCACAAATTTCTTTTCCCTTTACACCTTTAATTCTCTCTCATTCCCAGGAGCGGGGAGGGTCAGTGAGTGGCTGCATGGTGTTTGGCTGCCAGCCAGGTTTAAAACAGATAAAGAAGAGAAATAAGTATTTGGGGCTGGAGATAACCTCAAAGGTGGGCTGACATGGAACAGGAGGAGGGTTCGACCTGACTGCCCAAATATCTCATCAAAGGTCTCCTCTGGCTATGGCAATTACCTGAATACACATTATTCTGGTGGGAGCAAAACAAGAGTTTCTTCTCCTCTACTTCTGCCCTACAAAAAAAAGTCAATTTGAAGGACCTTTAACATGGTCCATATGTTTTCTCAAAGAGTTACATCTGTTTCCCAAAACCAGGAATTTGTCCAACCAGAAGAACCAATATCAATATATGTAAATCTCCACTAAAATAGAGGATAAGTACAGAAAAATCCTGGAGCTCTCCCTAACGTGAGACCTTTGCTTTCTGCAATGTATAAATCAATCACAGAAAGGAGAGTTACTCTTTCCCGAGAGTTTCCAATCTGGTAAATGTCATAAACTAAGGATGAACAAGCAGCAACAACAGCATTAGCATCATGCTTTAGTAGAAGTTTTGCAATTATTTGTTACTGAATTGAGGTTTCTCCCCTTAAAAGTGCCTTAAAAGGGCAGATTTAAGCTTTTTACTTTTTACCTATTTAATTTTACACAAATTTTCAGTGGTCCAAGAAACCAGCTTTGTTTACTCTCTATCAAGACCATTAGCATTTCCTACTTTCAAGGGATTTGTTAGGAGTGAAGAGTTAATAAAATGTACTTACGATGGTGCTTGTTGTGTATTGGACAACAGCGAACAAAAGCTCATCAAAAATACCAGCCGTTCCATTGGAAAACTCTACAACATCTGCAAAACAGAAATACCAGACAGCCACCGCCAATCTATCCTTGAGGTGAAGTTTGTAAGAAATTGGCTGATGGCACATTGCAGCAAAGAACACTACATGTCCTGGTTATTTATTAATAACTTGCAAAACCATACAACCAATAATGATGGACATGCTAGTGATGCACAAAATAATAGCCTGGGGAGAGACATTCTGGACTAAGTCACAATTTTACATTTGATTATTCATTCATTTTCTTCCCAGCTTCAATATTTTCACATGATAGCAACTAAAAGTCGTGCAGAGAAGTTTTCACAAACGCAATCCCCAAATCAAACAAGACACCATGGCTAAAAGAGTGCCCGTAAAGCACTTCTAAATGGGGACAAATGCAAGCGGCAGGTCCCTTGTCTATGCCATTACTTAACTCCAGACATCTCTGTGGTCCAGCAAAGCTGAGAGGTGAGAGAAAGCTCCTTCTGGTTTAGATAGCACCAAAGGAACTGTGCTGGAAATCTCTCTGTACAACTCGGTCTCAATCTGTAGTGCTTGAAGGCATTTCTCTCTTTTAACTTAAGTGAAAATAAAATGTCTGTCTCTGTCTGAGCTACTCAGCCCAATTTTCCTTATGGTCAAGACAGAGGGCTTTTCCAGAAGGTAATTAGTCTCATTCTGTCATAAGCATATAAGATGACTCATCCACTGAAGGCATTCCAGTCTGCTGAAAGCATACACAACGTCTTAAAAAGCAGGATACTCAAAAGCAGGGGGGAAAAAAAATATCTGAGGCATAACTCTTTGTTCAGGAAACAGTTTTTACCAAAGGCAAATGAAAAAACTAACTGCAACTCTCATCAGGGCTCATTTTTCCAAGCCTTTACAGGGTTATTATCTTCCAAACATAATTTTGTTGACTCATGAAAATGGAAAAATGCCCATCTGATTTACAGTCAGGTCAATTCCCAGAAATGATCACATGGCTGCCCACAATTTCTGGGGATAAACTGCCCTTTAATAGCCCATGTTTAAGTCTGTGTCTTTAATTATTAGCAAAGGATGCCTTAAATCAGCACTCCATTAATTGTAAAGTGAATTCACGCTCACAGCAAGGGCTCGCTGCCCACAGTCCTATCGCACTGTGAGGGTGAAGGGACCTCCACCTCACCCTAACCCTGGCCTAAGAGACATCCCTTGCTTTTCTCTTCAGACATAAGCGGCTTCAGCAAGAGCTGCTTCAAGACAAGGAAGCAGGGGAAGAGAAGAAGGTGTAAGGCGTCAACAAACCAGTTCACTATTTTACACTGTGTGTCACAAGTGTGGTAGCTCCCTCTCAGACAAAACCAGAGGGACGGCAAGTACGTTCTGTCCATTGGTGGTCACAGAAAGTAGCCACAGCAGTAGCAACAAGGATGTTTCTGGCTTCAAACTCCCATCAACAGAAGCTAAGTTTTGCCTGCTTTAGACATAATTTTTTTTTCCGAGAGAGAGTCAAATTGCTTTCACCTTTCCTCTTCTGTCTTTCACTCTCACTTAAGCTGTCAGTCAGGAGGGAGAAGGTGAGGAAAGGTACCTGTGGATCCTCAGGGTCCAAATCCATGCTCTTTAGGAGATGTTTACAAGAGATCAGAAATGAGAACTGTTAAGACCAAAGTTATTTTCTCTCTGCCCTCCTTCCCCATCCTCTCATTCCCTCTGCAGTTATGCACTGACAAAGCTGATTTATTTCTATGCCAAAATCACATCATTTTCCTTAGGCCTCCAGCTTCCCAAACCCAAGGTGGTGAGGACTAGCAGAGATTTCCACCACGAAGCTGGTCTGTGCTTAAGATAAAGACAAAGGTTTTGTGGAAGAAGTTCTTCTGGGAACAGGGCCTATGCCCCCCCAGGGAGCAGAAGAGGCTTGTTAAACTTGAAGCTGGTAAAATAAGGACTTCTTACTCTTGCCTGAACAAAGAGAAGATAACGGAGGCAGTTAATTAAGAGCAGCAGTAGCTGTGGAGCATGCAAAGGATCCTGTGATTTTTCGAGGCAGTTGCACTGCTAGGTCTTACATGGCTGCGATCCAAAGTCGAGGCTGATGCAATCAGCACCGAGCAATTTCAGTCACTAAAACAGAATAAGAAACGAGTATGAATAGGTCCTTTATTTTTGCTCCATATAAATAAAAAATAATAAAAAAAATAATCCTCAACAAGGTCAAAGCCCTTTCCTTGAGAAACACATACGGAGTTCTCCCACATGAAAAGTCAAAAATTTTCAGAAGACTGCAACACAACCAGCGCGGATTTCCTACTCCTGAAGTCACAAGACAGGCAACTTTCCACTGTGGGGTCACACCAAAATCTTGCTGTTGTGCCAGTCTTTATCAGAGGGGAGGAGAGAGAGGGGCTTTGCATTGTCAGGGGACTGAGGTCTGTTTGTACAGCTATATAAACAGCTGTGTATGAACTCACAGCAAGATGTTTTCACAGATTGCTTTTTAAAGGGGACCTTGCAAAACCCATTTTTTGCTTTCACTTGCTGTTAATTGGATTTACACACTTTCGCTTCCTTGTGAAGTACAAATATATACGTGTGTGTACATAACAGCTATCCATACCAATATGGATTTTTCTGTCTCTCACAAACTACAAAAGAGCAATTATATACATTACCATTTATATAACTAGACTTAAAATTCCTTATGCTTTATTTCTCTGTCTCTGTGTGATCATTGCACCAGTTCTCTAGTATCACAGACCCTTCAGATTGTCTGGGATTGTGATTTCTCATATAATGCAAAATATTCCAGTTCAAAGCCACAAAATATAATGTAATGAAATGAAACAAATTGAAATAAAATAAATAAACTAAAATAAAATAAAACTCTCTCAGCTGAAGGTCTCCAGCACAAGTATGAAAGAAAATAATTTTTGCGCCTGTTCTTTTTCTAAAGGCAAAGTCCTTTCCTATTTACTCATCTGCCACTTTTCACCAGGTACCCTATCGATTCTTCAGTTGACCCACAGTCCAGTACAGTGTGTGGAAAGGACAGTCTGGAACTGGTGTATTTTTAAGAAGGAACTAGTGAACCCTGAACTCAGGGAGGCAAACTCGCTTTATTTTGTGTATATATGCTATCTCTCCTTTCAGTAGCTTCATTTGAACTTTGTAGGCTTTCACAGTGTTTTCAGCACCAGCAGCAGTTTTTGTTCTTTGGCTTGAAGTGCTTCCAAAAAGATTTTTCCCCTTAATCTGCCTACATACTAACAAGTTTTCTCCTGCACTCTTTCACCTCTGTCTGGCAGAAGGGTACAAAGAACAGTTTCACAAAGCACATTTTACAAATAAGCACAGCAGTGATATCCTCTTTGCTGAGTTACAGGGAATTGTGGCAAACACAAAAGGCAATATTTCACTTCTGACATTTCAGAAAATTAGATTTTGAAATCCTTTTTCAACAGCAGACCATGAAGTGCAGGTCTAATTTGAAAAGTTCCTCTTAGCAGCAGGGTAACTTCTCTTTAGCATCAACGTAAATTGAAAATGTAAATTTAAACTATACTTTTCTTCTTTACAATAATCTAGGTCATAAATTAAAAAGTTAATCTAGGGTCTAGTTGCTTTTCCCATGAAAAATTGTCCTTTTTATCTATGCTTTCCCTAAATATTCTACATTTAGTGTTCCTAACTGTATCCGCTTTAAAAAACAAGATGTATTTAAAAGAGGGAAACCAACATAGCCATTATTTTTTCTGCTCTGAGGAGCCTGGATTTTGGGGGGATTAAGTAATTAACCTTAGTTTTTTCTTGTGGATTCTTCCCTCATTTTCCCAAGGTGTGGGCTCAATTCTATGATTTTTCTTAACATAGTATCAAAAAAAAAAAAAGAAGAAAAAAAGGCAAAAAAAGAATTCAGGATTTGTGAAAAAACATACAAAACCAGCACTGCTTGTAGAAATGTAATATGTTTTTTTCAGTTCAAGCAATAATTGCATTATGCTACTGACATAATATTTCACCCTACTGTAATAATGCATCCTGTTTTTTTGGTCAACTACCTTTTTCAGAACCTCAGAGCTTTTGGCATCTTTAAGAAATGTAGGTCAAATTTAATAAATATATCAAATAGAGCCTTGCTGAGAGAAAAACCCACTAGACATGTCATGGACAGGGAGGAGATGTCTGAGCATGCAGGTGGTTCTCTCACCCCAGGTGAAAGCAACGAAAAAAATTTGGCTTAAATCATACAAGATATTTCGGGTATTGCCATTGTACACAAACATACTGACATTCTGTCTAAAGTCTTAGTCTCAAATCCATCCTTTGTGTGTTTTTTTTTCTTTTCATTCAATTTCATTACAATAATCAAAGAAAACCCAACCTTTCCTCCCTACTGACTGTAACAAATACACATTACAAACAAAAATTAACATATTTAAAATACTTTGATCACAACCTCTCCATTCTTCTGGACTGTAATGAACATAACTGACTCTTATCTTCAGATAAAAATAGGTTGATAAAGCAAAATATATCTTGAACATATCAGTGGCAAAAGCTAAAATTTTAACTAGCTGAGAAGAATAAGAATAAAGGATACATATCCAGTTCTGTGGATTTGGAAAGATATAATGAAATAAAAGAAAACCAGCCTTTTATGCAGGCAAAATATAGAGAAGTAATTTGTAACTATAATTGACCCTCATTCCTTACATTTTCTGACTTGTTAAATGGAGCTACTCTAATGTTTCAGGTGATTACAGAATTATACTAAAACATGTTTCACAAACACAAGCAGGAAAAAAAAAAAATCACATCCCATGTACAACTGCAGCTAGGCATGTGCCTGTCTGCCACTGGCAGCTTTCCTTGTTCTGATCAGTAAATTAAATCTAAAATGTTCACTTCACCCAGTAACTCAGAGAAACATGAGACACAGGAAAGCTTCTCCTCTCCCAAGCCTTGAGAAGGCTCTGCTCCAACCTCGATCGCACTCAAGCAAGTTTAGGTCAGCTCCACTGGCAGATCAGAAGGTGTCCTACCTTGGTTTTAAAGTTCAAGGCTGAAATTCAAAGGAAAGGGGGAAAGGAGACAGGATGTGAGTGTCAGAAGAGTTTTGGTTTTGTTGTAAAGGAGAAGCTGCTCTGTTACACCACATTTCAGTGTCAGCAGCTGCAGTACCTCCCTGGGGGCCAGGCAGAGCATCTGCTGTCCTGGTACAGAGAAGTGAAACCTGCATGACTTTTGTAGCAGCTCCATGAGACAGTTATACAGGTAACGTAAGCTGATCTTTCTGCAGAAATCTAGCCAGGGAGCTCTGACCCTTTGCAGCCATCAGCTTTTGAGGCAGCTATTTGGCTGAACAATGTGCTTCTTTGTACTGTCAGGTGTAGGTACCACGCCCAGCCTGGACACAGAGGATACAGAGAAGGCAACTCAGCTGCCCACTCAGTGGATAAGGTGCAGAGGGTAATATTGATGCCTTCAGGAGACTGGTTGGATGACCCCAAAGCCCTGCTGATGGTACGTGGGTCAGACACACCCTGCCCAGATTATATGGTTTACACATTTTATCTAGAGAAAAAAGGTGAAACTATAATAAAATGTGAACACAAAGGATGTTTTCATTCATTTAGTCAGTGCATCTTGGAAGGAGCATACATCTGCCCTTGCTAATATATGAGGACATGTCCTGCTATGTATTTTTATGATGTGGGTCACATTTCCAGGCCATTCATGCTCAATTTTAACTTGACTGCTGAATCAGGAAAATGAATTTTCAGCCATATTGGGATGTGGTTTAACAACATCTCTGCACTGTTCCAGTTCAGCCTGTGGTCCCAGAAGAGATCCTGCTGTCACCTCTGACAGCAGCCCAGCCTGCAGCCGTGCTATGAAAGTCAAGCCTGGGGCTGTACCTCTGCTCTCCCCTATTCAAGGTGGTGGGGCAGAGAGATTTGGCAGCTGATGCCATCCGTGTCTGCGCATCTCTCTTAGTTTTCTTTTACATGCACCAGGCATGCCTACTGTGTCTACTTGGATTGGTGAGGTAGAAGAAATAAATAGCAGGTTTGAAAGAGACAGTGCCCGTGGCACTCTAAGCCTCAGATAGAAACCCAGGTCTGAGATTTAGTTCCCTGCCTGCTCTTGCTGTTCCCGAGCTTGGACACAGTCTAATTGTGCACCCAGTGCCCACTGGCCCCTGCCATGCAAACAGTGAGGCAGGATCCTCCTCAAGGGTATACACAACATGAGGGTGCCAAGTCTGGCCTCTGCCAACCGTCTCAGTCTTGGGCTGCTGGGCTCAAACCTTACAGGATTTTTCTCATTCTTTGCTGCCACCAGCAGGAGTTTCTTAAGTAAATTTGTGACTGGCTCCCATTTCACAGGCTTTTACATTTCTGCCTGAGCAGCGATAAATAAATAGTCATCAGAGATCACTAAGAATTACAACATAATATAATGTTAAATTTCCAAACACCTCCCCTTTCTTTGGTGACTTCAGTAAAGCTTGTTGGTGTCAGTAAGTACACTGCAGGTGTGCATTTAAGCAGCAAGCCCAGCTGCAGTTTCTCTGGAGAAGAGTATTAAGAGCATTTATTTGTACATTATTCTATAAATATCTGCCATAAGTTTGCTGCATGAGTTCTCCACTGAGATACCAAAAAGTGTTGACTCCCCACGGCAGCACCAATGCCTCTGACCTGGGTCACGTGTGGAATGTTAATAGACACAGAATCTTGCAGCTAGAACCTGCTAAACCATCAGCATCTATATACTGCTGTTGCTGTAGCTTGAAGCAACAGCAAGGAAGCTTTGGAACAACACAGTTTGAAAAAAAATGTTTTCCCCTCTATCTTATTGTTGGAAAAGGTGCATTCCACATTTGTGATTATTCAGAAACAGCATCCTGTATGGAAGAGAACACAAAGTACTCTGCTGAATATTCCCTTCTCATTAACACACTCCTGCATGTGCATGAAAGATCTCATGCCCCTTTGAAAATATTACCTGTGACAGCATTCTGCATCTTCAGTGACAGCTTTCACACTTGTAATTTCTACCTATCTTTTTGCTTCCAGGGGCTTGCTGTATCAGTGTGCAAAGCACCGCTTGGCCAGGTCAGGGATGCTGGAGGGAGGCGAGCTGGCCTCCAGCAGTGTCGGATGTGCAGAGCCCTGGTGCCATCCAGCGGGAGCTGTGCTCTCCGCCACGGGAGCAAGCTTTTGTGAAGAGCTGTGAAATTTTTCGTCCTGCTTTCTGACACCTCCTTCTACCTCCCAGACAGGTACTAGGAGTAGTGGGGGGGTCCGCTCCGGATTCACATGCACAGGGTTGTTCTCTCCAGTGCAGGCTGCTCGCATGTGAGCTGCATACATGGGTTCCACGACAGGCAATACAGCCAGTGGGTTTTAAAAGCCATTCGGGCTGTCCTTGTGGAAGAACCTGCCCCAGTCTGCTCTGAGTCCTTAAATACTTGCATATGCAAAATAAAAGAAAAAAAGAATTATAACCCCCCCAACATGTCCCAGGTGACCCTCTGGGAATTCATAATCAAACCACTGGTGGGATTCGCTTTGGGATACTGAGATGCCGCCTACCTTTTCACATCACAGCCTTTACTCAAATGTCTCCAAAACCAACTTGTCTGGATACAAGTCCGGGTTTCTATGCAGCTTTTTAACCTATTTCCCAGCAAAAGCAGTGCTGTTCAAGACGTATTTTCAGTGTAAGTTTTTATAAAGACAGTGTGTTCTCATTTGGCAGAAGTGTTCAGAGCTGGTCATGAACACCGTGCTCTCCCCAGCTACATCAGCCTCCTGGCATGAGACCTTGAAGGCAAGACGAAATGTTTTGTGCTGACCACCACAGCTTGTTGCCAAGAATGAGTCTTGTCTCATTTGTGTCCTTTCTGAAGTGATTGTTGCAGTCAGAAGCCTGACCCCACTCCACGCCTCATGTACTTTCTGATTTACTGCAAAACAGTCTTCTCTTCCCGCTCCCTGCGAGTCAAGAGCTTATCTGGGAAAACAGATGCCTTGAAAATGTGGGGGCCCTATTCTCTGTTCCAGATAAATTCCACTTATAACTAGAAGGGAGGGGGAAAGATTACTTTAAATCATCTTTAAGCTCCCCATATTTCATGGTAGGCAGAGGGCTAGCTTCACTTCTAATAGGAATTAAAGTGCCTTGAGGTATTGTGATTTAAGGCCAGCTCTTTAGGAATGTTAACACCTTTCTGGCACACAGGAATGGGCAGAGAGGGTCTTTGTCTCCTCTGTCATAACTCGTATCTCTGAGGTTAAAAGAATACAGAGAAAAAATACACCTTCTAAGGATATTTGTTTTACTCTGATTACTTACTCCTCTTTTCAGTCTGCAGATAGCCCTTCTGCCATGGGGGTTATAGTAGAAATAAAGGCTGGATTAATTGTATTTACAGAGACCTTAAGGAATAAATAATCCTATCTGCAACTCAGATATCTGAAAGTGCCCTCTCTAAGGAGTCAGAGAAGCGGGTTCCCCCACACAGAGCTGTCCAAGACCATATAATAGTAACGTAATGTGTATAAGGTACAGAATAATGAAGCTACTAACTCAGGAAAAGACTCCTCATGCAAATACAGATAAAGAAAAAGACATTCCTTTTTTGCAGCCTGGAGAGTTGTACCCTGACCATGCCCTTATCCGCCTGCAAAGGCAACCCACAAACATAATTTCTGTGGCTACATACCTCTCTCTACCCCCACTCATATCTACTACTCTTCTTCCCTACTACCTAACACAGAAATATCTCCTGACTACATGGGCTTCCACTGCAGGGTTTTCAGTGAAAAGAAGCTCAGACCCCTGAACACAGCCCTAGTTTCTTAGAAAGAAGCACTCTACACATTAGAGGTCAGACAAAAGAAAATAAAGCATTTCTCACACCTTGGAGTTTGGAGAGCCAGCCAGGCCCTGCCAAAGTCCAAATTTATCCGTAGTTATATCAGATCCTTAAATGGTGAGAAGAAATTTGGGTAGGGAAATCTATGCAGACTCATCTGCTCATACCCCTAATGTTGTGTTTTATTTGGGATAACAGGAGACTAAGATACTGGGCTAAACTTGTGGAGGAGTAGTGGTGTAAGAAATGCCCCTGTGGTTTTTTGGGGAAAATGAATCATCAGCAGTTCAAAAACTCAGGTTAAATGTCATGAAAAACAAAGGCGAAACTTTGGGGCTGGAGCTGTGTTTCAGTCTCCCCATCTCAGTGGTAGTGAGCAAGCAGGGGTGCCCAGGGTGCCCTGGCAGAAGCTCTTCAGCATCGCAGCATCGGGGACAGGAGAGAAGGGAGATTTTCCCAGAGCAGCTCTGGAGAGACGTGTGTGTGTGTGGGTATATGTGTGAAGGTGAGGGAGCTAAGGATAAGAAGCAAAAAAGCAGATGCAAATCTTTGTCCAGTGCAGTCATTAAAGAGAGACTGGATGAAGTATCACCTTCTTCCTCCCCCTTCACTTTCCAGAGACAGTGGTCAGAGTTGGCCTGATTTCTGACCAAAGGTTTCCAGAGGTTAGAAGTTTTCTTGGGACTGTGCAATAGCTGAAAAGAACAGAAGGTGGCATGTTTTCAACATTCTCATGCAGCAAAAAAGTACAATAAAGGAAATAGGGGAAGGAACTATAGCAAAGGGAAAACAGGAAGGAAGTAAAGAGATACAGGAGGAGACATCTAAGCCCAGACATATCCAGTTTGATATATCTCTGCTGTTAATGATTGTATTAACACTGAAGACTATTTTAATTTTCCACATTTTTGTAATGTAATTCACTGATGCCACAAGGGCTGATTATTTACTAGACTCTGAAAAATGCCTGATCAGTTGTGATGCATTTCGTGTTCAGTACTTTAACATTTTCTGAACATTATAAAATGCGGGTATCTTTTTTTTTTTTCATTTTTTAAAAAATAATTCTCACAGTGTGACCAGTTTATCAAGATCTGTATTGGGAAGATAAACATGGCCCTGAGAGTTTCCCTTTAAAGTGCAGGTATGTGAGAGATGGCACAAGGCAAAAAGGAGAATGAACTTACATTTTTCAGAAAATCACGAAGCAAAAATCCAAAGGAAATAAATTAGAGATGATGACAGAACTTTTTGTTCTCAACTCATGTAATTAAGCTCTTTCTGAATGTTCAAGCTGACATTCTGAAACTGTTAACACAAACAAGTGTCTTTTAGTCTGCAAGCACCCTCTTGGTCTACCTTCTTTTCTTTAAAGCACACATTTATCTCCTTTTTCCTACCTCCCAATCTATGTTAAGGAATAGTTTGACCTCACACTGTGTGACAGCGGCACAAAAAAGACCCATTTGCAGCCAGCGTTGGTGACTCACCAGGTAGGATGTTCCTTGTATCTTGAGGTCTCCTTTTCACATTGTTTAATAATTGCCACAGCACCTTTAGTGGGAATCAGCCTGAAAGTTAGGTTTGAGTGCTCCAGAGGGATGGCAAGGGGTGATCTGAGCTCGACTGAAGCAACCTCTCCCGCCCCATCTAGGGGTGCCAGGAACCACTGAAGAGTTAAAGTCCAAGTCTGTGGGCACTCACATGGGAATACCGCATCACCTTTGTTGCCCCTTTGAGAAATCTTGCACTGCATCTGACAGCAGACAGCTCTTCTTTGTTTAGCAGCCAAATTCCCTCATTCCCTGGGCAGCTGATTAGCTTTTAAATTCATATGGTCACCTAATGAAAAAGACACTCTTCAAATGTCTGGGGACCTGGGAGAGAGGACTCACGTGGCCTCGATGCTGGCAGCATCCCCTGGCACTGGCCCTTGGAGGCACATGCTCACTGACTGAGCCTGCTGCCTTCCCCCGTCTTGGGGCATTTCCAGGCCACTCTGCTAATAAGCAACCAAATCCAGCTCACAGTAGTTGCAGTGGGAACTGAGAGACAACAGCCCAGGTGAGGAGCACAAGGACAACTTGCTGCCATGTCAATCATTTTCCAGCCCCTATGTTCGAGGGTGGGGGGAAATCTTGTTACTGCTGCATCTTGACATAAAATCAATAGAAGAGGCACTGAAACATGGATTTTGGAGAACTTCAGTCGTTTAACTTCTCTTTTTCTCAATGCATTTGCTTGCTGCTCTCCAAACACAAGGTATTTTGGAGGAATGGTGGTGCTGCTCCCTGGCATCATGCAGCGGACAGGAATGAAAAGCTAAAGCTGGAAGTAGAGATTGCAGCTCCTGGTTTCAGGAGCTGTGATCCCTGAAGTCACCATATGGGAGACACTCCTGAATGCCACTAGTTTGCTTATTTTGGACTCCAGCAGTGCATCAAATCATTCTTCCTGACCCCAAGTGCTGGGAGGTGCACGCTCAGGTTTTGGCTGTGAGTCTGTGCTGTGATTCTTTCCAGGCAAATACACCTTGAATTCTGTTCCACAGCTTGTAACACTTCATCCTTGTGGTGTTATCTGAGGAACTACATATAAATGAAAAAAATCATATTATATAATAACAAAGCACACATATAAAATATATACTGTTTACATATATTGAGATCTATTACATGCTACAGAAAATGCATAAACATATTACATATAACCATATGTAAAGTTTAAAATATATATTGCATAATAAATTCTATATAAAATGTATATAGTAATTAAAATATATTCTCTGTGTGTGTGTTTGTGTCTACACACATGCGCTTGTTGCAGTCATGCTTTGAAACCAATTATTTTGTTAGGGAATAAAACTTCTCAGACACTTCATGAGGAGACTGGGATAATGGATATTACCACAGCTGATAGTTCCAGATGGGAACAATAGGCAATGCCTGAAAGCTGCAAGAATTTTTTTAATTGTTGGCATAGCACTTACCATTCAGATGATGTTACGGATGTTGAATGCACAATTCCTGAGGAAACTGAAATTTCCTGGGTGAAAAATATCTGCCCAGCACCTTCATTTTGAGAGACAAATTGGAAAGGAAAATCCAAGCTGCAGTGCACACACCCAGAACAGCTCAGACAGAAGCTGTTGGTGGTGGTCCTGTTCTGAGCACATTATTGCATGGGAGGAAAATCACCACAGCTGAGGAAATAGTAATAAATAGGTACAGCAACTTCTGCAGGAGGTGTGCACACAAACCTCTTCAGGCTAATATCTGACAACAGAATCTGAATTTCCTGAACAAGGGGTCTAACTCGCAACTAGTTCAGAAAATCCTGTCAGCAAGAGAAAGCAATTATTGACTTGCTCACATTTAGCCTGGCTGCATAAAAGCAAGAAGTGATTCTTCCTCTGAAACTAATCTTTTTTGAGATGCCAATCTAGTCAAAAACACTTAAATTAGTAATGAAACAATTGCAGCCACACACTGCCCTGGGTACTTCCCACAGGCGGGTTTAGGTCCCAGTGCCCAGCCCGCTGTGTTAAGAGTCACTGCTGATTAATCAAGCTTTTCCCATAACCAAATGTGGCATGTAAACCCTTAATCAGCAGTGAGAATTGCACTCCTCTGTTGCACTTCTGTTCAGCAACTTTAGGTGTCTGTGCCCATCATGATACAGCCCATAAATGGGTTTTTTGGACCTTGTAACTGAAGTTCACCTAAGTTAGGATCTGAGTGGGGTTTAGGTGAAATGAACATGTTCTGCTGAGACTGTTGCCTCTGATATCTTTGAAGATGTGACATAAATGAGCATATCTCCTGGGCAGCATGGAGAGTTAGTGGTTGACATTACAACTTGCAATGGAAGAAGTCTCCCTGGGTGAAGAGGAGTCCTGACAGTGCCTGCACTGTACTGCACACCCTGGTGCATTCGGGTTTCATTGGATATTGAGGGCATCATCTGGCATCTCCACTAAGTCCTGGGCACGTGAAAGTTGCTGCACGTGTGATGCATGGCCAGCTGCTGATGCCCATGAAGCCATTACAAATCTCTCTCCTGCTGATGCTCTTTGAGGGTGGATACAAATCTTTCCTTTCCTCTTACTGGGAGAGAGTATTTAAGATCCTGACAACGGGAGTCCAGGAATCCTGCCTCCAGGAGACTGTGTAAGGCACATCGTTGACAAGGTGGTCTGTGGCACTGTTGTGTGATGCTGCTATGGGTCGTAGGCACAGGAAGACACTTCCTACAAAGCCAGCCTCCTGACATATCAACATCATTTCATCTCCAAAGACAGGGGCTTTCGTTTTTCTGAACAATTAGCCAAATCCTATTCCACCCTCTGTTTCACAGACTTGACAATAGTGGGGACCAGTCCCTGCGGGGCACAGTGTAGCTTGCTGTATTGAAATCCAAGTCTCTTGCCAAGAAAAGAAAGAGAAGCCCAACCACATCCTCATGAGCTACTATTAAAGAATTTGGTATTTATGTTTCCTTCTTGCCAGGATCATTTTGGTGCCATTAGACACAAAAGAAAAAATACATCAGTAAAAGAGACACTTGATAGCCCAAGAAAAATTCTTTTAACCTTCTGTTACAAATGTCAGAAAATAAATGGAGTGTGTTTATAAGGTAAATAAAATTATCAACAGTATCTTTTACCTCTGGCCCCACTTTCCTCTCTCCAGATGGTTTAACTCATTCTGTCCAGATCATAAGCCTTCACAGGATATGTGCCAGGAAAAGGCTATGGACTCATGCTGACATTTCAAGCAATCCTCAGCAGAAGGTCCAGGCAGATGTGAGATTAAGGTAAGTGAGATTTTAGAGACCTAGAGTGGTGACAAATGGAAACTTTCATTCCTTTTTACCCCAAGAAAAAACAAACACATTGTGTTTTTTGTACTTTATACCATCACCTCTTTGTACACTGTCAGGGCACAAGAGAAGTGGAGTTGTAGGGAAGAGAAAGGAAAGAGAAGATGAACAGCTTGATCATAGAATCATAGAATGGTTTGGGTTGGAAAGGACCTTAGAGATCATCAAGTTCCAACCCCCCTGCTATGGGCAGGGATACCCTCCCCTAGACCAGGTTGCTCAAAGCCTCATCTAGCCTGGCCTTGAACACCTCCAGGGATGCAGCATCCACAACTTTCCTGGGCAACGTGTTCCAGTCTCTAACCACCCTCACAGTGAAAAATTTCTTCCTAATGTCTAAATTTTCCATGTTTCTAAATTTTCCCTGTTTCAGCTTATACCTGTTACCCCTTGTCCTATCACTACACTCCCTGATCAAGAGTGCCTCCCCATCTCTCCTGTAGGCCCCCTTCAGGTACTGGAAGGCTGCTATTAAGTCTCCTCGGAGCCTTCTCTTCTCCAGGCTGAACAACCCCAACTATCTCAGCCTGTCCTCATAGGGGAGGTGCTCCAGCCCTCTGATTAATTTTGTGGTTCTCCTCTGGACTCCCTCCAACAGGTCCAGGTCTTTTTTATGTTGGGGGCCCCACATCTGAACACAGTACTCAAGGTGGGGTCTCACGAGAGCAGAGTAGAGGGGGAGAATCACCTCCTTTGACCTGCTGCTAATGCTTCTTTTGATGCAGCCCAGGACACGGTTGGCTTTCTGGGCTGCAAGTGTACACTGCTAGCTTATGTTCAGCTTCTCATCAACCAATACCCTGAAGTCCTTCTCCTCAGAGCTGCTCTCTATCCATTCTCCACCCAGCCTGTATTTGTGCTTGGGATTGCCTCGACCTACGTGCAGGACCTTGCACTTGGCCTTGTCAAATTTCATGAGGTTTGCATGGGCCCACCTCTCAAGCCTGTCCAGGTCCCTCTGGATGACATCCCTGCTCTCCAGCGTGTCCACCACAACACACAGCTTGGTGTCATTGGCAAACTTGCTGAGGTTGCACTCCATCCCACTGTCCATGTCTCCAACAAAGATGTTAAACAACACTGGTCCCAGTACTGACCCCTGTGGAACACCACTTGTCACTGGTCTCCACTTGGACATTGAGCCATTGACCACTACTCTTTTGAGTGCGGCCATCTAGCCAGTTCCTTATCCAGCGAGTGGTCCTTCTGTCAAATCCATGTCCCTCCAACTTAGAGACAAGGATGTCATGTGGGACTGTGTCAAAGGCTTTGCACAAGTCCAGGTAGATGATGTCAGTTGCCCTTCCTCTATCCAACAGTGCTGTGTCCCTGTCGTAGAAGGCCACCAAATTCTTTAGGCACAATTTTCCCTTGGTAAAGCCATGTTGGTTGTCATCAATCACCTACTTGTTTCCCATGTGCTTTAGCATAGATTCCAGGAGGATTTGCTCCATGATCTTGCCAGGCACAGAGGTGAGACTGACCAGCCTGTACTTTCTTGAGTCTTCTTTATTTCCTTTTTTAAAAATGGGGGTTATGATTCCCCTTTTCCAGTCTGCAAGAACTTCACCAGAGTGCCACGATTTCTCAAATATAGTGGTTTGGCAACTTCATCTGCCAGTTCCCTCAGGATCCACGGATGTATCTCATCAGGTCCCATGGACTTCTGCACCTTCAGGCTCTTTAGATCGTCTCGAACCTGACCTTCTCCTGCAGCTGGCAGTTCTCTCTTCTCCTAGTCACTGCCTTTGCCTTCTGCAACTTGGGCAGTGTGGCTTGAGCTCTTGCCAGTGAAGACTGAGGTAAAGAACTTGTTAAGTATCTCAGCCTTCTCTACATCCTGGGTAGTCAGGTCTCCCGCTTTCTTCCGGAGGGGGCCCACATTTTCCCTAGTCCTCCTTTTATCGTTGACATACCTATAGAAGTTCTTCCTGTTACCCTTAACATCCTTGGCCATGTTTAATTCTGTTAGGGCTTTAGCTTTCCTAACCTGATCTCTGGCTTCACGGACAGTGTCTCCGTATTGTCCCCAGGCTACCTGTCCTTGCTTCCACCCTCTGTATGTTTCCTTTTTGTTGTTTGAATTTGCTCAGGAGTTCCT
>WKFP01013176.1:151522-197499 GCA_011057875.1 Pterocles orientalis | reverse complement strand
TGTGTATCACATTGCATCTTTGTATATAGTATTCTTTCTAATATTATTGTAGTTTAGTTATTAAATTGTCCTTATCTCAACCCACGAGTCCTCTTTGCCATTTACCTCTTTAATTCTCTCCCCTATCATTGGGTGGGGGCAGGGACTGTGTGAGCGGGTGTGTGTGGTTTGGCCCCCAGCCAAGGGCCAACCCATCACAGATGGGTTTGTGCCATGGAGGCCATTTGCTAGTGCAACAGCCACGGTGACTGCCTGACCACGGCTGCTGCTGCTTGGTTCACACCATGGTGCAGCTAGCTGTGTAGCTGCTGCATCTGAAATAACAAGCTCTGTGGCCTGTGACAAACCTACTTCTGTGAATGATCACAAAAAAACTCCCCTGCATTATTGCTGGATGTATGCAGTCAAGCTGACCCTACCACCTCAGCAGACAGCCTGAGAGGATGTCAGGCACAGCACCAGTGGCAGCCTACACCCTTGCTGCTTGCAAACCCATGCCAGCTGTTAGACTTCCTGATCTCAGACATCAAGGGGTGTATGTACAGCTGTGGGACCAAATGGATTCTGTTCTGGAATGTCTCAGAAACTGTCTGTATTTAGTACTTGCATAAAGTACAAATCATATGCTTCTAGAAAGTAGGATGTTACTGTTTTCTTCTTCCTGCTCTTGCCTCTTGGTCCTAATAAGCAAATGAGGTTTTCAAAGTCAGGAATAGCTCTTACTCTGTGTATGCAGCATCCTGAAGCAATGGGGTTGACTTTGAAATGGTGACATTATTGTCTTAACTGGTCAGCCTTCCTGGTTTACTGGTCAGGAAGTAGAACTCAAGTCTTAGAGAGGAAAGTTCTAAGAGACAATACAGCTGACATATTTGTTCTTCATACTTTCCCCCTTCTTTATTTATTTTGTTAGAAAGTCTAGAAAGGGGCTTCAGAGGACTTACTATATTAACATTCTGGTGAGGAAAGCGAGTGCTCAATGGATCAGACAATATCAAAGCTGCAGTGTGTGCCTTTACATTTGAAAATTTTAAATGATCAGTTATTGCTGACAATTCAAGTTGCACAGAAGTTAGAAGCTATAAAAAGAGATTGATTTGAGACAGGAAAAGAGAGATGGAAATAAGATCTGCATTAAGCTGTGAGTGTTACAAACTGCAGTTTCTGTTCACCTTCTCTGGGTTTGGAGGCAGAGATGAGGGAAGATTTTTAGTTTTATTACTTCTGGAGAAAAAATCAAAGAATATCAGGGATAAAAAAAGGTAAGAAAAAACCTTATCCTCTTGACCTTTCTACTGACATATGCAGCTGTTTTTTCTGAGGAACAAAACAATTCACAAAAACGTGGAAGAAGAAACTTGGTGGAAGGGAAGCCAAAGGATTTGGGAGGAAGGATGGTGCAATGGTTAGTGCATGAGCTTGCACTGGTTCAGTTCTTTCTCCTTTCTGGTCCTGTGTGGCTTCAGAAGAGTTATTTCAGCTGCGTTCTCTGTCCCTTTTAATGCAGTAGTGTTTCGTTGATTCTTGCAAGTATAAGCAGAAAGAAACTAGTTATGCTTTAGGCTGGGAAGCATATGTGGCTCTTACCTTGGGGGTAGTAGGATCCTTCCCTGGCAGAACTTCCATCTCTCAGTAAAATCTTTCTCAGTTTTATTTCCCTCTTGTGTTTAGTATGGATAGTGCACATGCTAGCAGCGAGTCCAGCAGCACTGAATGTTGGAAATGGAAGTTTACAATGTGGGGATTTTCCTGGCTATTTCCAAGCTTGCACAGATAGGGAACTTGGGCTGAGACACAAAAAGGAAATATCAGAGTAAGTTATTAGTCCTCTATAAGATGATATTTTTTCTGTTTTCCAGTGCATCACAATTAAATATGTTGATCTTGCTAGTGGTATATTGATAATAACTTCTGTTTTTCTTGTTTTGTTTGATACTGCTCGCTTAAACCTGTGTTGTATTACAGATATGTGTACACACACAAAGACACAGTCACACATGTGCACATCTACTACAAAATAATCTATTGACATCCTCACCACCTGGAAAGTGTCGGAAACATCAGTGCCGAAAAGTGTCAGCTTCTTCATATGGATTTGGTCAGCTCCCACCCCCAAGACCTCTGGATTCTGGGAAGCATGTTCCTCTTGCATGGATCTGAGGACCTAGCTCAGTGCTAGGAAATCTTTTTACCAAGCCTTCCTGTGATCTTCCAACTTCCTCTGTAAAGTGCTGTGATCTACAGAAGGAGACATTTTTCCTGGCTTCTCCTGTGATATTACTTATAGCGCAGGGAGAAGGGGAACACATCTTTCAGCTTGGCCCTACTCCCCAGGTCTGTCACTCAAACCTCTAGCAAACTCAAGCAATACTGAGCTCTTTATGAAGCTACAAGGAGATGGGACTGCAGCTTACTGGCTGGAAAGCAGTTTTGCAGGGATAAAACCTGGGGTCCTGGTGGACAAAAATTAGAACGAGTCAGCCTTTGTGTCAATGAAAGTTGTCTGCATTTTGGGCTATATTACCACAGGCTGTAGATTGAGTGGAATGTCTACTAACCTTTCTCCACTATTTGACATTTGTGGGACTGCATGTGGAATACTGTGTCCAGTTTTGGGCTCCCATTACACAACAGATGTTGTGCAACTGGAGCAAGTCTAGCCAAGGAAGTTTAGTTTATAACTATGTGGCATGAGAAAGACTGATGGAGAAGGGTTTTTTTTGTGCCAGGGAAAAGCAAGCTGCTGTCTTCAGCTGCCAAAACAAGGTCATGGAGATGGCAGAGCCTGACTCGTCGTAAAGGTGCAGAGCACTGGAAGTGAGAGGCAGTGGGTACTGGTTGCAGCAAGGGAAATTCCATTATACATAAGGAAAACATTTTTTGATGGGAGTGTGTTCAAGAATTGGGAGGTGTTGCCAGGATGTGTTGCAGAATCTCCATCCTTGGGGGATATTACAAACTCAGCTGGACATGGCCCTTAACCATCTGATCTACCTTTGTAGGTAACCCAGCGCTGAGCAAAGGTTGGACCAGATGGTCTCCAGAGATCCCTTCAAGACCTAATTATTCTGTGGTTATGTGATTCTACAGTATTGTCATGAAATTATGCACTTGAATACACACGCACACGAAGAAAAAGGGTATGGGGAGGGTCCTCACAATGATCAGATTCAGGATCTGGCCCTTATTTTAGGAAATTTAAATAGTAATATGACTGTAAGTCCAGTCCCAGCAGGGCAATGCCTGTAACAGGTGCAGAAGAGCAAGAAAAAATTGCAGACACTTAAGTAAACATTTCTTTCCCCTGTTCCTCTTGAAGAGAGGTAGCTGGGCAACAGCTAGTCTTCCTCTCTTCCAGACAGCAAGGCCCTCTTCATTCAGAACATCTCCCACTCAGAGATAATTAATGTGTTCTTCTTTTTCATCTGCTGCATCATCTACTGCATTACATGCATATATTTTGCCATAAGAAGTGTTTGTCACTGATGGGTTGCAATACTAAGAAGGACAAAGCCATAGAGATCAGCTTTTAAATTTAAGCTTGTATATCATTAAATGGTGTTTTGCCTGTGAGGCCAATGTCTGTAGCTGCTCACCCAAGAGAATTTGCAATTGAGATGCTTGACAAAGAGAGAGAAATGCATGGATAGGAAAGCAGATGGCAAAAGGACAATAACTGAACAATAAAATAAATGTGTTTTTATGTAATTACCAAGACCAAGCATTCTCAGATGCTTATATCTACACCTCTGTGGTGCAGAACTGGCTTGATTTATTTTTGAAATGTAGTGGGTAATATCTTGTAAAAAATGGGATTACATGAGACTTTCGGGAAGACAAAATTTCATAAAGTGATGGCATTTCTGTGTGTTTCTGAGGTTCTTATCTGAAGGTGTCACTTTGCAGGAGAATGCCTTAACTATCAGATGGTGCAGAGATTTTATTACTTTGTGGGCCAGCTGTTCCCCTCACCCCAAATCACATAGGTCACGGCTACCTCTAAACAAGAAAGAACAGTCCTGGGCTTAGTCCTGGCCCTAAGGCAAAGTAGCACTCAATAAAAAGCTTGTGTTCACAGACTTGTCTTTTCCCCTTAAATAAGGAAACTGCATAAAAACTGCCTACTGAAAGCAGTCTTTATCTTGTGCAATCCTCCGAACTGTGCCAAGTGAGTGGAAAATAGACCAGGAATCATTATGACAATTTAAGAGAATGAATGATTATGCTCAACAGGCTGGATGCATGCCCTCTTTGCTTTACTGGTACAGATGAGTCCTTGGGGATCAGCATGCCCAACTGAGGAGACCTGGTTTCTTGTCTTGGTCCCAAAACCTCATATGTTAAACACTTGCTGTCTAAAACATGAGAAGGTAATACTCTTCCTACTGGTAGAGAAAGGCATGTCTTGATTAGTCCTTTCAGGTGGAAATTATGTCAAAGACACTAGGCTGGGTTATAATTTATTTCAAAACTCGACCCAAAATGAGTGTGTGTACCCATGCATCAGAACTCCATGCAAGAAAAAGAGCTTTCTGTATGTATAAACCTGCGTGGAGCTGCCATGTCCTGCTGGACCACAGGTGGGAACAGGAGATCTGGCAGAAGGGAGGATGATTCTCTCATCTTTCAGGAATTCCTGTGGTTTCTGAACGTTTGTCATTCAGAGAAAAAAAGAAACAGAAACACTTCAGAGTCTTTCAAAAGTTAAAATAAATCAATACTTCCCAAACCCCTTTCCACAAAACTTCTTTCCCTTATTCAGTTCAGCCCAAGCAAGCAACAAGTTGCCAGTCAGGGCACTCATCTGGAACACCTGAATGCCAGGTTCAGGCCCTCATTCTAGCTTTTGCCTTGTGCCTGGAACCGGGACTTGCTACAGGTTCTCCAGGCTGGAAACAGCAAGCTGTAGAGTCTGTCTGCATCCTCAGCCGCCTGCTTATTTAATGATTTTTATAGTATGTACTTTCCTCACTCCCAGAAGAGTGGTGTTCTGGGGTGTACACTTCTTAAGCCTGAAATCCCATTCTGAATCTTATAAGCCTTTTCTGACTAATTTTTTCAAAGCCAACAATCCTCACATCAACATGCTTTTTGACAGTGATGTTTCCCAGTATTAACAGAAACAGCATCCAGTCATCAGAAAATCCCCTTTCACTTCAAATCAGACATTTACAGTATTGTACTTATAAATCTGCAGAGAGCAGAGAGCTATTTGTGGAAAATTTTCCTGATGTAGTTGTTTTTCAAGGACTCTAAGGATGTATGACAAAGAAATGCACAGATGCTTTTCCTAAATACATATGCTTCAAAGTGGGCTAAGAGATTTAGCATCAAAATCATCCCTCCCTAAACACAAGGTAACACACTGACATTCAAAGAGATTGGCAACAGATCACTCTGGCAATATATGGTGATGGATTCTCAGTTTCTTGTGTGATTCATGGTGATAGCTAGATGTCAGGTCTTTGCTGCATACAAATGAAGAAACAAAAAATAACAATAAGAAAGCTCTAGTGACTTCTGACAGGAATAATCTAAGGATGACTTACCTAAAAGAAGCTACATATGTTAGATCCATTAGTTTTATTTTCTTAGGAGTACTGAAAAGATGTGTCAAGTAGCATGAAGAGTTGCTGACAATTTCATGTATACCTTTCTTAGTTTCATTTTCCAGTTGTGCAGTTGAAAGCTACTGCATTTTTATAGGATTATGTAGGAAGCCAAAGGCTAATATTTTCAAAAGCAGAGATGTCGCTGAGGAAACTGATCAACTCTGAAAGTCAGTCAGTTAATCACCTACATCAATTAGGCCAAGACCTTAAGAACCAGAAGTATTTGGCTGCCTCTTTGAATTCCAGTGACATCTTAAAATACACCATCCACCTTCTGCCAAACATGTTCTGATGTTTGATACTGCTTTACAGAACCACACAGACTCAGAATGGTTGTTAAGACAGGTTTTATTTAAGAGCAGAGACAGGAATGGCTGTGCCAGACCAGGACCAATAATCCACCTCTCCCTCACCTGTCTCTGACAGTGGCCAATAGCAGACATGTTGGAAAGAATACAGGAACAAGACTGTCACATAGTATTACTATTCTGTGGCATTTTCCCAGTCTCCAAAAAATGATGCTCAATGATATTCTGAGCCAGCATTGTCATCTTTGATATCAAATGGTCCTCAAAGGATTTTTCTTCCTTGAGTATTTATAGTCACATTTTGAACTCATCTTAAATTTTTGCTTCTACAGTGCCCTGTGCCAAAGGACTACTGCCACCAGCCACTGACACTTGGTGCCTCCTGATTCTTAGAGGATTTCTTCATTTAAAATTTACTTATGCAACTACCTTCTAATCACAAGGGTTGCAAAATCAGCGGGTACTTTTCTGGTGGATATCTCTCTGTTTCAGCTTCATCTTTGTAAAATACTGCCGTGTTCCCACATGTAAGGATGCTGCTTATGAATCACTGAGTTGTTGTGCCAAGCTCGTGGAAAAACCCATTGGGAAAATGGACAGCTGAACAGCATGCTGTACATGAAACTGAGGCCCAGATAGTGAATAATGAGGAGAAAACAAATTATCAGTGGGATGCTCATTAAGTGAACATCATCCTCTAGTGTACTGGACAAGTATAGACAAGCTTGCTATCCACTTCTGTTAATTAGAAGCAGTGTCCTAATAGATATAAAAAAATACACTGAATTCAGGTGACTCACATTTGGCTTTGCAGTCTTAAAAAATTGTTTAAGTGTAGCTTGTGCATGTGCATATCTCATATCAGAGGTAACACCTTTCACTTAAAGTGGGCAGCTGCTTATTAAAAATCAATGGGTTCTTTTTTATTTTTTAAGTTCTAAAACACACAAGAGGTTCAAACTTGAGAACAACTGAGTTGGTTTTTCTGAGAATTTCATTTCACATCCTACCCATGCATTATGGATAGGCCAGTGCAAATATTATTTCTGTAAATGAAAAAGACTGCTGATAACTGCTGTGACCCATATAGATGGTGTGTGCTAGGGTTAACTGGAATGTTTATCAGGCTCGTGTTGGTAATGAAAACCAGCTGCTCTTCAGTCACACTGAGTTGTTTGTAGCTAGCTGTTCCCACATGCAACTAAATTGTGTTTTGTGTAGGAAGAGGTGTTTGCAAGATGTCCCAGGCTGGTAAATACAAAAGTTTTATTACAAAACAGTTTTAAAATGTCTCTGAAACCAGTATCCTATGACATTTATAACCAAGAAATATTTTTGTAACTATTTAGGAAAAGGTCAAATATTAATACCCGCTGTCCAGCTGTCTTAGCAAAGAGCCAGGAGTGAACAGACCCAGAAGAGGTCTAAGTGGATTTCTAGAGTAAACTCCTTGTTCTGTCAGCTGTTTTACTGCTGGGTTAGAGCTGACATAAGCTTCCTGGTGATGTTTGTAAGCTTCCCCTTTTGCTTTCCAAATCTTGCTTTCCTGCAGGCAAAGGGATGCATTACTCCTCCACAGCTATTGGTGGTCCACAGGACTGTCAAAAGAGAAGTAGTAGTGGAAGTTAGTAAAGGTGGAAGGTAAATGCATAGAGAGATGAAAATTCAATAGTCCTATGTTCTGTAACACGTACCTTGTGGCAATTAACTGAGGCAGTGTTCCACCAGGGTCTGGAGCGACTACACTAAAAAAAGATGGGAAATAAACACTGCTGAGTTTCAAATTAAAAAAAAAAAAAGGGAACATAAACATAAAAAGTAAATGAGTGAAGCAAACTTAAATAAGTATAAACTGTGAAAAATTCAATTGTTTCAAGTTTTCTGAATATAAAGCAGTCTTTGGACATACTGCCCAGCACAGGTGTAGAAAGACGTGCCAGATACATATCTAGAATAGTAGAACTAAAGAATAGGAGGTATTGGAATAGGGGTGGCTCTTTGACGTTAAATTTGCTTCATGGCCAAAGTAATTACAGTTGTTACTCTTAGGCCACAACCTAGAGCAGAAGATTTGCTGTAGCTAATTTCTTAGTGGCAGAAGCTGACCTTCTCTGCAACAAGGGAACACATTGAGGAAAACCTGATGTGAGCCAAAACAAAGTCTCCCAGCTTTGTTTTTTTAGCTGTTAATACAAATAGGCATTCGTCCGCAACTTTTTCTTGCAGGAGGTGTAACCTGCATGCTGAGGGAGACAGGAGGAAGGAGCAGTGTAAGCAGTAAGGTCATATATATCCATGCCGTGGCGTTACCAATGCACAGTGTTGCGGGGTCTGTGCTGTACAGCCAAACATTCTGTATGATTTTACGGAAGGGAAGGTAGGATGCATGAAGCCAAAAGGAGAAAATGCTGACAGTGTGTGACTTTGGGGGGCCCAGTGGGAAAGAGACTCAGCTGTATGCTGACTTTGTGCTCTGCAGCTTCTGCTTCCCCTTGCCTCTTTGCTTGTTTACCCTGAAACTGTTGAAGGCAAAACACATGTATATCCCTTCGGAAGGTGTCCTCTCCAGTCAGGGGCACACAGGTTTTTGGGGTTGCCCTTCTGAGGCAGAATCATAGAATAGAATCATAGAAAAGTTTGGGTTGAAACTGACCTTTAAAAGTCAGCTAGTCCAACCCCCTGCAATGAGCAGGGACATCTTCAGCTAGATAAGGTTGCTCAGAGATCCATCCATCCTGGCCATTGGAGGCTTAATTCTGTGAGGTGGTGGTAAATGGAGCCTACATTCCCAGTCCTGGATATTACACACCCAAAATTTGGCACCAAAGCATGTAAAACTTTGCCTCCCTCAGCAGTTTCCACTGCTCAGCTTTGATGGCAGCTGTCTGTGAGGCTCTGGTTTTGGCAGTGCTTTAGTACTAATTTTGCTGTGGGTATCAGGAGGTGGAGGAAGGCTGAGGGCTGATGGCAATTGCAGAAGTTTGGAATCACCAGTGACTGGTGGCTTTTCCAAATGGGGCTATAAACCCCCTCTTGGGCTGGCCTGGGGCTGCACAGCCATTATTCCCACCGACAGTCTGGCTTTCTGTAGCGGGTGTGTGAGAGCGACTCTATGGAGCCAGTGCTGGCTGCTGACCAGCAAAGTCATCCAGCAGGGACGGTTCATTCGCCTGCTGCCACACAGGCAGGAAATGCCTCCTTCTGCACCTGCAACTTGCATCAGAGCGGAATGGTAGCTTGGGCAGGGGGATGGTTGTAATTGGAGATCTTGTTTGGCATTGAGACAGATAATGTCAAGGATGAGTGGTAAGAATAATATCAAAAGAAATTATGGACATACTTTGGGCATATTTGAGCTGCTAAAAATTGCTCAGTAGGGACCATTCAAGAGCATGGGGTCTACGTGCTAGATAAAAAAACTGGCTAGATGGCTGATCCCAGAGAGTCATGGTGAATGGAGTTAAGTCCAGCTGGCAGCCAGTCACCAGTGGTGTTCCCCAGGGATCAGTTTTGGGGCCTGTCCTGTTTAACATCTTTATCAATGACCTGGATGAGGGGATTGAGTGCTCCCTCAGTAAGTTTGCTGATGACACCAAATTGAGCGGGTGTGTTGATCTCCTTGAGGGTAGGGAGGCTTTGCAGAGGGATCTGGACAGGCTGGACCGATGGGCTGAGGCAAATTGTATGAGGTTCAATAAAGCCCAGTGCTGGATCCTGCACTTCAGTCAAACAACAACCCCCTGGTTGTGGAAAGGTCTTTTCCAACCCCAATGATTCTATGATTCTACAATTCTATGTGGTGCACTGTAGGAGTTATTGGCGGTGTGGTCACAGAGCTTACTGAGAGGTGAATCAAACTATAGCAAACAGGCAGCTAACTCCCAACACCTGCAGAACTTCTTAAATTCTTCAGTTTGTTGTAGTTCCCAAAGGTGTAATTTTCTCTTCCACCATCACAGTAATCCCTTCTACCACACACTGTGCGAAAGATTATTTGGTATCTGGCAGTTCTTTTTCATTAATTTTTGGCTGCTCATATGTATTAAATGTGAGATCCCTGAGAAACTAAGAAGAAATGAAAAGCAAGTTCTAGAGGTGCTTTAACAGTGTATTATTTGGTATTGCAGCCCATCTGGGTATATGTGATTAACATTTAGATTTAAACTGTTTGAAAATAATTTAATGGGTCCCAGTGTTTCTCCTCCTCTTCCCTCACAAAATACTAAGCAGTTTTTGAGAGGGATCTATTTAAAAATGAAAACATATTTACTTGCTTTAAAATGCCCATGTCACTTTTAACATCAAGGAAGAAGCTGATGTACGATAAACATTTCAAGTTCTGCATTCTTTTTATTCACATAGGGAAAAAAAAGGAAGAAATGTTAGCTTATTTATTTCCAGGAAACACTGAAAATTCCCTACTCTTCCCTGCAGGGTGCTTTGTTTTGTTTTGTTTTATTATGTTAATAGTTTGTATTCTGATTGCTGCTTGGTGAAGAATAAAAGAATATTCTTTAGTCATGGGAATGCAGAGATTTTATTTCCACTTTGGGAGTATAACATAATTTTAAAAAAATTTGGCTGTTTCCAGAGTTAGTTACTGTAGCACCTGGTATCCCACGCTCCACACAAGATTATAAAAATATTCAAAACTTCAGGAAGGCAATACAGCTGTGCAAGCTTATATGGGGACTTGTTGATTTAATTAAGTAAAAAGCATACCAACAAATGTGTAGTTGCTTGAAAGACGGAGATGCCATTTGCTAAAATAAAGTTTTCCCGCTTAATTATCTATTTAACATTGTAATCATCATTTCTTTGGCACTGTGGCATAACCAAATTCTGTTCTCTTTGAAACTATGTGTTAGATTATTATTTTTTAAGGGTGAAAAAAGTGACACAGTAAGAAAAAATTCAGATCCAGCTCTTGCTGTTTATGTTTGTCACAGTGCAAGCTGGTTAAAAAAAGTAATTAATTTTCTGCCTTTTTGAGTGATTCTCCTTGGCATTAAATGCAGTCTCTGATATGAAGACCCTTCTTGCCTTGATTTACTAGACAGATATATAGTAATAGGAGAGATTTCTGGCTGGAGGATACCATATGGGGTATATGGGGCAAAGAGCAGCGGGTGTTTCAGTGGATGGGATTCAATCCCTGGAAAGGCTGGATGAGTCATGTCCTGTTGGTCCAGCTGGGGGAAAACCCCAGCAGTCATCCTGGAAACAGAAGAAGTGAAACCATGCATCCTTCCTCATACCAAATGAGGGAGGTGCTAAACTAATGTTCAAAACAATTCAGTAATAAATGAGGGTGTGGAAAATGGGTTTGTGTATAAAAGTGCACAGACCTCTGAAAGACAAAAGTGAAATCCAAAAGAAAAGCTATTTGTTATAAATGAAATTTTCTGCAAAACCTTAGTGTATGGGATAAATAGGGAATTTTCAGCTTTCCACAAACTCAACAATCCCAAACTATTTGGAAGAATAGTCACATATCTATGTGGGAAGCTGTTTGTAATTTTCTAGGTTACATACCATATGTGCCAAGTTTCTGTTGTTTAAGTGTAACAACCATAAATCACTATGTGATTAGTTAGCAGAACATATATTGGTATAGGGCTACTAAATCAGTATTAAATGCACAGCATGTGGAACAAATATCATCAGTTCACTCACTAGTCTTTAGTTTCTTGATTGAAAATCAATAGATCATGTGGTTACATGAAGCTTTGATAGATGTGAAAAGGTTTTCAGATATTTGCCCTGCATCCCGTTTGAACTGAAATGCTCCTGGCTAAATTCACCAGTAGTGTTTTGACATGGCAATATGGTATTTGCATGGTGTTAGGGCGGGACTCTGAGACTTGAGAAAGTGGGATTTTAACATGAAAGCGGAGGGACAGAATTTTTGGAAACAGAAAACACCAATGAATTAAAAAAATGGCAGCACTTAGGATATGCAAACAGAAAGGAAAGATGGAGTATCATCACCCTTTTGTTATACAGTTATGCTTACTAGAGATGTAGTTATACTTGAGATTTGCTGAATCCTATCTCATTTGACTGGGTATTCAATGAGTCTGATACTTCAAAAAGACAGTTCACCGCAACTTCTATGCTAGAAAGCACACGATGTAGATGAATACAAACCACTCTCCAAACTTAGGCATGATAAATGGAAGTTTTGAGGATGCCACTGACACATATTCTAAAAACTGTGTAATATCACTCCAACTCTTTACATGTTCTTTTCTCTCTCTCTCCAATGATGTGGAAAAAGAAAAGTTAAACTGATTTGTAACTATTTTATCTTCAAGAACACAAAGGCATCCTTGCTAAAGGTTGTCTCCTCAGCTTGTTTGTGTCTATCAAAAGCTGCTGCAAAGTTTGGTATAATCATTGCCCGTGGTTCAAAAGCACTTCTTCATAGACCCTGTGCCTGAAAACAAAAGTGCTCAATTTTGTGTGTGAACTGGACTTATGAGAACTGGGTCTGTGCACTTTGCTTGTAAATGTAGGCATAAATGTGTCTGAACAGGCTGGGGCAGGATTTTTTTAGGGAATCAGCTGTCAATGAGTGAGATGCTACACCTTGAAATGAATGTAGGACTAAGATATAAGATGTTAGAAGTGTAAATATGATATTGATAATATTCTAATCTTCTAACTTTCAATATTACAAAGGGGAAAAAAGTAAACACAAGCATATACTTTCATATGAGATGCTTTGCTAAATATGATAATGGATCATAGCCTTAAAGTAATAAGAAATTATAAATACACATTTTATCATGTAAACCAAATACAGCTTAATGGCAGGAGAACCAAATCAATAGATAAAAAGTGAATGAAAGAGGTGAAATGTAATGGGATTTTACTGAGTATTAGGTAATATTTCAAAGTCAGTTCAAACCAGCTGTGAGGTGAACACCATCATGTGGATAAAAATCTGACTATCTGGCAACAGAAAGGCTGTAAAAAGAACAATGTGTTAAATGGGGAAAGTTGAGTGACGTTAGGATTGCTCCTAACTTCTAAATTTCCTGGACTGGAAAGCAGGGAATAACATCCTTATGAAATTTATAGCTGTCAAGGCAGTATTTTAGAGATAAATGAAGACATGAGGAAAGGGACCTAGAAATAGAAATGAGAATTGCTAAATAAAAGATCATCTGCACACCCACAAAGGGCCACAGAGAGGCAATGGCAGGAGGGGAAGCCCAAATAATATCCTGCCTTATCTGCTCCCAGGCCCACAGCAGGAGTCATCAGCCCTGACAGCACCCACAGGAGCACAGGGGCAAAGGTGGGCAGGAACCCAAGCTGCAAGCTCAGAGGAGTGAACGACCTGTCTGGTCCTCCCTGGGCTGTCCCAGGAGAGCCTCAGCCCCCATGTCCAGGTGTGACACCCTTCAGGATGAGTCAATGCCAGGGTGCTTTCAGAGCTGAGGGGGATTTCTGCCTTGCAGCATGGGACACATTGGGGGATGTCACAGGGGGAAAAGAATTTCAGGATTGCACAGACCTTATTATGGGATGTTTAGGGGCAGAACTAGGGAGGGATTTAAGTGACCTTGGGAGGAGCAAGTGTGGCAAAATAAGAGGGATAAGAGGATAAACAGGATTGGTCTGTGTAAACAGTTTGCTGGTCAGTATGCTTGTCTGGCCATGCACTCTACAGAACCAGCACAGCCTGTCCTGTCTGCTTGCAAAATTCCTTTCTAACCTTTTCTTGGTGAGGCACTCTCCATCTGTGTCTGTGTGTGTGTATCTGTGTGCACATACACATATTTATATATATATATATCTATATATTTTCACTTGAAGACCTCCATCCTGCTCAGCCAGAAATGGGAGCAGGATGAGGCCATTGGTTTTGTCTGTGTTCATGGGAATGCTCTCTGTGTCTGTCTGACCTGTGTCAAGCCATGTACACATGCACAGGTGTGCTCTGTGTAAGTGTGCATACCGGCAATACATTTTCAGCCTTGCTACTGGTTGGAACTGGAGACATTGATGTGCATCAGCCTGGCCTTTTTTAGGCTGTCACACGTGGCCCAATATTTTTCCCTTAACAGGAATGGCAGAAGAAGAAATGACAATCTGCTAAAAATACCTAGAATTATCTGTATGACTGAATTTAGCCTGAAACACATTTGAATCTGAAAGGAGATGTGGCCTTTTAAAAGAGGGTATTAGCATGCAGAAAAGCTCTGCTCCAAATTTCCAGCCTGACCTTTGGTTGACTCTTACTGTGTGGTTTACCATGATAAAGAATATCTGATGATGCACTTGTAAAGATTAATTTGAAGCATGTAGCTTTGATAGTGGGGCTGATGCAGCTGCAGCACCAAGATCAGATTTAGTAAGAAAGGCCGAGCGCTATCTTGAAATGTGCCATTACCACTGGCCAAGGTAGCTGCTTTTCCAGGCCGTGTGAGGACCATTGCCTTTCTCTAGCATGCTACAAGTGTATCTAGCCCACCCACAGCCCATAGCCACTCGTGGACCACTCAGGGTCCAGCCACGTGTGCTGAATTACCAATTAACACATCTCATTGTGAGCAGTACCTGCCTGGGCGGTGTGAATCTGCCTTACCCATTCCGTCATGCACTACAGTTGCAATAGTAGTAGTAGGACATATATTACCTGTTTTCCACCTTTAAAGATGGTTATGATAATTCTTTTTTTTTTATTCTCTAGAAAAACATGAAGGGAGTTCACTACTTCTTTTATCATGAATCATCACAACATTGAGCCTGAAGCTTAAACCAAGTGTCTCAGGTGGGAGGTAGCAGCCCCTGGGTGACTGCTGACTGCAATGGGGAAGGGCTGGCTAGTTCTGTCTGGGTACCTCACTTTTGACTACTGGTTATGTGAGGTGACAAAATATGCACAAAAGACTTGTCAGAGCTGGTTCTGCTCACCTGTGCTAGGTGTCGGAGAGATGGTTGATTTAAGATAGCTCCCTGAGGCTATTTCTGCAGGCAGCAGAGTGAGGCAGGCACCTTCAGGGAGTCGTTCCTCCTGTCTGAGATACAGCAGATGAATCACCTTCTGGAGGTGATTTGACTCTAGAGGGAGTCCAACCTAGCTTTGGGTGCATATCTCAGGCAGAGATAACTCCAGCTGGGAGCGAAAATCCGACCCACAGTGCTCAGCACAATGAGGCTCTGCTCCTAGTTATCCCATCAGAGCATCGCTGTGATAGAAATCACTGCACACAAAACCACGACATTGAAAAGTGTGCTGTACGTTTATTAAGCATTTCATTTCTCCAGAGCTTTCTGTAGCGCTCATCCTCATCACTCAAGAAACTATGTTTTTCATAGTTAATGACTTTATAACAAGCTGGCTAGATGAACCATATTTTGTGTAAATGGGAAACAGCTACAGAGGCTGAGACGGAAATGCCTGCAATTTTGAGTGGCCAGTCAGAGGGGATAGTACCAGTCTCTCTGCTTGATTTTCTAGTGCCCTTGCTGGTAGGATTTACTCTCTGATCCTTCCACAGCAAACATTTTCCTTGGGCTGCCTTTGCATCATTTTCTTCTGCTCTGCTTAGACCCAGCAAGAGGACCAACGAAAATACATATGAATCTGGCTCTCAGATGAGGTACTAGGACCAAACCTAGAGCAGCTTAAAACAGCAGATTTGTGCTACATTGTGCAGAGCCTTCAGAAGTTTTAGCTGTGAAAGTCAACATGGTTTCTATTGAACATGCACAAACTGTACTTTTGAAGGGTCTGTAACTTGGCTGAATTTGTTCAGATTTTCACTGGGTGGGAAAAGCAATTACAGAGATCCAAGCTGTGTTGTCAGTATGAGCTAGGAAGTGAGTGCTCTGAAGTTCAGGATTTAAAAAAAAGTGTTTCCAGGATTTACCAGGACTGAGTGTTACTTGTTTCTCTCCTTGGTCCAGTAAAGACAGAGAGGAACAAATCCTAAAGCTGTACCTCCCAGCACGTAAAATTTGAACTTCAAATGGTCGTAGTTTGGCAAAGCTGTAAAGTGAAATGCAGGCTGCAGAACGTGAAGCTCTGTAACGCTGGTGGCAGGCTCCCAGCCTGCTGACAAAATGTCATTACAGACTTCCACTAAGTTAATTGTATGTATTTGCTGTACTTTACTACGCTTATGTGTTTTTGTGCCAGGAATGTATTCACCTACATATACCTTTCCATGAAAAAGTAATCTATCTGCATACATGCACTGCAGACAGATGGAATATATTCTACTCTATGTAGTACCAACAAAGATATGCTCTTTTTTCCCCTTTATGTTTAACTTGAAGCACTTTTTTGAATGCCACCATCTGCACAGCACTATGCCTCAGCAAAACCCACTGGCCCTAAAAACTATTAAGTGAACAACTCCACCCACTCTGAAGCAAAGCCGTTCTACTTACCCCCCCATCCCTTTTTTTTTCAAGTGCCCAAGGAAAAAAATCAAAGTAATAGGTGTCATAAAGTGTTTTTGTGTTATTTTGGATAAGCATAGTCATGAATTCTAAAGCTGCAAATTCCTTACATAAGCCCCTGTTAATTAATAAAACTGCTTAAATATAAGTTAGCCATCCATGCAAATGTTTTCTAATAAGTTCAAGGATGGGCCCTAGAGCATGAGTGAAGAGCAGTCCTTCCCCACGTGCTTCACAAGCTCCAGCTCAGACTCACTGCCTGACCTTTGCTGCGGAGATGTGTGGGCTGGGGACAGCTTTACAGTGCCCATATTCTATTCGGTTCAAAGGAGATGGATTTAATTACAAGTCCTATAATTTGAAAAGATTTTGTAATTCAGAAAAGCTTTTAAAAATCCTTGCTGGCAAACTAAATAAATTATTCTTTATTGCATTTCTTCATCTTTGCGTGGCTGCAGGGAATTTAACAAGGACCTCTGCTGTTCGTTTAATTTGTTACACCACCGGACGCTTTACATTCCTGTAAGTTCTCCTTTCATGAGTTCTCATTTTGTTGTTTTTTCACAACATTTTTTCATGCCTCTTGTGTGCCTACATGCACCAATTATATGCCACACAAAAATCATAAATCCTCCAATACCAGCTGGTGTAGTCAATAAACTTGTAACTTTACCCTTGTTAAACTATGCCAAATTCCTGTAACATCTGGCATGTTTAAATTTCTGTGCTATCGAGGGTTGAATTTTCATTTAAGAGCTCCCAGATATGGACCTGTCAAGAATTTCTTTGCTCTGTAGCTTCTTCAAGCTCCTTAAACTGCATCTGTAAGGGTGAAGACTTTCAACTGACAACTGCTAAATATTTATATATTTTTTATTTTCTTCATTTGTATTAAGGATTTTTTTTCCTTTTTTGTTTTCTCTTGTTTTCTGATCTGGTGAGCAGCCCAGCCAAATGAATAATGGATTGCAATTTCTCCCTGCTGAGCCTATGCTACTGGCTCTGTACCCACACCTTCTCCTTGGAAGAGGAGATGGGCAGCTTTGGACAGGGGGAACATACAGGGGGCTAGGTTAGGAATACAGTTTTGTCTCTCCTGTTCTGTCATGTGAGATTTTTGTAGCACACCTCTTCTTAATATTTTTTAATAAAGCTGAATTGATGCCCTTTGCTACTCAACAGTGCTCTCCTTGATACAACTAGATTTCAGTATTTCTTTTCCACCCATTTTACTGGGCTGGACACACAGCTCAGAATAAACCCTCCAGAGGTTTTGCTTGTATCACATGTAGTCTCAAACTTCTGCTCTCCTACATTCTCTCTCACCTTCCCACCTGCTTCCTTATTTTTGAAGTGAAAGTCTTGTTGAGGAAGGTTTGCTGGAGTGTTTCAAAGGGTTAATACATTCCTCTCTCACTGGAATTTAATGGACCATCCATGCCTTCCGTATTAGCTCATCTGAGACTACCCCAAATGATATATGATCTGTGTAGGCTCTTTCAGACAAACCATACCATTAGCAATGCTTCCACAGTATCCCTTCAGCTGTGTGAAAAAAAGCTCTGAAATGACAGCCTAATACATGTTAGTGGTTTCACTAAAGGGATGACTGAGGGGAGAGAAAAATAAAAGAGAGCAATAGTCAGCTGGGGCCTCACTGTCACCATCTCCTCACCTTGGTTCAAGGTTATGGGTCTGCACACCAGCTCATATTTGAATTCTGTCACTTATCCTTCTGTCTTGGCTAGATAGCTATAATGGTGTTAACATGGAAATAAATCACTTTGCTTAAGGGAGTCATTAGAAACCCTTTGCTAGGAGTGGCCATAGCTCTAAATATGCTGATAATGTATTAAAGCAATATGTCCAGCAACATGCTTGAAAGAGCCGTGACGGCAGCTGTTATTCTGCACAGACTGGAAAACCTGATGAAAATAAACTAGTGTGTAGCTTTGTGAAAGATCCAGCCAGAGACTGAAGCCTGAGGGTGATCTGGCAGCTGGAGAGATGCTCAGCTTTTTGGAAACAGCCCTTCTGGGCAGAGCAAGGAAGGGTTTTCAGCATGTATGTGATTTGCCATCTGCGGTGTAACTCACACCAAAGCACAGCATCTACCAGGGGGAGAGGGGTATGATGACAATTTCCTCTGTTTGGGGGTTCCTAGGCAGCAGGTTGTGTGGGGTTGCACATGTAGCATCAAAGTACATCCTTGAGAGAGTGTGGGAGTTACAGGTTGTGCAACACAAGCACATCAGCCTGCTTCGTGGGAAAGACTGTGCAGCACCATTGAGAAAGACTGTGCAGCACCGGGTATTTCTAGATGGCCAGCTGCCCAGTCTAAGCTGTGTGTGCTGGAGCTACAGGTTGTCAGGAAGTACCAGGCCCAGGGTAGCTATCTCATCTGACCTTGCTGAAGGAAATCTGGACACGTGACAATCTCTGAGGAGTTCAGGCATGTGCTTCCACAAGGTGCTCCCACAGTGCAATAACCCTCTCCCACTCTTGTTCAAAGCAAAGGCTGTGTCTGCATTGCCCTGTGAGCTGGATTAGGTTATTTTCCCCTCCACAAACTCTGAAGGAAGGACAACTGTGGTCTACAAATATAGTTGGTTAGTAAAATACCTGTAAGTAGGTACTATAAATTAACAGCATCTTTCATTTGTTTTATATGATACAATGGAACACTGCCTTTTTCCCAACTGTCATGCTTTTGGAATGGCAGTGGACCTGGAGTGGGTTATTTATGAGGCTGAACTCCCCCTGCTGACCTATGCACACGTCTCAGTTCTACAAGGGGCTCAGAAATGAGACCCTTATGAAATGGGAGGGAAAGGGAATAAAACTAATCACTGTTTCTAATTAGAGTTTGAATTTAGGAAAAGAATATCTCTCTCTGTGTTGAACTGTTAGCACACCAGGGATAAGTGGTCATGTACCTAGTAAAGCTAGCCAGTAACAACAGTACAAAATGATTGCTCTTCCACGTGGAAATCTTTTAACTGTATATCTGACTTTGTATTTTAAATCAGCTATGTAAATTTTCAGACTTTAAAATAAACTATGCCTTACATATTTCCCAAAGCAAATGGCATAATTTCATTCTAATGTGTTCCATTAACTTATTACCATTAATTAACACTGTGGAAATCACTAATACGATTCAGAGTTTGCTGCTCTTTTTCTCCATTTTTTTTTCTTGTCTGCATGCACTGAAGTCTGAACTAGGAATAGAATATGGACCTCCTAAACGTACAAGCTTCATACAGTTGTGTTTGTTGTCTGTATGACCCTCAGATCACACATCACTCTTAGGGGTGGTGAAAACTCAGGAGACTGGTAATGAGCTATGAAGCTTTGTACATTCAGCTTATCAATCTAAAGTCAACTCAGGCTGACAACGGCTGAACAGTCTGTATATGACTTGTAGAGGGATTTATGTGTGTGACTGTGCAGGCTTTCCTGCCTACTTTGATGCTTCCTCAGTTTTCTGCTAGGTAGGGAGGCAGAGCAGTGAGAGGAGCATTGCCCTTTCTGTGTTTGTCCTGTAGACGGAGCATAAAGATTAATACTAGTTTCCATCAAGATCCCTGCTATATTTTTGGTTTCACATTACCATCTAGCTCTTTAAAAGTCTGCACTGCTTGTAAGGTGTGGGTTTGCAGGTGGGAGGAGAGCCTCTTCTCTAATCACATGGGCATCCTGGCATGGTAGATGCTTCTGTATCGCTGATGCCTCTGGGCTCAGCAGAATGCCCTCTGTTTTGGCAGGCACACATTTCACATTCAGCCCCAACTTACATTCAGATAGTTTGTTGTCACGGGGAGGCTTATTCTTTCTGATCTGTGCTTATGCGAGGTTCACGTATGACTGAACGGTACAACACCGCTACTGCCTTTTGTCAGAGGACGGCAAACATTACCATGCCATCCTGACTTACAATCCATCAGCTCTGTATCTGCATCATTTTAAGTTTACTAATTAGTTTATATTATGGTTTTATCTTTTGGTATGTATTCATGTACGCATAAGCAGTGGAGGAATTAGAATGTGACTGGCTCTGTGCAGTACCATACTTCACCAACCTTCAGCTGGTACCAGTGTATTTCAAATCAAGTGCAGACTAAGTGCACCCTAAGATGACACCAAGCTGTGTGGTATGGTGACATGTTGGAGGGAAGGGATGCCATCCAGAGGGACCTTGACAGTCTTGAGAGGTGGGTCCATGCAAACCTCACGAAATTTAACAAGGCCAAGTGCAAGGTCCTGCATGTGGGTCGAGGCATTCCCAAGGACAAATACAGGCTGGGTGGAGAATGGATAGAGAGCAGCTCTGAGGAGAAGGACTTGGGGGTATTGGTTGATGAGAAGCTGAACATGAGCCGACAGTGTGCGCTTGCAGCCCAGAAAGTCAATCGTGTTCTGGGCTGCATCAAAAGAAACATTAGCAGCAGGTCGAAGGAGGTGATTCTCCCACTACTCTGCTCTCGTGAGACCCCCACTGTGATGGGTTAGCCCAGGACACCCACTTACAGTAGTGTGTTCAGATGTGGGGCCCCCAACATAAAAAGGACCTGGATCTGTTGGAGAGAGTCCAGAGGAGAGCCACAAAAACGATCAGAGGGCTGGAGCACCTCCCCTATGAGGACAGGCTGAAAGAGTTGGGGTTGTTCAGCCTTGAGAAAAGAAGGCTCCGAGGAGACTTAATAGCACCCTCCCAGTACCTGAAGGGGGCCTACAGGAGAGATGGGGAGGCACTCTTTTTCAGGGAGTGTAGTGACAGGACAAGGAGTAACAATTATAAGCTGAAAGAGGGCAGAATTAGGTTAGATATTATGAAGAAAGTTTTCACTATGAGGGTGGTTAGACACTGGAACAGGTTTCCCAGAGAAGCTGTGCATTCCCCATCCCTGGAGGTGTTCAAGGCCAGGCTGGATGAGGCTTTGAGCAACCTGGGCTAGTGGAGGGTGTCCCTGCCCATGGCAGGGGGGTTGGAGCTAGATGATCTTTAAGGTCCTTTCCAACCCAAACCATTCTATGATTCTGTGATTATCTGAATCAAACTATGTCACTGTATGCCTATAATCTTTCATAAAGATTGTATGTCTTTGTTTTTGGGACATAAAAGTCTAATTGTTGTAACATTTGAGGAACAGAAAAAAGCTGTATTTAGGCATTAATTTACAAGTAAATGATGCTTTGGCTTATGCCTTGATAACTGCATGGTATTGTTTAATTTTCTAATTGTTAAATTCTCTGTCTCCAAGTACATGTGCTTGCTAGATTAATTAAGCTTTTTGGTTTTTTTTGCACATATGAATGAAGTTCCTATCTGAATAGTTCTAGCTTATCTGAGGACTCTGTCAAAAGGAAGAGAAAATTACACAGTGAAAATACTTTTCCCTGTACTGGTTACTGAGCTTCAACATACTTTTACATTTTTTCAAATTGTAGCAGTTCCAGAAGGTTATGATTTGAACATGTGAAAAGATGGAGAGTCTTTCCTAAAAACGTTTTCTATCCTACTGAAAATTTTGTCATCTAACTTCCAGTTATTAATTCTTGTCGTTCCTTCCTTTCTGTGGTTCATAAGGCCCTTCAATATGCTATTTGTCATCATGAAAGTGCTTGCTGTGACCAAGCCAGCTCAGTCTTCTGGGGCAATTCTTTTAGCTCCATAGGTTCAATGTCTTTGTTTCTTACTAGAAAGACTTTTTTAGTTTTTATATTATTCTATTAGTTTTTCATTTTTAGCCCTCTCCCTTCTTCTCCACCCTTTCTAAAATACAGATACCAGCCTTATGTGAAATGTTTCTGTATGTGCTGTGTGCAAACATAAAACCACTTACTACACTAGTAATTGCTGTCTTTACACAAAAGGGATCACAAGAATCACACCCAGACTCTCATACTGAGAATTCACGTTCTGTTGCTTTTTGCAGTTTGGTCTTGAAAAATTATATATCAGCTTGATAGTTATCCCCCTATTGCATCAAAAATATTGTTCATACTTTTCAGCATTTACCCTTGCATGGCATTTTAATCTGCTATTCTACAATTTTTTTGGGGGATGTCCTTCCCCATTTTCAAAGACAGACACTATAATGGGCCTTCTGCATTGTTCTGGAGCTTCTCTTTCTCCACAAAATTTGAAAGGTGTAAAGGTTTGTCTACTGAGGTCCCTGAGTATACCAGAGATGGTGGGAGTAGGACTAGGTGTTTGTGTAACATAGGTAAGTAATCTCTGACTCATCTTTGTTCTAGCCTGAGCCATTACCACTTTATCACTTATGTTAATTGTGTTAGCCATCTGAGCCCAGTTTACTTTCTTAATGAAGATGGAAGTAGAAAGACTGAAGCAAAAAAAAAAAAAAAAAAGAAGACTTAATGATTGCCCTTCCTAAAGCCATCTGCGACCAGCTTTTTCTCTTTTATTTAGTGGAGGGTCAGGTCGTCCAGTTTGTTCTGTTTTATCACAGTTAATCCACTGTAACCCTTCCTTTTTCTGCCTCAAATCAGTAAAGGTTTTCTAAATGTGCTGTTTTCATAATATTTTTCCCTCCACGTTGGGCCATATTTTCCTCATTGTGAGGAGCCTCTTAAATGATTCCCATGTCTGGATGAAAATGCAATCTTTTTTTTTTCCAGTGAAGAGGGTTTTTTTCAGTGAATGATGGCTGATGGTCATTCCTCTCAGGTGAACTGTCCACAGCAGTGTTTTAGGAATGTTGTCAAATGTCACTCATGTGGCACAAATTAGTCTCATTTATTTTGAATCCCATATTGAATCTTCCTTTATTTGACTCTGATGAAATGCTCTCAAACTCGTACAATCAAATTACTTCCTCACTAATTGAAATTCCTAATGACCTTTTATAAACATCTCAATATACCAGCATCCATTTTTTCCTGGAAATCTTATACAAATTTTCAAACGTAGTTGTTGCCTTTCAGAGAGATTTCAGAGCCTTAACAAAATGTGTTAGGAAGCAACCTCTCACTTAAAGTCAGCTTTGCTGACTCAGTATATATATCAGTGCTTCAGCTATCAGCAGATCTGGACAGTCAATGTCAGTGTTAACCTAGCAGGCAAATCACTAGCTGGCAATGACAATTGGGATAAAACTCTGAGCTGTCTCAGCTCAAGGTAACTTGGTTGGAATTTTACAAAACTTAGAGGGCAGGAACACCTTCCCTATGAGGACAGGCTGAAAGAGTTGGGGTTGTTCAGGCTGGAGAAGGCTCTGAGGATACTTAATAGCAGCCTTCCAGTACCTGAAGGGGGCCTACAGGAGAGATGGGGAGGCACTCTTTGTCAGGGAGTGTAGTGACAGGACAAGGGGTAACGATTATAAGCTGAAAGAGGGCAGAATTAGGTTAGATATTATGAAGAAATTTTTCACTATGAGGGTGGTTAGACACTGGAACAGGTTTCCCAGAGAAGCTGTGGATGCCCCATCCCTGGAGGTGTTCAAGGCCAGGCTGGATGAGGCTTTGAGCAACCTGGGCTAGTGGAGGGTGTCCCTGCCCATGGCAGGGGGGTTGGAACTTGATGATCTTTGAGGTCCCTTCCAATCCAAACCATTCTGTTATTCTGTGGTTCTATAAAATAGGATGAATGGGAACAGCAGGAACATCATGTAAACTGAGATCAGTTTCCTGTGAATTATTCGCAGGAGGTCTGACTCATTTCCCCTGATTTAACGTGTGGCTGATCTTAAACCAGCTCTAGGTCTCAGTGCTCAACCTGAAGCTCTGCAACCCTAAATGTGATGCTTCAGAATCATGACTAGTGTTATAAATACAATCCTCCCAAGCCTCAACAATAAAACTTCTGGTGTAACTAAAAGTCCTCCTCAATTCTATTGCTGCTTGAGTTTTTATCCTGGTTTCAAAGGATATGTCACATGGGTTTTACTCTCTAATTTATTGGAGTACAGCTTTGTATGTCTCCTTGGTATGCTGTTATAGTCTCCTGCAGAACTACTTAATCTTTTAAGAAAACTTTCCTCCTTTACCTCTAGGATTGAAGAACATATCTATGACACTGTATGAGTCCAAGGTTCTTCTCTGCTGTTGGGTACAGGATTTATTACTTCACAGGAGAGCTTTCTTAAACAGAGTTTGGTTCCATATCCCAAAGTGGTCTACTGCACTGCCTTCAGATGAGGATGCTCCATCTTTACAAAATGTTCACTGATAAACACTGACAAACATATTCCTCACTGAGCTTTATATTTCCATGCTTGTGTCCCGGTCCAGTGGATATTCAATAAGTGAGACTGAGACACATTATGAATGACCAGTAGACAACTAGCAGATAATAACCTGTTAGTTTTAGGAGAATAATATAAGGGAACATATTTTTTTTTATTAAAATACCTACTGCAAAAGAGGCACGAGAGTTTTATTTGATTTGTGTCAGTACTTTAATAAGAGGACTGTTTGTTGGAAGGAATGGTCATCAACACGTGTTTTGGACATGTCCGAAATGGCTGGTCATACTCTGAAAATGCCTTGCAGATTGGACCCTGAAAAACAGAAGAGCGGTCACAAACACTTGAAACCCCTCCTGGAGGTCAGGTACAAAACACACCCACAGCAGCTAGGGTCAAGCATATATCCTCCATGAAAAAAAGTTAAGGTGTTGAGTGAGTAGGGAATGTTATTGAGAAGACAATATCTCATTGGTTAGGAAGTAGCTAAGTGTAGCTATGAAATCCCAGATACGGACGAGAAAATCACCATTAGGATTTTAATCTGTCTTGTGGATCCTGCCTAAGATCAGGGGAAATAACATGCATACTTTACAGAGAGCACAGGGGCATAGCAAATGTGGAAATACCAGAGCAGGTCTGAAACACCTGTTACAAAGTTTGTTCTGCTTTTTCCAAGAGCTCAGGAGATGTTCAGCAAGGATTTAGTTCCCCTTCAAAAGAGTCTGCAAGGAATTAACCCTTTTTTCTTAAAAAAAAAGGATAAATAAATTATTAACAATGAATTTTATAAAATTTTGTTCATGCATTAGTTTCAGCAGTTGCCAGATCTAACATCTACATGCAAACAGCCTTCTAGTGCTCTGACCTGCATTGCAAATTGTCTGTAATTTAATAGCATGTGAAGTTTAGTGGCAGCAATTTCTTTCAAATGTTTGCTGCTATTAGTTTAGGGGAGAGGAAATTAGAGGAATCCAGAATTTTTCATTTCCAAGTGAAGCAAGCCACCCAGCACAGCACAAGATCTTTTTAAATTGCAATATGGCATCATATTAAACAGAAGCCATCTGTCTTTCCTTTGGCTTTCTATCAGCTTACATTTTTTTCTTAGATGTAGTAGTAGCAAATGTCAGAGATTTTCACCCTCTGCCATGATGCAAAATTAGTAAGTGACTGACTATAGCTCTCAGCTGACCCATTGCTGCAAACCCCGAGTTCTATGAGCTGCTTACCTTTACAGAAGTATCACTGGTGAACTTAAATCATGCCTCACATGAATTGTGACTTAGATCCTGCAAACTATTAAGCATTTGTTTCATTAGCTTGCTAGAGGGGAATTTTGAATTAGTTGTGTTTTTTTTCGGGAGGACTAAAGACAGTTGCAGTAACAGGTGTGGTTCCTGAGTATCTTCTTAAATGACACTGTAGTTTCCCACATTGTTGGCTTCCAGGGCAGCTGTGCTAAATCTGGCTGTGATGATTAAAAAATGCTGTAGTCCCCAACTGCTTTCCTGCCTGTCTGTTGAGAGCTACTGTCTCGATAGTAGGGTACATTGCTGTTCTGCTACGTGCTAGCTGCTCAACTTGTGCAGTTCACAGCCTTGGCTATTAGCTTTTACTCCCACTGGAGGTATGCTGGTCTCTGAACAGCATTGTCTTGAGGTGTAATGCTGTGCTGGTTAACAGCAATAAACACCAGCAGAAAGGGAAAGGCAGTTACTGGGAGGTGAGGAAATAATACTTTCTCCTGGCATGAATTGCTAATATAATAATTGCTAATACCTGTGAACCTTTAATGACTTTAATTTCTTCAGGTTTTTGCTAAAGCACTGTGTGAAGTGACTTTATTAAAGTGCTTTACTGCTGTTAATGAAATAAGAGAATGGTAATTAAGGTGAAATGATGCCTGAAAATGAATGGAAAGTGCTGTCAGATGTTGTTGGGCTAGATAGTCTTGTGGGCCACTAGCAAGGTATACGGATAAACCCCATTACTAGGTGGGTGGATGGGTTGCGCCTCTGCCATGCCACTGCCCCACCTGCATGAGGGAGGAGGCTAGGGCTGTGCTGCCTGAGCAGGGATGGGGCTGAGCTTGGGGTGGAGGGCTGGGACAGTGGGGCCTTGAGGGCTGATCCTGCCCCTCTTGGGGGGGGGGGAGAAAGGGCAGGTGTTGTCCATAGAGCTGGTGGCAGAGCAGGAGGCCTAGGGAAGGGAAAGAATATTGCTAGGGACAGCCTTAACCATCAGCTAAGGAGCAGTCTGTGACTTTAACTGCTGATTCCTGAGCACTAGTGGCTCCTTATTCTTGGGGATGAAGGTGTGAACACTTAAAAAAATACAGGGGATTTCTGACAGTGAGGACAGGAGATTGATGTGCTGCTGCAAGGGCACCAAGGTGTGAGGCTGAGCATGTCTGGAAGCGAGCTCCTCATGTGCAGCCTGCACCTGTCGGTGCTGCTGTCCCTCTTGCTGTTCCTTGTCTCCCTAAGGGCTGTCAGCTTCAGGAGCTGGCGGGGAAGCTGCTCTTAAACTGGCTGTCAAAGCTGCCTGTGAGGCTGATGCTGTCAGGAACAGGCCTTTGAACTGGACCCTGCACGGAGATAGCATGGAGAGATGAGCTCTGGAAATACGAGATTTTGATGATTCCTGCTACTTAATGGCTGTCTATTGGGTTTTCTGTGAGCAGGCCTTTGTTTTGAAGGGCTTTGCTGCCAGGGAGAAGGGAGGTGGATGCCTTTGACAGCCAGGGTGGTATAGCTAGAGATGATCCTGCTCCCAACATTACTTCGTCAAGCTTAGCTTAAGTCTGGTAGTGAGAAGGCGTCCACGACATGTCAAATGCTCTCTGTGTGTCAAACAGTGGTACCCTGGTTGGGGTGGTTCAGGGGTTGCTGGGATCCTCTGCCAGATCACAGGGTACAGCAAGGGAAAGAGGGCAAGTTTTCATGTGTATGGGGTGGGATTGATTTTACCAAACTGCAGCAACTCCTCTCATCCTAAAGCCAGCATGTAAATTGGTTCAGGTGAGCGCCTCTGTGGAGGCACCTAGCTATTTTTCAGGATATGAGTCTTAATGACCATCTTGGATATAGATGTTGGTATTCTGTGTGTTCAGAGCTAGGAGACTTGACTCCCACCAGCCACCTATGGAAATGACCTGTTGAGTCTGTCTGCTTCTTGCTGCTATACCTGTATCAAATATGCTGGTGAAATACGTCACTCTCTTTTATCACGTTTTTCTCCTCTGTTGATCCCAAGTCTACAGCATATCATGCACAGGCACTGAAGCAGTGCCTATCAGCAGCTTAAAGAGTAACATGGCGGTTCTTGCAGTTGACCCTGTCTGCTAGCACATTATGTAGATAAAAACAGAGAAATATGGGATCACTGGGTTGTGTGGCACTTGCTTCAAGAGCAAAATAAGAGTGACACGTCAGTAAAGACTCAGCAGTGACTCTGACAAAACCAAGCTGAAAATCTGGGGAGCACTTCATGTGTTTCCAAAATTCAAGAGTTGCCTAAAGCAATACTTACAGGTAAGTCTCCATTTCCCCCTCATGGAAACTGTGGAACATCAAAGAACAGAAGAGATGTGCTGAGTTTGTTTGTTTTTTGTAAACTTTCAGCAGTTTTCCTTTCCATAATTAATTTTTGGGGTCACTTTCTGGTCCTTTTAGTTTGTTGTTACATATACTTGTGACAGTCATGGGAGCTTTGCACTGGTTACAAAAGTGTGTTCAATTAGGTCAGGCATTCTTTTCAGGTATAGATGCTCAAAAATTGAGATGGATCAGAGGACAGCTGAAAAATTGCACCCAATCTTTTAATTAAGAGTTTTAACTTATCTATCTAATATTATATACTGTCACTTGAAGGAACTAGCTTGTGGGGGCTTTTTTCCTCATCCCCTGAAAGCCAAGTAGATGCATGAACTGAACAACCATGAGAGTAGGCAACCTTTCTGTTATTTTTTTTTTTAACTTATTTCTGAAAGCTTTTCTATTTTCTTGCTCTGTTCCTGGGTCTTACGGTTTTCTAAAAGTGTAAAGTCCTGTGCAGCCTGAAGAGATGTAATGAAAGGTTAAGAAAAATGGCAGTGGTGCTTTCTAGTATCGTTTAATGATGCATATGCAACACAGATTAATGCCCCTCCTCCAACTGGCTAACTCCAGTGGAACTCATTCACACGCTCTCATGTACATACACATACTCGTGCTTTTTCTCTTTTTGTGGCCTTAAAGCCATCCCAACAACTGAAAACAACAACAAAAAAACCCCTAACAAAATCCCTTTCTTCACAGAATTAGCAGATCTTGGTCTACTCTGCTGAAATCATGATGAATGAAGTATGAAACGGATAGTTTTCTTATTGAAGGGCTACTGATGGATTAAAGGCTGATTAAAGTGGACTTGTTGTTTACATGTGAAAGGAGGCAACTACTTGATTCCTGTGGGCAGCAGTCATGAAAGTCTGTGTGATTTTGACGGAGGTGAAAGATTGGCAGAATGATTCCTGGAAGAGTGTAAATTTTTCTCTAAGAGGGAGTAGTCAAATACTTCCTATGCAGGGTGTCCCAGCTTTTATATACGAAAAGGTACATAAATGCTTTGAGAGAAAGGAGCGGTGGAGAACTCTTGTGGAAGCACTCAATAAATCTTGCATCAGGTAATAAACTGGCTGATATCAAAGGGCTCATCTGCTCCTTAGAGATAAACTCTTATGTGATTTGATACTTACCAAAGACCATGAGTTTGCAAAATTTAGTTGGGAAATCTTCTGAGCTGAGGCCATGACAAGCCATTTGTGAAAACAGCATGATATATTTCACAGCTGTTAAAACATTAGAGCAGTCTTCCTTGCAGTATCTTAGAACACTTAAATTTTTGCTGAAGCAAAAAAAACTAGGGAAAAGAAGTAATACTAGCTCAGACATATGTAAAATATCTTTGTGCTGAGAAAATCTGTCCACTGAGAAACCTTTAGGCTGTAACTCACGGAGTTTTATCAGCTCCTGGAATATTCTGTGCTCATCCCTACAGTCTGTCCCTGTGTACCATGACAGCAGAGGTTTCAGCAGTTTCATCCTGCCCGGCAGCAGCAGGGGTTGTGGTCCAGCTTGATCCGAGACAAATCTTGTTGAAAGCTTCCCCCATCTTGCCTTTGGAGTTGTGTTTAGCTGGTCCTTGCCTAAATTGTGATATGGCTATGACTGTACCCAGCCTTGTACCTTGTTGACCCAGACCCACAGGCTTGATGCCTTGACTTGAGCAAGAGTAATGTCTGCCCAGCTGTGTTCTTTCTCTGTGGATTAACTTTTTCTTCCATTGCAGACCAAGCTACATCAAATAACTGTTTCCAACCAGTTAAGAGCATGTACAAGGAAAATCATTTGCAAGTCAGTGTCCTTCCCCTTTGAAACTGTTCTCTGAAAATGGGATCAGTCTATTCTGGTGTATTTTGTGGTCACATTTTATTTTCCCTTCTAGAAACTGACTTATTTTGTACTGATCATATTGCTCATGATAATCATATGCTGGCTAATAACAATCAACAACCATAATATCACCAATGTTTGTTTTGAAAGTCTGTTTGCAAATATGCCAAGTGTATTTTTTTAACTCATACTTTGATATTTTCTATTTTCTCTGATGGTGTCTCCATAACTTCAGTTGTTCTGTGGTATACATCACAGTAATTACAGTGTAAAGGTACATGAACAGTGATAAGAAGTAGGCTATTCAGAATTTTATTAGGTTAAAATAACCAAATGAGTATTATCTGAGTTGGTAGCAACTTCTCTACCTCAGAGGTAAAGAACCAGGCTACAGCGTCCATTCTGAGGATGTTTGAAATGAGGCCAGTGACAAAACTGTGAGCTGTAGCTCTTGCATATTGTCACAGTTCAGCATCACATCCCATGCACTACCATGCCCCAGCATGGTAAGGATGCAGGAAGGCAGCTGGCTCTGTTGTTTGAGGAAAGGATCTGTGTTGCTGGGAACTGCTTGTTGAGTTCCTCACTAATGGACTTAAGCAGACTCAGGCAGAGTGCAGAGGCAATAGGAGGAGACTTTAAAAAAAAAAATGTGGTGTCAGAGTGACCATATAAATATATAGAGAAAGGTTTTTCTTCTTCAGATATGAAAGAATTGGACAGCTGAAAAAGGATGTTGACGGTCCAAAGGGAAACAGCTATTTTGCTTTGCACTTTGTTTTGAATGTGTAACAATGCCTGGTGCTTTTTTTGTGGGGTTGGGGGGCTATTTTTATTAAAAAAAAAAAGTCTCATTTTGTCTGTCAATAATTTACACTGACTTGAAGACTTAACCTAGTTTCTTTAAAACCTACTTTGAGCTTGGCTCATGCAAGATGCTATTCCATATGTTGTAGGTAGGCCTGTTGGCTGCGTTTATTCTCACTGCCTGCAGGCATCTAACTCAACAGTTAGAGCAGGAGCTTAGTGTCTTAGATTTTTTTATACCTAATCTAGGAAAACTCATATCTTCCTCTCACTTGAAGTAAACAGCCCTGTGAGCTTGCCTTTCTCTTTGCATTCTTATGAAGCAAATCTGTGGTGACTATATACTATAGGTCTCTCATGTAAGAGAGATGAATCTGGGCACAAACAAGTGAGGGCAAGGATAGTATTTGATGTCGAGTTGTGGCAGTAATGAGGGAAGTTTATACAGAGAAATTTGCCTTTTTCATTACTCCCTATTTTCTTTATTTAGCCCACTTATGGTGTAGTATTTGGTATGCTTGTCAGAATTTTTTACCAGATTTCTTTTTTTAATATACACAATATATTAAACCACTGAAACACAATCTCTGTGGAATTCCTTTGGAATTTTTTTTTTTGAGCTGTAACGGTTTCCTTTCCAGCTTTCTAGCTACCTTGTTGTTTCTGTCCCATAACAAAATTCTTTAATATAGGTCCCAGATCTGTAGAATAGAACCTTACATCTTATAAAAAGGGATTTTGCAATGGATATAAGGGAATTATATCAGAAATATCCCTGCAAACAGCTTGCCAATGAGTTAGAGATAGTGTCAAGGATGGCATGATGCCAGCACTGGGCGACCACTGCCTTTGGATTTTTTTATAAAGTTCATTTAATTCTTCACATATGTTATTTCTTCAGCCCCCAAAGAAATATTTGTGCAATGCTCTTAAGAAAAAATGAAAATCAATGCCAGCTGTTGGGTCCTCAGAAGAAACTTGTAACAGCAAGGAATGCAGCATGCACACAATGGGATTAAATACCCTGGGTACAAGAAACAGATTTCTTTAAATAAAAAGATTGAGATCAGCAGTAAATAAGACCAAAAAAAAAAAAAGCTATTCCCTTGGAAAAAAAACAAACCTCCAAACTTGAAAGGAATGAAAAACTCAATGTGGTGGATTCTTTCTTGTGTCAGGTCCTACAGATCAAGATCAAGCCAAAGGTGCCGTTATTGCTAAGACTGGTTACTATCTGAGGTAGAAATAAGGGAGTATTTCATGTGGATTGCAGTCAGTACTTTCAATAAAACACCTGGCTGGGGTGTGGCTGCAGCTAGTGTTTGCATGATTTCACTCTTGGAAATTTGGTACAAATATCTACTGCAAACATTGTTGTTTTACAAGGGAGTCATTCTTGCCACCAGAGCTCTCTTAGCAATCAAGAATCCAGCACCCCCTTTGCCTCCGCTTGTAAAACCAGACAAAACCAAACATTCCCAACCCTAAAACTCAAAGAAATCAAGCTGTTCTTCCTAGTATTCTGCAGGATTTTAATGTTTCTTGGACTGCTTGCTGATTCACAGCCTCATTTGTTCAAGTATTGAAAATCTTCAAGGAGGGTGATTTCAGAGTTTCCCTGAGCCCCTGTTAAACCACTATCACTGTGAAACCTTTCCTTGCTGCAGCCTGTGCTCGTTGCTTTTGCTGGGCATCTCTAAATCTTATGGCTCCATTTTCTCTACAACCCTATTTAAGCTGTGGAAAAGCTGCAGTCAGATCACCCCACAGCTCAGTTCTCTCCAGGCTTAAGCAGACCCAATTCCCTCAGCTGCTTCTTGTACATGATATAATCCAATAATTTTAACCATCAGTGGCAGCTTGCCTTTTCCTGAATTAAAAACAAACTACCAACAACAGCAACTACCCAGAAAACAACACAAACAAAAAAACCCACCCTATTTTGCTCACTGTTCCTTAAAGGCAAAGTTTTCCAAGGTCAGTAGTGTTGGCTCCTCCATTATATGTGAAAGGATGGGGCTCTGATGGGAGTAGTCATTTGCTTTTTTTCTCTTTTCTGCTAATGGACAGACAAAGACAGTGCTACCTTAACTACTTCTCAACCATCTTCCTGAAATAGTTTCTCTTGATATACCACTGCAGAGAAGGACTCAAAGGAGCTTCAAGCTGCCATATCATCCATCCCTCTGACCTAATAAAACAGCATCCGCTACACCACTGCCATCTCTTCAGAAACAGTCTAGGCAAGATCTCCAAGGATGGATACTCCAGAATTCTCTAACACTTAATTATTTTTTACTGTCAGAAACAATTTTCTAGTGAGCAATATGAATTTTTCTCATTGAAATTTTATCCCCTGTCCTCCTGTTTGCTCCAACGTGGGTACAAAGAACAAATTTGTACCTTCTAAACGTCGGTCTTTTTTTGTGTGCAGGCTGTTTTTTCTGCTACAGGCTGAAAAGGTCAAATATGCTCTTTCCTTCTTCCAGGATTGTTTTCCAGACCTCATTCAATCATCAGTCTCCTTGGGACTCTTACCGAAGAGTTTGAATTTTTCTTTAAGAACAGCAACCAGTGCAGTACTCCAGCTGAAGTTGGACCAGTGCTATGTAGGATGGAGACATGATCCTGCCAGTGCTGCAGACTACATTTCTATTTATTCACCTCAGTATGATGCTTCTCTTTTTTGCAGTAGCATGATGTTGACTCATGATCAGCTTGTGATCCATACTAACTGCCAGCTCCTTTTTTTTTTTTTTTCAGAATTGATGGTTAGTCATCTGCCATCCAGTACCTGCGCAGCTGACTGTCCTTACCTAACTACAGTGAATTGTGCATGTCTCCTCTGAATAATGTTATATTTCTCTTGGTCTGTGCCTTTGTGATAATTTTGAATTCTATATCCATCTTTCAACATATTCCCATGTCTGGAAATGCGGTGAGTCCACTCTCTGTTCCATCACCCGGAGCAATTGTGACAATACTGTGTTGCAGTGGACTCAAATTGTACCTTATGGGACTGTGTATAATACGTAGGTCCATCCTGACAGTATCTGCGTATAACTTCTCTGGTATGGTTTGCCAGTCCATTTTACACCCTTGGATAGCAGTTTCATGTAGTTCACATTTCCTTAGGTTAAGTACAAGAATGCCACGTGCCACAACCTGGAAAAAGTACCAACATCATAGGAGCTATTAGTGCCCACAATGCAGTCATAGGAGTTGCACTGAAGAAAAAAACGACCTCTACTAAGTTATACACTGGCAAGAATACAAAAAAATTTTAGGCTGTAGAAGACTTCAGGAAGTGAGGTACTAAGAAATATTAAATATTAAAAAGAATCATGAAAGTAAAATAACCTTAATTATCATCCATTCTGATTTCATGTGTTGCTGGATGTGTGGTTATTCATCTCCCACGTGGACATGCGCTGAAACAGCTTTCATCACTTAACCTTTGTTGTCCTGAAGAAAAATTAAGATTGAGGACTGGTAGAACTGGGCACAGTGGGTAGTTTAGGTAAGAAATTTTTTTTTTTTCTGGTAGGAATTCTTTGTCTTCTTATATCACTACAATGTTCAGGTAAAGAAAAATACCATGAAAAAAAATCCCCAAACAAAACATGTGGGGCTACAAACTGTATTATAGAATAGATCCATGATGATATGCATGGAGAGGATACAGCACCTGAATGGAAAACAGACCTGTGTTTTAAGTGAACAGATCTTATAGCTTTTTCCAAAGGAGATTACAATGCAATGCACCAAAGTGCCACTGGATTACACCTGTTTTACAGAGAGAATGTGATGCCGTGACTTGTCCTTCTGAAACTGGCAGGAGTGTGGAAGAGCTGTCAATATCCCTAAGGGTTCCCAGAAAAAAAAGTCATGTTTCTTTTACAAAGTCCTGCCCTGTGCTGAGTCTGTGTATTTTTTGACTCTGTGATTGCTCTGTAATACTTTGTGGCCTACACTTAGCACTTCAAAAGGCCAGCTGCTCCCTCAGATTATCAGCCAATTGGTTATCTATGAATAGAGTATGGCTACTGCCCTGGGGAGATTCTGGGCTGGAATATAAGCAAATGTATTTGGCAGGTTTTCTGAGACTCACTCTTGGGGGTTAACATAAATTTTCATGTGGGATAAAAGTCAGCAAGATATCCAAATACTCTTAAAAGCATCTGAGACAGAGCATTGTTCTAGTTTGTTTATATATGCTGTCACTCATTAATGTGATAACACATATCAAATACTTATTTTCAAAATGGAAAAATATGGGCAGTCTCTTTTACTGTGCAAAACTTGGGACCTTTAGTGGCCATATATGCCATTTGTATTTGTTTGCACGTTGGTTTGTATTTGTTCTCCGTACTCTTATGGAGTCCCTTCTTGAAAAACAATGATAGTGACATGCAGTGATAGTTCTGTTTGAAGTTCTGTATTTTCTAGGCTCTAGTTTTGTGTCGTAGTTTGAGTAGAGACACAGTAGATGGCAGTGCATAACATAGATTACCTCTGCTGCACACTCCTGTTCCCAGTGGTAACTGTGCAGAGTCCGCGAGACTACCAGGGAGGGCGCACCCTGCTCCCTGGCTCTGCTGGAGGAAAGGAGGAGGCTTCTGCAGAGCAATGTACTCTAAAGCGTCACTTCTGCTCAGTGGATCAAGACTGCTGAATCAGCAGAGGAAACTGCCCCTGATTTAAGCAGCTTCATCATTGCTAGGCAGCTCTTTTCAGGGGTGCCCAGAGGCAATGGGCCAGGCAAGGGGCACAAAATGAAATATCAGAGGTTCTGACCAAGCCCTGGTACAGGTTGTGGAGTCTCCATCACTGCATGTCTTCAAAAGCCATCTGGACACAGTCCTAGGCAACCAGCTCTAGGTTTACCTGTTTGAGCAGGAGGGTTGGACCAAATGACTTGCAGAGGTCCCTTCAAACTTCAACTATTTGTGAACCCAAAGGGATGCCAAGTCCTGGACATCTGGAGATGGTAGCTGTACAATTATGTTATGGTGCCTTCCAATGTTAGATCACTCATCAAAAACTGTTTGGAGCTTTATTAGATAAAAATCAATATTTGAAGCTACACTTGGAAAACTAGTGTTAGCCAAGGTCCAACATGGTCTCAGTATTCAAATTCCAGAGGATTTTTCTGAAGCCCCTAAGTTGTTACCCTAGTGCTACTTTCCAAAATACCTCAGCAAATATGCCAAGTGTTATTTTGTTCAGCAGTATGTTTTTCAAATGCATCATAAAGTGACAGAAGCACTAGGATAGTACAGGAGGTTGTCTCTTCTGTTTGTTACCAATTTTGCACCTGGGCAAGCAGCAGTCAGGTAACATCATGCTTGCATCACCTGGAATTCAAATGAAGGAAAGATCTTGTTCTCTTTGTTTTGACTGGATTTTCTTTCTTTTCAACCAAGAGAGACAGACATTTCCTTCTCTTAATATAGTGAATATTCTAATTACCAAAAATGGAAAATTCTGAAATATGGGAAAAAATGTAGTTACCAGAAGTGCTACTGGAAAAAATAGCAATTGTGTTCAATAAAATGTAATGCTGACAGAATCTTTTAATGAAACTGAAAAAACATCTGCAAGTGTCTTATTAATCCTTTTGAAAGAGTCACTATTTATTTTAAGCAAAGATATCATCAACATGTAGGAGCTTGTATGTGGAACCATGTAATAATAGCAATTATTTCTGTCAGCAGTCTTATTCAGCACTGACTGTTTACCCTTGAGCCTGGATTATTTTGGACCAGAAGGTGTACAAAAAGATTTTTGTTCTTTCTATTACAAGACAAGAAGATTGCTCTAGGATATTTCTATTAAAGGACAAGAAGAGTCATTAGGATCTGTTTCTTTAAGTGTATACTCTCTTTCAGGAATGACTAAATAGGAGGAAAAGCCCCTTTTCAAACATGTTTCTGGAGGGAGCGCTGGTTGGGAAGTAGGTTGGGAATCCCTCCAGGAAGCAGTGCATGCAGCAAAAGCTTACCCTGTGCTCCTCAAGATGTTGTTGAGACAATGTTCCTGGGGCAGAGGTCCATGTTGTGACTATCCAATTGAAAGCGGCTCTGACTTTCATCTTGGAAGGGCCAAAAGATTAACGAGCAAAAAACTATATTTTTGCTTTTCCCTGGATGTCTCTCTTCCAGGAGAAGCTTGGTAGAATAGTTGGAAATGTCAAAAGCACTGTGGGGACATTTACATGTCTGCGAACTAGTGAAGAAGCTCATCAGTCAGAGTAGTTGACTTGGGAAAGAAGAATACTGCAGCTAATGCCTGTTTTGAATTCTCTTTATAGAGTTAGCTTAGGATTTTTTAATGTATAACATTAGCATTTCAGAGACCCTCATCTTTTTTTAGAAACTGAACGAATTTTGGCTGTAATCTTCTACTGCTTGTCTCAGAAGAAGAGTAGCTATTAAACAACAGAGCTAACTTTCAGCAGTCCTTGTATCACCAATAGTCATCACCCTTGTGAGTTTTCCAGAACAGCCAGTGACTAGTTCTCATGCTTAAGAAACAACAATATCAGTGAGGAATCTCTGCAAAGTCACAAGAGTATCCTGCATAGAGTTCTTAACTTTCAACAAAGTCTGACTTTTTTTGACACAGTTTAATGCCCCTGACACCACTTCTGCAAGTTTTAAAATGGGGTATGATCCATTTGCTGGTAAGGCAGGCTGCTTCCTTAAGCTCATTTGGAAATAGGGTAACCAGAAGAAAAGACCTGGACTGAGAGTGCCACAAACCAGGATATCCTATAGTGAGGAAAACTGAACTGCTGCAAGCCTGAAACCTTGCAGTGCAGCTGAGGATCAGTAGGAAATCCAAAATTTTCTCCCGCTTAGCTGAGCTGTTACTTTTTCTTTCCTACCCTGCCTCTCTTCTCTCATTCAATCTGCTTTGAGTTTGCTGCTTTGTGACCTTCAGGCCAGATAAATTCTTCCAGAGTTCTGGTTTTCCACTGGAACCCTCACAGAAATCTGTGATTTTCCTTCTAAACTGAGCCAAGGAACATGTGCAATTCCCCTGGTTTTCCTGGAACATGCTGTTATTGGTTGCTGTTTGGCTGCTAATGGTTTGCTCCTGGAATCTGTACACTGGTTAATTATTATGACAAATAGCCACTCCAGAGACAAGCGAAATAAAAAGGAAAAAATGAAGCTCCCATCTCCACTGATTTACTGTAAGGCCGGAAGAGTAGATTTGGTAGCCTTTGTACATTACCTCTCCAAGAAAGCCTTGCCTGGTCCTACAGCCTAGCACATGAATAAGTTTAATAAAAGTAAGGGAGGGGGTATTCTGCACCAAAAGGGACCTGGATTTGCAGGTTTGACTCACTATTCTTTACAATTCCTTCTTACATTAACTTACTTTCAAGGACTACAAGCCTTTTTTATTTCATGCTTTTACCCTGCTTTTGCCCTTGTTTTTGTTATGAGTTTTGAGGGTCCACTCAGAGGAGGGAGAAGGGTGTCAGCTATTCAGCCATTTATAGATTAGATTTGACTTTTTTTTTTCTTTAGACTTATTTCAACTTAGATCACAATTTTAGTTGTGTGTCTCTGGAGTTTTTCAATCTTGACTATATCTTTCTTGAGCAAGGACATCCAAAAATGAACAGATGTCTCTCCCACAATCCCCTTTGTTCATAACAAGCGTTCAGAGAGTATTGCTGAAATATTCATAAGCCTTAAGAGATAACTGTGCATGAATACTAATGAATAGTAAGTTGTATGGTGGTTTAAACAATAACACAATAAGGCAAGTCCAAACTAAAGCATCACTCAATTAAACATTTCCTTAGCTACATAGTCTTATGTGAAGATTTCACGGGTATTGTTTCCTGAAATATTCATAATAAACAGAAAAATGTGCACTGCAGAAAAGTGAATTTCAGTTTATAAAGATGCATTGCTGAGGTACTTAATATATTCTCAAGTCAAAGAGTTCATGAGAGATTGTTTAATAACATCATCACTAGGATTATTCCTAAATGGACATAAGTGGAATACATTTAATTAGAACTTTTTCTACTTATTTTTTTATTTTAATTGACGATCATTCAACAACGCATGCTGCATGCATACAATCACTACCAGGCAGAGCTGAAAATTGTGGTCTTGTCATGGAAATTTCTGATATTAGCTGCCATTTTTCAGTTCTGACATTTTTATCAAAACCACAACTATTTTGGATGACATTTCCCCCCTCACTAATTTGATATCAAACAACTGATGAATATTTTGACCATCTCAACCGGCAAACTGTTGAACATGAAAACAGACAGCAAATATTTAACAGTTTAGAAACCACAGGCTTGTGCTGGGCTCAGGTTTTGCTACTGTTGAAGCTGGCTGGTGGCATATAGCTAAAATTGCTTCAGATTTGCAATCCTACCTTACTTAACACCTCCAGAGGTGGAATGCAGTGGATTGAGCCTGGAAGTGAGGAACCTGACAGCCCAGCCCACTAGTCACCAGCTCTCGCTCTTTGGGGTCTCTGTAGACTTATGCCTTTGCCCTGCTGGCAGGGCATGCTGGCATCACCTTAATGCTGAGTAGTGCCACCAGCAAGGATGTTGCTCTCTTCTGCTTTCAAGTCTTTCTGGTGCCCTTTGCCTTTTAGCTGAGGATGGCTGCGTTTTCAGCCCCTACATTCTGTGCTCCTTTGCGCTAACGAAAGAGCTGCTTTAGCCCAGTGCACTGAGATCAGAATATCCCCTCAAATACTCTGTGACTTGTCCCATTTTATATAGTTTTAAAATTACAAATTACATTCTTCTGCCTCCCTGCTGACAGTGTTTAAAGACTCATTACCATGGAATTTCACATGAAATAGAAATAACGATGCTGAGAGATGTTAGCTGACACCCTCACAGGCGGATGAGTTCCAATGCTTATCAAGACAACCCCACTCACAACGTGATCAAATGCTGGAAACGCTGACATTTCACAAGCATGTGTCACTGGGAGATGAGAAGTCTTAAATGTTTTTTAGTGAGGGCTCAGGTAGACAAAATATCATAAATGATAACATCTGTGATTTATAGCACAATGGCTAATTCAGAACAATGTCTTGTCATGTTTTTGTCAGGGAAAAAATGTAAGATCGTGTAAGAGAAGACGTAATGCAAAAAGCAAATGGAAAGTAATTATAAAAAGAAAAGGTTACCTGTGACACTGGTAATAGTGCCTGTTATCAATCTGTTTAATTGCTAAGTGAGGCTCGTAGCAGGAGAGCGCATAGACCTGACAAGAAAGGCAGTGGGGCCCTCACTGGCTATTTGAGCCCCTGGAGTTTCACTGTGTTTTACTGTCATTCAGGGACAAATCTTGAAGGGATGGTTCCCTCTGGAGTTCCCTCGACCAGAAAGGGACCCGGCAAGGCTGGATGCAGCTGGTGTGAGGGAAAGGCTGATCAGCAGCAAAGCCCTTCTCTCACTGCAGCAACCACAGTGGGCTGCAGCCTGGTGAGTAGGAAAAAAAGCATTAACGTTGGAGCAGAAAAGGCCCCCATGCTCTCATGGAGTGGTCCCTGAGCTGCCCATTTCATCATTCATAGATTTGCTGTGGTCTGTTGCAGTGTGATAACATGGTCAATTGATGGGAAAAAAGATACATTTCTATGTGTATGTGTGTATTCATGATGTATTTATGTAGCAAGTTGCTTCTTTCTAGTTTCACCAAAGGTAGTCAGCATGACAATAACAGGAATAGCTCCGGGGAAGAGGAAGCCAGGGAAAAGTTTGGTAGATAACTTGTGCTAACCACTGGATGGCACGGTGAGAGGAGAGACACAGCCTTCAGGTGTTGCCAAAAACATGAAGCTGAAGTAATGCTTTTGCTGTCTCTTTACAACATGTGTTTACAAACTGTTTCCTCAGTAGGGTTGTGAAGCTCTAGGGTTACAGCTGTAACAGATGAGCAGAGCTATGAGGCACAGGACTGGTTCCATGGTTGCTCCAATCTCACTTTCTTTTAGGCTCCAACTCTTTGCCTCATCCCATACCTCAATCACTGAGTGTGATAAAGGGGAGGAGGTAAATTTTCTTATATTAGTATTATTGCTCCAAAACAAGTGAGAAAATAAACCTTTTGTCCAATAGAATCTGGGTTCCATTACTTCCTCTTGGTACACACCACAGAAAAAAACAAACAAGACCTTCTTACAGTATAGCCTGAAGATCAGTATGGACTTTTATTGGAAGACTGAGTATTTTTTAAAAAGCAAGGTTGTGTTCCCTCAAGTCTGCAGGTGATAGAGAAAGTAATACAAGCTCTTTTCTTCTCCTCCTGGTCTTTGGTGCTCTCCTCCCCTTATCCAGTGCTTGTGCTTCTCAGGCAAAGGTGCTGCTGTCCCAAGAAGGTGCAAATGTGTTGCCACCAGTCTGGGGGTGAATGCTGTCACTATCTGAGGGCCTCATTGCTGCCTTCTCAATTATAAACACAGTTTCAAAAACTAAAAGGTAAATCTATTTAATAAGATGGTAATGAGCTTCCTCAGTTATGAACATGCTGATATAGAACTAATACCAAGTCCACCTGACAACTACTGTTTAATGCATTCACACAAAAGATGAATGAGTGGGTCCAATAGCTGAGCATTTTGTAATGACTGGGGCTGAAGACAGTGCTGCAAAAGAATGTTCAAGGAACTGAAAATTAATGCTTCACAGAACAAGCTTCTTATGGACTAAGTTTCCACACTACCAGCCTTAGTGGCAACTTTTGCAATTGTGATGAGAGAATTGCCTGAACATAAGCTGTACAAATAGAATCTATTTGTTTTCTGTCCTTTGTGGTAACGTCTTAGAATTTGAACAAAATAAGAAGTGTTTCCATCAGTACTTGTGTTTTCTGAAGCATTGACTTCTCTTATCTGTTACGTATTTATTATTCACTGAAGTATTAAAAAGGAAGAATTCTTCTGCATTAATCAAAAGAATAGTAGTTACTTTCATTTTTTTTACTTCCATATGTCCAGCCAAAGGAAATAATTATGTGACTGTTATTATCTTTACATATGTAAAAGAGTTTGACCAAATATTTGTAAAAATGTATTTGTTACTGTGCAAAACATCTTGCATGATTCCTGAGAATCTTATTTACCAGGAAGTCTTCCAGAGCTTCACAGAAATAGGTTTGGAGTAGTACATTTTGCAAATCAGACTTTGTAATGTACTGTCAACCATAATAGAAGCATTAATAAGGTTTGAACTTTGTTCTTATAATGTATTTCCAAGATTTTTATGTCTCTCTGTTTATGATAACTTCCACATTTCACTGCCTTTTCCTCAATATTTCGTGGCTTCGCTTCTACATTTTAATGGAGGTGTCTTCTAGAAGGGAAATTTATGGCATGAGCTTGATTCCTTTTTTCTGCAGCTCTGAAGTATCTAGGTGTGTTTTTCATTTCTGTCACCTATCCTGATGAAATGTATCATCTGCTTGAACCATATGTATCTCTCTGGGCTACCTCTGGAGGTGGAGAGGAAAGGAAAGAGCAGTTATGAAAATCAACACCTTTAAAATGTTATTTTATGTCTAAAACTCTGCAGTCTCTTTCTCCTCATGGTGAACATTAGCTGTGAGAACCATATATTCATTTATAAATGTAGGACCAGGCAGGATCTGACTTTTTGCACTACGTGCTTCATAGATTCCCACTCAAAATGTTACCTAGGAACAGGTTGTGAAATGAGAACAAGAGCTGCCCCTTAAGGAAGACACATATTCCTGAGTTAGGGAGTTGAAGGGCTTGAAAATTTATCACATTCTCTTCAAGGTAGTTAAAATGGTTGGCTTTACCGTTAGTGTTTCCAGAGCAAAAGCTACTCTCTTACTGACTTTCATTTTGAGGACAGGAATGGTGGCTCCTTTATCCAGCATATCTGGGAGATTGGTAGACCTCTTTTGGTGCACCAGAGGTGGCCCAGGAGATTACATCTAGACTGGGGCAACAGTGTGCTTCAGCCCAACTTGCTGTCTTGGTGCTCTGAACTGTGGGCATGGCTGGGATATACCAAACTCTTTTCTGATCCAGGAGTCCAAGTTCCTGCTATGGAAGCGATTTAGTGGGTATAGTGCAAGAGGAGTGATTTCTGTCTGGGCCAATCCCATGCATAAGGTCAGCATATGTCTAGGGTGTGTGCCTCAGGCTTGATCCACTCTCTAGTCTGCAGGTTTTGATACAGCATCAGAGGGGACACCTTTCTAGATCATTGGTTGGGCTGTAGCCAGTTTCCTTGGATATACGCTGGTTAGCACCTGGTGCAGATAGGACCCTATTTATTAGTCTGTACTTATTGGTCTGTCTACACATATGTATTTTGAAGTCTGCAGGCAGGACGGGAGCCGGTTAACAACTCCTGAGATATCAGCATGGTAGGAAGGGCTCCACAGTGGATTCTCTGCCCCAGCAGCCTGGTTTTGTCAGATCAAGAAGCTTTGGTTAGATGAGAGAACTGTAGGGTGGCCACACACAGTGATCTAACAGGGCTATCCTGACTAGAAGTGACAGAACATTATTATTTTTGCCAGTGATGTAGTGATCAGTCTCAAAATTATAAAATACCAAGAGATTGCCTTATGTCCTTTCAATCACACTCATTTGGAGAGCAGCAAATAAACCCACCAGACAGCAAGTAAGAGAAACAGATAAATGCTGCACTATTTTATGTAGAATTAGGTGAACACCATTCACCTGTACATGACCTGGATACCCCACTGGCCCTATTAGGTAGGAACTGACAGCTGAGACAGAGTGAGGAGCAGCCCCATCAAATGCTGCTGGTGGCTTCAGCAGTCCAAAACAAGTCTCTGAACCCTGCATGGGTTGTCAGGATGCTTTACAGGTACCTCAGGAGTGTTGCTCATCCAGCCTAAAATGCTTGCTTGACATCATAGCTCTGATTTGCCCACTGGTATCTTTACCTCTTGCTTTTGATGACAGAGAGAGCCCACATTATGTATTTGGGCTATATACCTACTGAGAGCACCAAAGTTATGGAAGAGTAATCAAAGTCACGTAGTGCTGCAGCTGAGTGCAGTGGTGGTTTTTGGAGCAGAGCTGGGCAGGGGCTCCAGCTCCATCTCTGGTCTGATGCACAGAGAGGACCCTGCAGCAAGCTGCAGCCACCCTGGGGTGCAGGCTCATGCAGTCCACTCCGCTCCATTTCCTGTACTGTGTTTTTGGGTTTGGTGTTTTTCCTGCAGTATTTGCCACTGGATGACAAATTGTGATAAGACACAAGAGCAGGTTTAAAGCTTTTACTAAACTGTCTCCAAATGCTGCCTAGAAATGTCGTGTGTGGTGCCTCGACAGCCTTTGTTTTAAAAAGACTTCTCTACAAATACATGGAAATAAATAAGTAGTTTTTTTCTCTCATGGTAACATTAGAGGAACAACAGAATAACTTAATAAGTTCATTGAAAACAGTGAACAGAGCTAATGGTGCTTGCAAATAAAATATGTGTTTTGCCAGGCCATAGATGCATCTCAGGCAAAACCAGAAATGTTTTAAAGTAATCTTCATGTACCTTTTAGAGAATAATGAAAAGAATATTTCCTTTTTCTTTTTCATCATCTGTCCTCTTATATGGGTATAAATGTTTATTCAGTAGGGTTAAACTGAATAACTCCGAACTTTATTACTTTTCTCTGTAGCTGAAAAGAACACTTTTACAGAGATAATGTGAATTATATATTTATTGCCTCTTAAATCCATCAAATTGAATTTATCAGAAAGAATTATATTGTTCACTTGGTTAGCCTCATTGCCGCCTTGAAATGTGCACCAGATGCTGGGGACACTAACTTAGTATTTAGTTTAACATTTTTATACTTTAAGCCTGTTGAATATCTTCTTAGTGAATAAATTAAAATGAGATATTTTCCTTTCCATTAAACCAGCAGTGAAATTATTTCTTTCAGATACAATACAAATGTTTCTTATGAGATTTTTTTAAGTATTTCTTTCAACTTTTATTAAAATTTTAACAAATTTTTCATTACAGACGGTGCAACAACACTGCCTTTTGAATTCATGTCACAGTGTGAGCACAGGGTCTCTTATAGGGGAAGCACTCTCCACAGGATGCAGAAGGAAAACAACTAGTGGTTTGTAAGTAGTAGTATCTGTTTCAAGTCAAAACAGCTTACCTGTAAAACAGAGTTTCAGACAAAAGCTGAAAAAATACACACATTTTGCATTTCACTTTTGAAATCTGAGTATGGGTTCCTATGCTACTTAAAGGCTCTAAAATTTTAATATTATATAAAAACCCAAAATATTTTTCAGTATCAGGAGCCTCAGTAAACAGTATATGCTTTTACTACTATTTTTAAAGAAGTTCCCAGAGAGGTTCTCTCTTGTTCATACTATCCCAGCCTTTAGAAAATTGGATAAACATTTACAAGTGTTTATAAAGTTAACCAAATTTATTTGTTGTTTTCCATGTCAAAAAGAATAATGTTTTGCAAAGATGTCAAACAGCTTTTAGGTAGCCCTGAAATTGTAAAGCTCAAGATCACATAAGGTGTTTATTCAAACACTTCAGCATTTCTAAAGTTTTGGGGACTAAAATGTTTGATTTGTGTATTTTTTTGAAAGATGTCTGGGATTTGGTTTAGCTGAATTAGAAGTACAGTGTAAACAGTCTTTCCCTTCCCATACTAAAAAATTATGTGAACGCTAGTTAGAGAATTTTATGCATGTATTGATACGAAAAATACAAACACAGCATACAGAAGCTAACAATGATATGAATGATTAATAACATTCAAGTTCAGTAGGAATTTTGTGCAAAGACGTGGGTGGATAGCTAATTTAGCATCTGTGCTTGCTCTTCCTTTCTGGCAAATTTTTAAAATAGTGTTTTTCTTTTCAAAACTTGTTACTAGAAAGTTTATCTCACTAGTTGCTGGTAGCAAAATAAATGTTTATGTCTCTATTTCTTTTGTTGAAGATAAAACCCTTTCACTGTACCAGGACCTCTCCCTGTGTTGCAGTGAGCTGTAACTCTACTATTGTGGTGATCTTAGAAGAACAGGGAGAGATCACTCACGAATTATCATCATGGGCAAAACAGACTTGACTTGGGGAAATTAATTTAATTTGTTACCAATCAAATAAGAGTAGGATAATGAGAAATAAAACAAAAC
>WKFP01013176.1:22662-148811 GCA_011057875.1 Pterocles orientalis | reverse complement strand
TTTGCCAGGCCATAGATGCATCTCAGGCAAAACCAGAAATGTTTTAAAGTAATCTTCATGTACCTTTTAGAGAATAATGAAAAGAATATTTCCTTTTTCTTTTTCATCATCTGTCCTCTTATATGGGTATAAATGTTTATTCAGTAGGGTTAAACTGAATAACTCCGAACTTTATTACTTTTCTCTGTAGCTGAAAAGAACACTTTTACAGAGATAATGTGAATTATATATTTATTGCCTCTTAAATCCATCAAATTGAATTTATCAGAAAGAATTATATTGTTCACTTGGTTAGCCTCATTGCCGCCTTGAAATGTGCACCAGATGCTGGGGACACTAACTTAGTATTTAGTTTAACATTTTTATACTTTAAGCCTGTTGAATATCTTCTTAGTGAATAAATTAAAATGAGATATTTTCCTTTCCATTAAACCAGCAGTGAAATTATTTCTTTCAGATACAATACAAATGTTTCTTATGAGATTTTTTTAAGTATTTCTTTCAACTTTTATTAAAATTTTAACAAATTTTTCATTACAGACGGTGCAACAACACTGCCTTTTGAATTCATGTCACAGTGTGAGCACAGGGTCTCTTATAGGGGAAGCACTCTCCACAGGATGCAGAAGGAAAACAACTAGTGGTTTGTAAGTAGTAGTATCTGTTTCAAGTCAAAACAGCTTACCTGTAAAACAGAGTTTCAGACAAAAGCTGAAAAAATACACACATTTTGCATTTCACTTTTGAAATCTGAGTATGGGTTCCTATGCTACTTAAAGGCTCTAAAATTTTAATATTATATAAAAACCCAAAATATTTTTCAGTATCAGGAGCCTCAGTAAACAGTATATGCTTTTACTACTATTTTTAAAGAAGTTCCCAGAGAGGTTCTCTCTTGTTCATACTATCCCAGCCTTTAGAAAATTGGATAAACATTTACAAGTGTTTATAAAGTTAACCAAATTTATTTGTTGTTTTCCATGTCAAAAAGAATAATGTTTTGCAAAGATGTCAAACAGCTTTTAGGTAGCCCTGAAATTGTAAAGCTCAAGATCACATAAGGTGTTTATTCAAACACTTCAGCATTTCTAAAGTTTTGGGGACTAAAATGTTTGATTTGTGTATTTTTTTGAAAGATGTCTGGGATTTGGTTTAGCTGAATTAGAAGTACAGTGTAAACAGTCTTTCCCTTCCCATACTAAAAAATTATGTGAACGCTAGTTAGAGAATTTTATGCATGTATTGATACGAAAAATACAAACACAGCATACAGAAGCTAACAATGATATGAATGATTAATAACATTCAAGTTCAGTAGGAATTTTGTGCAAAGACGTGGGTGGATAGCTAATTTAGCATCTGTGCTTGCTCTTCCTTTCTGGCAAATTTTTAAAATAGTGTTTTTCTTTTCAAAACTTGTTACTAGAAAGTTTATCTCACTAGTTGCTGGTAGCAAAATAAATGTTTATGTCTCTATTTCTTTTGTTGAAGATAAAACCCTTTCACTGTACCAGGACCTCTCCCTGTGTTGCAGTGAGCTGTAACTCTACTATTGTGGTGATCTTAGAAGAACAGGGAGAGATCACTCACGAATTATCATCATGGGCAAAACAGACTTGACTTGGGGAAATTAATTTAATTTGTTACCAATCAAATTAGGGTAGGAAAACGAAAAATAAAACCAAACATTAAAAACACCTTCCCCCCCACCTCTCCCTTCTTCGTGGGCTTCCCAGCTTTCTCCACCTCCTCCTCCTCAGCAGCACAGGGGAATGGGGAGTGGGGGTTGTGGTCAGTTCATCACATCCTGTTTCTCCTGCTCCTTCCTCCTCAGGGGAGGACTCCTCAATCTCTTCCCCTGCTCCAGCATGGGGTCCCGCCCACAAGACACAGTCCTCCACGAGCTTCTCCAATGTGAGTCCTTCACATGGGCTGCAGTTCTTCACTAACTGCTCCAGCGTGGATCCCTCCCACAGGGTCACAAGTCCTGCCAGCAAACTTGCTCCAGCCTGCGCTCCTCTATCCACAGATCCACAGGTCCTGCCAGGAGCCTGCCCCAGTGCAGGCTTCCTATGGGCTCACAGCCTCCTTCAGGCACATCCACCTGCTCTGGCGTGGGGTCCTCCCCGGGCTGCAGGTGCATCTCTGCTCCCCTGTTACCTCCATGGCTGCAGGGGCACAGCTGCCTCACCATGGGCTTCACCATGGGCTGCAGGGGAACCTCTTCTCTTGCACCTGGAGCACCTCCTCCCCTCCTTCTTCACTTGGTGGCTGCACAGTTGTTTCTCTCACATATTCTCACTTCTCTCTCTGGCTGAAGTTTCTGTTTGTATATATATGGTTTTTACTCCCTTCTTAACTACATTATGCCAGAGACACTACCATCATCACTGACGGGCTCAGCCTTGGCCAGTGATAGGTCTGTCTTGGAGCTGGTGGCATTGGCTCTATTGGACATAGGGGAAGCTTCTAGCAGCTTCTCACAGCAGAAAACCCTGTAGCCACCTTGCTACCAAAATCTTGCTGCATCACTCAGTACAATTGCTATCAAAGTCCTGTTCTCTTAGCTGGCAAAGAGTGAAGCTTCCGGGTCCATAGCAAAGCCTGCAGCCCCCAACATTGCCAAGTGATGTGAGATGTTTTCCCTGACATCCAGTGCTCATTTATACATGCTCCCACCTTGGCTCCTATTTTCACTTCAGAGCAATAATTAAGGATAAATGACGGCAAGTCTCTAGAAAACAAGGAAGGTCTGACAGGTTACAGAGTGCTATTCAGTGTCACCATGTACAAAGAAAAAATGAACCAAAGAAATCACGGGTTTTTGTTCATATTGCATTTGCCCTAATTTTTGCTCTTTGACTCAAGCACTGCTCAGGTCTGTTATAGAATATTACAGGACCAGCTAAAAGCTGGGATTGTTGTTCTGGGTTCAATACTGCAAAGAAAGATACCTTGTTAGAAGCAGGCATGCTCATTCACTCAGAAACTGTGGAGGCACTGCTCAAAATAATTGTGATTCCTCTCTGACCCATTTCAGCTGTCTGGGTTATCTTTCATCATTCAAAAATGTCAATGTGTGTTGAATTATATGCCTTTATCAGTGCCCAAGCAACAAGCAGAGTGAATTTTTATGGGTACATTTAATACACAATATTAAAAACAGTTTTAAGTAACACCAACTTGATTTTTTTTTGGGGGGAGAGGAATAAAATGCAAGTCACTCTTCAAGGTAATTTCAACGTACAGTGAAAAATACCCATTTAACAGTATTCTCATCTTCCAATTGACATTCCACTCTTCCTGTGTGGGAGGCCCAACAGAATTTACACATTTTAATCTCACCCGAGAAAAAAAGGTCACAGACTATAATTTTGTAACCTGCAGAAGAAGGTGTCAAATGACTCTTTTCGCTTTCATGTTATAAGCTACAGCTCCTCAGAGACAAGGACTGCGGTCAGGCTGGGATCTCAAATTGGTGTGCCTTCCCCAACTCAAGTCTTAAACCTGTGGGTCTGCTCAGCCTCCATCCTAAAAAACCTTTACAGAGGTTTTGCTCTTTATCCTCTGATAAAACACAACCCTTCATGGGAAGACTGAAGGTGTCTGTCAATCATAGGGACAAGGCACTCAGCCAGGGGGTGGAGTGGCAGGACAAGAGTGACCGCGGCTCTTTTCTTCCTCTGCTCCACCTCCATTTACCAGAAGAGCCCCTTCTCTTGTTTTGGAGCAGCTTGGGGCTGCTCGGTGTCTGCATGGATATTGTCCTAAGAGAAAAGGAAAGGCTTCCTGTACACCCAGCTATTCACCGGGGTTATGATGAAATGGGCGCCTTCCTCTTGCTCCCTGAAGTTTGGGCTAGAGGTACCCAGAACGACAGGGCTTGATGATGATGTTTTTTGACCTAAATGAAAGAGATATTGATTGCTTAAAGACCAGATCCCAACTGCCCTCTGCAGTAGCCTGCATGTTGATTCAGGGTGTGTGATTTCACCGGTACTCTTGGGGAATGTCACCGCTTTGCAACCAGAATGATCTCTCTGTATTAACTAACTTCTTAGTAAAAGTGTCTTTAATTTTTAGAAAACATGTGGTAATGATTTCATTTTGGGCCAGAATCACTACTTTTGTCATCCTGCATGTCCTTTAATGTGATTAAATGCTTGCCTAGTTGTGCTGTCATAACTGCTAAGCTACTGTCATAACTTAATGTCATGTTGTCATAGCTATTACGATAGTGTCATATGTATTTAACAGCTGTCTGCAGTGTGCCTTAGTAACTCATATGTACCAAACTGCTATTATTTTATCCAGATGTTTGTTTTCTTCAAATACATTGACCAACTCCAATATCTTATAAAAAGATTTAAGGGCACTGTGATCAGTAAAACGGATGAAAACATCCTATTTCTCATGCATGTCTTACAAAATCCTTCTTTCATTTACATTATGATACTCTGCTATAGCCAGTGCTATCCTTCATGTGCATAATGAAAAGGTACTTCAGCTTCTTCATTAAAATCAGCCTGGTCTCTGCACCCTTTTCCCCACAACAACCCCCCAGACACCCCAGACTGGTGGGATGTTTTCTATAGTGGCAGGAACGGCAAAACAAACCTGGACAAGTCAGTGTTTTGATTCTCTTTAGCATCTAAACTTTAGAAATTCTACAGGGTCTAGTTTACAGGGGTGGTTAGGTGCCTACAAATGCAAAAAGGTCTGTGTAGGATTTGCTAAATCTTAAATGGATTATATACTTAACTCCAATTGACCTCATTTCAAACCGTTTTGATTATTTTGTCTGCAAAACAAGCTGAAAAATCTGAAACAATCTGCTTCTGAAGACTGAACACTTCTGATTTTGGTCAAGACAGAAAAAACACATGGCAAACCCACCTGTGAAATGCAAACACTTCTGTATATCACAGAAGCCAGGAGATGCAGAAGGAAGTAAAGAAGGGCCCTTCATTCCAGTTCTCCCTCCTGTTTTCCCCTCTTTCACTCACATCATTACCACTTACATAGCCAATACGTCAGCCAAGAAATGTTGAATTTCTTTCCAGAGGCCTACTTCTTTGTCTGCACTGGGTGGGAAAGCCAGACCTCATCTTTTTCTTTATCCTTCTCGGCCACTGGCATGGAACTGATAGCAGACAGGCCGGGTCAGAGAACAATCACAATTAAAACAATTACTGTAAACAAGAGAAGGTAGCTATACTTGTCACCTATTTCCTTTTGTTTGCATTTACTTGTTTTAAATTTAAGATGGCCAAGGCAAGGTGACATAAATTCAGCTTGTGGGGTGCCTTCCCACTCATCTTATTCAGAGACAGTAGTGTCTACATCAAAAAAAAAATCCAGAAAATGGAAGTTTAACCATTAAGGAGATGAAAGTGTGAATCACCAAGATGGCAGGGGATGGTGGCAAGTGCTGATTGCATTTCTGTTGTTGAGACCTTGAGATGAAGGTGGTGTGAGAGGAGGAAAACAAATCTCCCAGGACAGCTGGAGCCTTTATCCAGTACCTTGCCATAGCCTTTATCTGCTTACCTCCTGTGGTGTGAAGGTTGTTCTGCGCAGGACAGAAACAAAGCACACGGGAAAAAAACATGAAAGAAGACATTTTAAAACTGGCTCAATGTACTTGATTCTTTCAGTCTAAGGGCAGCACACACTGGTGAGAAATGTGAATCACACTGACAAAGTGCCAGAAGCCCAAGGTTTGCTCCTACCTAATTGGCTTGTTAAGCTGTTAAAACTGAAAACACCAAATACTTGGATATTTCTTGCTTGTATTTTTTTTGCATACACAGGCATGAAAAGACCCCTGTGCACAGTTAAGAACTGATGTAAAACTGGCATTGCCATGTTTTGCCTCATGTGTGAGAATGACTTAATAAATTTTGTTCTGTGCTTATGCAGCACTCAGCTCAGCGGGGTCCCTGAGTTGTGCCTGGGGTTTCTGGTAACGAGTATCGTTGCTACCACTGCGTGTGAAACATCTAAAACATTATGAAGTGTGTCTGCTTATCTTTTCTCTTTGGGATGTAGTGCTGTTGCCACTACCACATAATTTCTGTGTCCTGTCAGATAGATATTATTTTTTTAGACTACGACTATAGTAACAATGATCCATGCATAATAGGTCTAAGCAATTTACAGTAAAGAGAAAATCCATTAGCAGTAAGTAGCCACACAATGTATTGACAAAATGCCTTTACCTAATTCTTTCTAAATTAATAAATTTTTGGAATCACAAAACAACTCCTACCTACAAAAATGCCAAACCAGCCTAGAAATAAGGTTTTGTCGGAGTTTTAAACATCCCACAACTCCAAATCAATCTCCTGTGGTTTCTTGTGTATTTGTGGAAATCATAGAATCATAGAATCACTCCTCTTTCTGAATTATGAACTAAAACAATAGCATTTTTCTGTTTTAGTTTATTTGAGGTTCATGACTGTTTGGCAGCTATAGATCATGTGCTATGGACACCGTGCCTCTAATTGAGCCAGCTCAGAATATGAAACTGGTTAAGAGCAGCAGGATTTTATGTGAAAGCTAAAATCCAGTTGCTCATATTTGAGTGGCTTTCTTTTTCTGATTTCCAGGGTCTTTGATAGGAATATGCCCATTTCCATACTTGTAGCTCACTGACTGAAAACTGCCTTGTGAACCGTTTATGGCATCTTGAATCAAAACAGCTAAGTGTCTTTCTTCTCTGTGCTTCCACAACCTTGATTTTCTCATGGATTTTGTGCATTAACAACTGCCATTCCTGGTAGTGTGAATGAAGGAAGATGAGTTAGGAGATGGGGTGTAAAACACATAATTCTGCAATGAAAAACATGACATCCAGTGTTGTGGTGCACAGGATGAGGTCTCTGAGGATGTTCAAAGAGACAAAAATGACAGAAAAAATAGAGCTGGAAAATTTTTTTAAAGAGTTCTCTTTTTTTTTTTAATTTCAGAAGCACTTACATCTTATGGCATTGTCAAATGATTTATCATCCCCGTTCTGAGGCTGTCCCTGATGCTGTTCTTCAGCATCTGATTTTTATGAGCTTTTTTTCCTGGTTTCCGGGTCACCAAGCCCAGAGGCAGCTCACAATTGGTTATTGCCTCACATGAATGCAAGGTGGGCGATATTTTGCTCTTCATCTATTAAAGTACAGTTAATGCAATCAAATGATAAGACAAATCTGTAGCCTCTTTTGTAAGTGTATTTAATGTGCGAAGGCAGCTAGACCTGAATACAGAACAGTAGATAAGATCAAGACAATTCAGAGAGGAATCAGTAAGTGATACTGTTTTATAAGCCAAGTATTTGATTTTTCCTTACAGTGATTTGCTGGAGAGACGGATTTCTTGTTTTCTCAGTAGGAACTGAATTAACAAGTGCAGAACAGCAATAAATTTCTGTCATACAGTTTGAGAATTAACAGTGTATCTTACAGTCAAATACTGTATTGTTTCAACCCCAAAACAAAGGTTCTAGACCCCTAAGATTTCCAAGTTAATGAGTGACAGTTTGACTACATCATAATGTCTTGGAGAGATTAGTATCTCTGTGGGGACTCAGTAGTCAAAAAGGTCAGTAAAAACAAGACCTGAAATTTTTTGCTTATGTTCACCACCACGTACATTAGTGTCTTCATTCACCTTTTGCAACATATGCAGGAGAATTTTTTATTGCTCACAGGGCCTATGTGTGCTCACACAAACTCTCAATTTACAGGTCCAGGGAAACATAATAAACAAGGCACAGTCATCGTCAAAAGCAAATTCAATTACAATGTGTTAAATTCTAGTAATTTATATTCATACTATGGTGGAAATTGTAGCACAAAGCATTTCTGCCAATGTTTGTTGGAAAGTAAATGAGAGTTTGTAGGGACTTTGTCTCCACTCATTTAGTATTTTCTACTTGCAAGCATTTTATGGCTGAATTTTATGAGCATGAATTACCATAGAAAACAAGTTTTATGCTCCTATGATCATAGGGAAAATGTGACTCATGTGACTTAGGGAGAATGAGCTTACTTATTAAATGCAGCGTTTCTTAAAACCTAAGAATAAATGTGTTATTCTTTGAAGTAGAGAGAATAGATAATCATAGCAGACAACAAAACAGAGATTTCTCCTCTATAGGATAAGGCACAAAATAAACCATTCAGGATAACAAATACACTGGAGAAAATGGGGATCTCTGTGGAGAAGCTATGGGAAAAGAGAAATAAAACTTGTCAGACATGATTCACTGTGGACCTCTCTGAGCTGCGGTGCTGAGTTTCTGAATGCTTTACTATTACAGAGTTCAAAGTGAACAACGATGCCTCATTAAGAGATTTTCCTTAATGCCCATTTGTCTAAGCCAACTGTTTACATGTGTCCTCACGCCTTGGGCATTTGCTGACAAATCCTTCAGAAGGTCCAGAAGATGCCATTTCCTCAGATAACTAGTGACTTGGGGTGCTTTGTTTTGAGATGGTGAAAAGGGAAAGACTTTTCAGATAACTGAAATGCCTCTCATGTGTGTTCACACCTGAAAACGGAGGTCACGCAGCTTTGTGTTTAAGACCACATTGGTCACATTTCAGTGAGGACCCCTGCATTAAGTACAGTCCAGCAGTCCAGAAGCCATGCCAGCAGCCGCCAGGACTACACCTGGCCTTCAGAGTATATGAATCATGAAGGCTCATTAACACAGGACATCATAAAACCAATTCCTAAATCTTAACGCAGCTGCATATGACTACATTGAGTCTGTTTAAATGCAAATAGGGCATTACTCTCTGTATTTACTGAACTGTACTCAAAATAGCCTCTTTCGCTCTTGAAGAAACACCCCAGCTCTGCTAAGAGTCAGCTGCTGGATAGTCTTTCTCCAAATCCCCTTAATTAACCCAGCTATTCTGGTTGTTGTCACTCAGTTGCTAATAAGTGTTTCCAAAATTAGTGCCTGATGAAACCTCAAAGACCTCTGACTTTTCCTGAGACAGATGCTGGCTGCCTGCTGTTGGTAACTGCTACAGATTATTTATTCCCAGTGGAAAGCTGGGCTGACTTGACGTGGATGTCACACGAGGAGTGACTAGAGATCTATATTATCTGGGGCATTAGGGCTTCCTCAGCCCTAAATGTATCCGAAAGACCAGCTGTTGTCATGGCCATCGTCACATCACAAATGTGGCTCTGGTTTTCTCCAAAGCATAGGCAAGAGGCAACGGGGAGGAGGCAGAGAGACTGCCATCCTCCTGCGGCTGCAGAAGTTTTTCCTCTCATCCTGCTTGGTCCATGCTGCCTTGTCCCTTGCGGGGCAGGGACAGACCCAGCCAGCCTGGCTCTGCAGGGCCCGGGCGCTGACAGAAATAGGCAGACACTGTTTCACTGCTCCCAGCAGCCTGCTACGTGCCCAGACTTGGCTCGGCCCTCAGTGGAGCATTTCCTCTGCTTGCAGGAGTAAACCAACTCTCTTCCTGCTTTGATTTTAGCAAAATCACATTTTTACTGGGAAATCTACACTTGTGATCCAGTTGCAGTGATAGTCCACCAATCATCATCTCTCTCAACATGCCAGCAAGCACTTACTATGTATGATTTTCGAGGCACTCATGTCTGTAACGTATTAATGAGAACTAGGTAAACTGAAACAAACAGAAAGCGTATGTTGGTCAAAGTCAAAATCTGCTATGCAGAAACTTTTGACCTTAGTGAAAGCTTTTATGCCAAGCTAAACACTTGGACTGCACATGACTTTACAGGGCAACAAACCAAAAGCCTGCATCTTGAAATCTCCATCAGCTCTTGATCCCAGACCTCCCATTCTGTTTAGATTAGACTGGGGCACAATGGCATCGCGTATAAAGAAAAGTTTCTAGGGTTTTCTATTCAGTAGGCACATCTCTGCCTTCATTCACTGTTCATGAATGCGTGGGATGTACAGGCTTGTTTCAGTGGCTGCAAGGCAGTGGCCAACAGCTCACTGAGGTATTTTTTTTTAAAGGCAGCTAGACCGTGGAGACAGAATATAGATTAATTCATGGAAGCATTTCAAATCTTAGCACACACACTTGTGAGCTTGAGTTACTAACATACATCGTGACAGTTATGAGTATGCTTTAACCAGAGATACAGTCTGTCTCTGAAATATATGCTTTGCCAATTGTGGGTGCAATTTGTATGAAATTTTAGAGCACTTTCTCTTTTTTTAACATTTATTTTAGAGTGATACCACTGGTAACGGATTAGGTAGATGCATAATTCTCTGAAATAGTTGCTAAAACCAAATATACAGTATTTGTCATGTGATACCTGTAAAAATCCTCTGATGGTATTTGTAACTTTATATCCCATTCATCTGCAAGCACAACAATTACCTGGAATATGTCAGAGCAAATGCAATCAAAATAAGGTACACAAACAAAAAGAAGTAAAAAAGGAGTTGGAATTTTGGACCAGACAAAGTTTGTTATGTGCACATTAGTGGTTTTTGCAACTGTGGGTCGTAAAGAATATGTGGTTGTTTATTTTATTAATAATGGTCACAACGCAATATCTTAAACGTAAAAAGGTTGGTAATTTTGCGGTCTCTCTGCTAGCAGTGAGCACATAAGCAAAGCCCAGATGTTTTTGATGCATACAAGGTGATACTCAGTTGGCACAGGATGATTAACCACTCTCCTTCCCTGACCACGTTGCAGCTGTATCTAGTTGTGGTCATAAAAGAAATGTTCCTGCCATTCAGCATGCATAAATCTCAAATGCTAGCTCAGCTTATTAAAAGCTTGTTTAAGTGAAAATAGTGCTATAGACTTGCAAGGACACAGTTTCTTCTGGATTAGTTTTTTGGTTGAGAGCTGAAGCCAATAGAAGTATGTTGTCTAGTTCTGGTCCCATCTACTGGTAGAAGCTCATTGAAACTGAATTTTTCTCCAGGGGAGAAAATTCTCAGAGGGAATATGCTTGAATACTCCACGGAAATATTATTCCTTTTTTTCCTCCATTTTTGTGTCCTGCCAGCTCTAGGGTATAGTACAGACTAGAGTGTCTCTTTTCAGCTGAAAATAGAGTTGGAACAATACAGTCTTTCAGACAAATAACAGGAACCTCCATGTTTTGGTTGACACTTTAGTTTACAGTTCATTATTATTTGCTTTCACAGTGAAAACAAGTATGACAAGGAGACATAGGGAGAAGAACAAATGTGTATATTCTGCTCAGAGCTGGCTGGGGGAGGAGCACCACATGCGTGTGTATAGGACCTTGCTTCTTCTGCCCTGACAGGGAATATGCAGGATGTACTGAAATGGATGACAGAGCACCAGGAACCAGTGCTGGAAGATGTGAAACAAGTGGGAGCTAAAGACAACACAGGAGCCTGCTCTTTGCCTTCTGAGCAGCTAATTTCTGCCACGTAGTGGGAAGAGACCTGGGCCACAAGCAGTACGTAGTACTGAATGAGGCAGAGGTCATAAGAAGACCTGATTTTTGAACTAGTTGAAGGTCTAATAGTTTCCTATGAGTCTCATCTAGAAGTAATAGGAGTCACTGTTCCACTCAACGGTTTTACTGGGTTATGTAGGCAAACCCAAGACATCTGCTGGAAAGCATGTAGAAAGATACTGTAGATATACCAAAAATCTAGAGCTCCCAGGCATTCTGAGGAGTGAATAAAAAATATTATTTTATATCAGGTATAATTTTAGCTTTGTAGGTTTTTGAACAGATTCAGGAGTATATTACTGTGAATTCTGACAATTCTAGGACGTGAATGAATTCACATTGCCTGTGTCCCACCAGACCCCTTGGCCTCAGACCTCACTTTCTGTTTTAGACTGGAAGGGCTGAAAAAGATTCAGCAGGAAAAGAAAAAAGTATTATTGTAGCTACGAGTGGAGTATTTCACACAGTCGTGTCAAGAAGCACCTACTAATAAGAAAAGCGTGGAGGCAAATTACAGGTTTGAAGCCAGCGGCACAGTGGAAAGGAAGAGGCAGCTGATGGGAAAGTGAGTAGGAAGAAAAGAAGCTTTCTTTGTGAGGTGTTAAAAGGAACCAGTTATGGTGAACTTGTTATTTTTAAGGGACTGGAAAGAGAGAAGGTGTTTTCAGGAGGATCTGAGCTTTGTGCTTGATGTGGAATGCAAGATCTAAAGAAAATATCCAAACACAAAGGCAGAGGAAATTAATACTCAGGGATAGATATCAGACAGAACTGAAGAGATTTCCACATCCCAAGGTGAGTGACTTTCTTCCTATGAAATATTTGCCATTTCCGGTAGAAAGAACTTGCAAGAACTTGCACTGGCACAGGTTGATATAGGAAAAAGGGACTATACTGGAAAGAGGCATCAGTTAACCTCCAAACCAGTATGCTGTGCCAACCCTTGGCTTCAAATCTAGTTAGTTCTTGATCTTTTAGACCTGTTTTCCTGCTGATTCACAGGTTGTATCTTGGCAATCCACTTGTAAAAGTGAGAAAATGAACCCTGGAAGTACATGTCAGGGCAGAGGTGGAATATAGGTGTGGTTTGCTTTCCTGACACATTTCAGGCTGGTATCATCTTGTCAGAGAATAGGCAAAGCTGAGATAGAAAATCTGCTTTTCCACGCCGGGACCTGAAAAAGAGCACATAGCAATGACGAGCTCAGTAAGGAGTTAATTTGCAGCAGCACAGCTTTTTACACTGTATCATTGCTATGTTGAGTGATGTTCCAAATGCCCTGTTTCTGACACTGTCTGATTTTCAGGTATGTTATCTGTTAGGAGGTCCTCCAAAGAGATCCTTAGCAAATTGTCCTGTGTCAGTTCACGAGTGCAGAATCCAGCTGTATTTTAGTTTCCAGGTGCCGCTCCAAGTTTTTGCATTCTGCCCCATCCTCAGGCAGCCCTCTGCTTGTTTCATGTCTCACTGAAAATGCTTGACCTTCCCGTGTAATAGTCTATCCTATTCATCTCTGGCCCCAGAAAATAAGTGTCTCAGATTAGACTATTACACTAGTCTTTTTACAGCAAAGCAGGGACAGGATAGCTGTTTTTGGAAGATGCGCATTTTCCCTTCTGGATTTGGAAAATTGAGAGTATCTCTTACAGAAATGCATGGGGAGCCAAGATTCATAGCTGCTTGCATAATGTATGGTGGATAGTTAGATATCTGAAGGCAAGTAACCTTATGAATAAACTGTGCTGATTGTCTGCATGCCAGTCCCCCTGGATCTGCCCCGTTGTGATCTCATTAAAGTATCGTTTATCTTTCATTAAGGTAGAAAGCAAATACAGAAGTGGCTGTCAATCTAAGTCTATTTTACAATTCCAGGGCTAAACCCTTTTCACCTCATTGGAGCAAGTTATTCCACTGAAACCAGTGAAGTATTTCTGTAAGATTTGCTCTTGATCAAAGTAAAGTGACCTGCTACTGCTGCTAATTAAGCTTCTCTCTACTGAACCTCAGCAAAGTTGAACAGACGTGAAACTGTCTTCTTGCTGAATGGTAAGTACACCCTGCTCATTGGAGAAGCGCTCAAGTCTCAGATGGGCAAACCTGAAATGATGGCTAAACCTATTGATTTAGCTTGCTTTAAAAGGAACAGAGGATAATTTCTGAAATCAGACTTGATGATCCCTCACTCTCCCTCCTGCCCTCATGGGAATACTTTCTGGTACACAACCCTGCACTTGAACCTTGCTGGCAGCCAGGTCTGAGGTGTTAGATGGAGACCACAAGTGAATAAGAAGCTATTTTACACTGATCCACAATATTGCAGAGGAAAGCAAATCTATTAAGCAGGCTTCTAATGAAAAAATGAGAGCTGACAGTTACGAAGTGTTGCAAAGAGAGGCAAGTAAAGCAATAGCAAGATGTATAACCATTAGCTAATCCAGAACTTTTTTTTCCTTTTGCTTGTTTGATCTGACAAATAAAGTGGTTAATAGTATCACAGAATAGTTTTAACAGAGGAAAATTCTAGTGACAATAGACACATCATTGAAAAACATCCAGGCCATTTGTGGTAACAAGCCAGATACTGTACCGCAAGGAGTCTGATTTCTAGGGCATTTGGATAAAATGAAATGTAATGTCTCATTCATTACATATTGTGTGTATTTGTGATGGGGATTGGGAATGACAATTATTCCCCATGGATGAGAAATGCCCAGTAAGTGTGGGGCATAAACTTGCTTTGATTAAGTCCCTGCTCTTTGTACACATGGCCCATCACTACTAACCATCACTACTACCCATTGGATGGTTAAGTGAGGTGCTATGTGCTAAGCATTATGCTTTGCACGGTTCTCACGTTCAGAGTAGTTATTGTAAATGATTTCTTGTGTGGTAACCAAGTCCTGATGAACTCTGGCAACCTTAACACTGAGTACTGTACAGGAACAGATGAAAATAGTTTCCCATTCTGAATTGCTTTCAAGCCAAAGATTCATCCTGCAAACTCATCCGTCCTGATGTCTTAGGGGTTCAAAAGACACTAAAACCCATCTCTAGGCAAAAAGCAGAAAAATAAGTGCAGTGAACGACTAAAATAGAAAACAGATGAGAAGGGAGCCACTGATAAAAGCATATACTGATGCATCAGAAATGAGAGAAATGTCACGGGTGAAATTCTAAGTCTGTTGAAGTTAATGAAAGCATTGGCACTGACTTAATTAGGACAGTCTCCACTTTGCTTACCAGAGAATCTTGTTATTCCTGACTGATGGTTTCTTAAAAGCATCCGCACAAAAGTGGGTACTGATGGGGCCAGAGTATAGAACTTTTTGAAAAATGTGCTTCATCTATAAAGGATAACATAGGAAAAATGTAAGATAATTGTTAATATGAATGGAAAAACTGGCAATGGAACTCAGAAGATTTCTCAAAATATCTATCTGTTTGGCTTGAGCTTAGTGATTAATTTGGAAGAAAAAAGATTGATTTTGAAATTTTTCAAAGAAAACGTTTTGAAACTATAAACCTGTTTTGAAATTTTCCTCCCATTTATTGTTTTTAAATGTGAAATAGTATGAGAACAAATGGTGTATGTAGTTCTACAGGCAACAAAAGATCTCATTTGCCTTGAAATGATTATTCTTTCCATTTTGTTAAATGGCCCATTGCACTGAAAAAAATTCTTTTTTTCATATACTTCTGAATGTCACTGGTGGATTAGGAGAAGAGGGACAAAACAGAATATTGTGGTGTAAAAAACCATACGAACAGGTGTAAAAAACTGGAGGGTGGGAGATATTGTTCTGATTTTGATACCCAGTAACAACAGCTTAATTAACAATGCAGTGATTTGATTGCTTCATCAAAACTGTAGCAAGTGGAGCTGAGAAGTAAAGAGAACTTGGTTGCAAAGCAACAAAATATACAAGTATGCATTTATATATATGTATATATATAGGTATATATGTATACACATACAAAATATTGGGAGGTACTTAGTTTTACTACTATTATAAACATATGATCATAGGCTTGAGGTATAGGGCTCAGAGGACTACTAGAGTTGCACACATCATAACACCACTTCTGGAGAGAGGACACCTGAACGTTTGGGGCAGATAAGAGAGAATACAGAGCCTGGCTCTGCCCTAGTTTTTTTTCTCACCTTACAAGCTGTGTTAGGCAGGATGCGTTTGCCTGCCACCTGAGCAGTGTGTCAAGTATGAAGCATTTAAAGGGTTTGGACTGCACTGTAACAAGCCATTCTGACTGTGACGGGTGGATGTTTGATAGGGTGAGTATGTTATGAGTGCTCTCATGGTAAAAGAGGGTCACTTTCAGATCTTTTGCCTCCCTCACAAGTTCTTTTCCTACAACAGTAAAACAGGCATTATTTGCAGGGCTCCACACGGTCATGAGAACCAGATCACAGTTCCCATAGAGTAATCCACTGGCAGTAACCCCGGTGCAGATGGCTCCACCTTTGGGACAGCAATAGAAATTTGAACATGTAAAGAGTATCCTTCCTGTATTGCTTTTAGTCAGCACAATGCTGCTCTGGGACACTGCCACAAGGAAATTTCTTCAGAAATGTGTGGCAACTACATATATCTTAGAGTGGGAGCTGTTGACTGCCCACTCCTGCTTCTATTTTGTGTGTTGACACCATGCAACTTTGTAAATTAAATTTGTTTGGAAGAGAGGAATCTGCCTTAGAGTTGTACAGCATGCACAGATGATAATAATAAAAGCTGCAGGAATATTTTTTCACCAGTGATGCAAACAGGAAATGAACCTTGCCTCTCTTACCCTTCTCTTCACTCTTCTGAAAAACAGGAATTACTGGTGGGTGGACAGAGTTGAAATTTGTCGCTTGTTTGCATAAAGTGGAATTTGGAGAGCTTGTGAAAAATGTTCAGAGTTGCTTTTGTTTCCTTTTTTTTTTTTTTTTTTTTTTTTTTTCCCTGATCCTCGGAAGGACAAATTTCTGAACAGTATTTCCACGTGACTGCTCACAGAAATCCTTCAAAATGGGAGTTCCTTGACTGGCACCACTGTTTTCAGGCCTGAAAAGCCAACATCTTCCTGGGAAGTTTGGCTGTGTCCCATGGGGCCAGATGCTTGAAGTACATTTTCAGATGTGCAAGAAATTTGTGAATATTTTGTGCTGCTGCTATGCATGTGATATTCCTCTGCCCAGACTCTTTATGAGCACAGAGTGTTGGTTTCCAGGGCTGTCAATCAAGCAGCTTTCACCAGCACTAAATTGACTTGAAAGAATCAAAAGCAAAATGCCCCTATTTTTACAAAAGAGATTATTTGCGGTATGAAAGCTGATAATTTCAAATTCATGCATTAATCCAAACCTGTAACTTTAGCAAGAGCACAATTTACTTGTTCTTTATTGCCTAAATTAATACATATATCTTTTCTTTTTTTCAGTACAAACTCAGATGAAGTTTAGGTGTTTACTTGGAGTCAGTCGTTTCAAATTTAACTATGAAAAGCAGAAATATAATCTCCTAGTACAGAAAGACTCGCTTTTATTTCCTTTAGTACTTGCAAAATCACTCTATTACAAGCTGTTTCAAAAGCCTGGGTATTAGTCTTATAGGCTTCCACCCTCCCTTTAAGTACTGTTTGATTGCTCAAACATTTATGAAGTTCAGTGAATATCTGATGAAAATTGAAGACGCTTTGAATGGGTCCTGTGTAATGGACTAGTTTCACAATAATGTGGTGTAATTGAATAATAGGCAAGCAATTCCTCCTTTAGCTTCCTCACTCCTGGGTGAAAGCTGTACACACATACCTCCTCAAGACCCTACCTTAGGTGTGGAGCATATTAAGCCTATCTCAAAAAGCACAATGGATATGTCACAAAATGAGACTCTGGAAAATCTCACTGAGGATTTCTCTGCACGGGCATTACAATTTGTCCCTACCTGCGGGTCGGGACAAATGTACAGGTATGTGTCTGTATGGACAAATCAGCTGCTGAGAAAAGGGTGGATGCTTTCCTTTCCAAATAAATAATAATCAAAAAAGAGTAGATGCTGTTTACCTGTGCTTCGCTTGAGTTCCCTGCTGTACAGAGCTCTGAGGAGGAAACCACAACAAGCCGTTTTGAGGATCTCAGCCAGAGCAGTGGCAGCTACTGATGCTACAACGGCTGGAGAAGAGTCAAGCAAGCGCCCTAATGACATATGTCTGTCAGGATGATAAAGCCAAGGAGAAGGTTAAACGTCTCCCCTGCTAAGAGAGAAAAATATGCCCGGAGGGACTGTGACTAGTTTTACAAATTCTTAGAACTAAATGCTGAACCAGATAAAGGGGGGTTAAACCCAGAGATTTCCTATCTGTCAGTTAATCTGTTAGGTGTGATAGGGCACAGACATTCTGGTGTTACTGTTATTGTACACCAGAGATAAGGCTATGTGGGCATATCAACGGGTTTGCTCACACTCCCACTGCTTTTCATGTAGCCACTTAAACCAGAAAAATCTCTGACACTTCTCCTGCCTCACAGTCTTTATTCTCTGATCTCTCCCCTCCCCTCCATCCTGTGGGAAGGCCCCTTCCTCCAGATTTGTCACTGCTGGTGAAAGCTGTGGGAAAAGTCCAAAGCAACACTTTTCCCAAGAAAGATCATTAACCCCTTTGTGCTCTCACCTAGTGCTTCCTTTTAATACCACTCCACACTAGAATATTTTAAATACTATATAAACACGAAGGGTGTTTGTGTTCTGGATGAAGCTGTAATGTTCTCCAGTCAAAGACTTGCAAGTGCTAAAAAGGAAATGTTAAGCCAGGCTGCATTATTAACCCTTCCTCTGTAGAAACTGCCAGATTTAAGTGTGGCAAATTGTGGATTTTTTTCCTGTTTCTTGAAAAACTTTATTAATGGTTCATACACTGAATGGGAAATCCTGTAGCAGGGAAAAAGGCATTAATTTGCTGAGGAGCCCAAAGTGTGAAAAGAAAGCATAAGCATATCCTGTACCAGATTTCCTCAGGGAAAACTGAATTCACAAGAGGAAGCTAGAAATAAAAATATGAGCAGATTTACTAAAATGTTTTATCTCTTTGGTGACTAAGCAACAACAAAAAAATTTGCTTTAATAGGTTGGGGTATGAGCTGAAAATCTGAGAATGACCTTTTGAGCCTATCATGGCTTTTCTAGCCCGGATATCAGAGTGGGATCATTCCCAACTGTTAGATGTAGAAACCATGAGTCACACAAAGTCCCATAAATATCACTGAAAGAAGTATATAATCTAACCCAGATTACCAATTTCCAAGAGAGGAAATAGCAAGTGGAGGAATACTACTTATTTTAAAGGCTTATATTTGGTTTTGCTGTCCAGAATATGGGAAGTGTCCACTTAGGTCAGTGAGTTTTTCAGTGATCTTTGCTGTGATATAAGCAAACCCTCAACACATAAGCTAAGTAAGACAAATTTTATGTAAAAGTAATTTAGCAAAGCTTTAAAGAAAAGGCCTTTCAAGCATTATTTCTGCTCTTAATTCCCTATGTTTCAGAGCTTCAGAAAGCTCCAGAGATGGGAGGAATTTGGAGAGGCTGTCTTCTCCATCCACTTGTCCTAGGGCATGATCAGGTGTTCATACTCGCACAGACATCTGCCTAAACTCACCTTTATGGTCTTTATTCATGGAGTCCCACAGCCCCTCCAGGCACCAGTGCTTCATTATTCTTACAACCCACCAGCTTTTCCTAGTGTCCCTGGGCTTTTCCTTGCTTTAAGGCAAGGGGGGTTACCTCTTGTCCTGTCTGCCACAGAAAAGGGCAAAGAATACCTCCTTGCTCTGTCATGTGTTTGAAGACTTTTTGTCCAGCCTGCCTTCTGGATTATACTTGGTAGTATAACCAGGTCCAGCTTCTCTAGTCTTTCCTCCAAGCTCGCTTACTTGTGTAGACCTTAATCATTTTTATTGAGTTCTTCTCAATCTTATCCAGTGGTTTCATATTTTTCTCTTATTTTTTCTCCATCACTGATATAATCCACTAGTGCTATGTGGAGTACCGTACCTACATTCTGACCAGCACAGGGCGGAATGGATAGACAGCTTCACTTGATTTGTAGGCTGCATCTCTCTTTATACAGATTGGTATGGGTTTGCTTTTTTTGCAATAGCAGGCCCTTTTTGACTCATGCTCAGTTTCTGATTAACAGTGACCAAAATCCTTTTCTTCAGAACAGCACACATTCTGATAGAACTTCTATGCACTGAGAGCAGATTTAATCTCCAATCAAAATGAAGGTACATCACAGCTGGAGAAGTTTGAGAGAGGATGATAAAAAGTAGCTTCTGCATGGAAATCAACTAATCCTATTAGGCAATGTCAGATAGGTCAAGAGTGGGTAAGTGGGCATACAGTAGAGGTTTGTCATATCACAAGTACCATAGGAAAGGGGAAAACAGATTTATTTTTTCTCTTTTTCATCATAAGAAGTAGGGGAAATCAAATTAAATAGCAAAAATCAGATTCGAAACAACTGAACACGTTTTGTCACGCACGGCAAAGTTAAGTTCCTAGATTTCTTGCCACAGGACATTTTGGATGCCACAAAAACATGTTGGTTCTGAAAAACAACCAAACAATTCAGAAGTAAAAAATATAAAGAGATCACTCTCTGCTTAGACAGTCTCTAAGCCGTAAGCTGTTTGAATCAAGGAGAGTATTCTGTTAAAGTATTATGATATTTTTTTCCTTTTTCTTCCATTCTCCCTCAGGGATCTCTCTTTGACCATGTTTATAGATGAGGTTGAACCATTGGTCCCTTGACCTATTGATTTGATCACGTCAGTGGCTGCCTGTATTTTTGTGTCTTCAGTGCATAGGAGTACTGTCAGACTGTAGCTTTTCAGCTGTATTTCCCTAGTCTGCTTAGGAAGATATTGTATGAGATAGTCAAACTCCTGACTATTGTCAAGATACATCACATCTATTGTTTCTCCTTTACTTGCCAGACCTGCTACCCTGTCAGAGAAATAAATGAGATTGTCTTGACAGTAGAGGCCCCTGAGAAATCCGTATGGGTTGTTATTCAACACTTTGTTTCCACTTACATGATGGTAAAAATTTATTCATTTAGCTGTTCCAGTATTTTTTCTGAAAATGGAACTAAGTAGATACGTCTGCAGTTCCTTGATGCCTTATTTTCTTTTTTTCTTCCTTGAAAGTAGATGCCATATCTACCCTCTATTTGTTTTCAGGCATTTCAGCTTTTTCCATTACTTTTTCAATGTAACTGCTAGTGACTTGGATATTTAATCAACCAGCTCTTTAAAATTCTCTATGATGACATTATGTCAAGACTGGTTGATTTGAAAACATATGGCTTCTCAAAATACTTTTTAACCTGTTCTTTCGCTACCAAGTTTAGATGTGTTTGTTTATTAGGAATTATTATACTCCCTATCTGATGGCAGCTGACTTTCATACCTTCTTAGAGCACTATCTCAGTAACTTCTCATCTCAAGTGATTAGTGGATCAATCTTTTCTTTGCCCTTCCTCTTATCTGTGAATGTATTTCTAAACTTGACCATTAATAGAATGTTTCTCATGTCTCTACCTGCCTCTCTTGTTTCAACATGTTGTGCTTTAAAGCTTGTCCTTAGTAATCTAATTAGAGCCACAAAGATGATTAAGGGAATGGAGCATCTCCCTTATGAGGAAAGGCTGAGGGAGCTGGGTCTCTTTAGCTTGGAAAAGAGGAGACTGAGAGGTGACCTAATCAGTGTTTACAAATATGTAAAGGGTGAGTGTCAGGAGGATGGAGCCAAGCTCTTCTCTGTGACATCCAGGGATAGGACAAAGGGCAATGGGTTCAAGCTGGAACATAGGAGGTTCCACTTGAATATGAGAAAAAACTTCTTCACGGTGAGGGTGACAGAGCACTGGAACAGGCTGCCCAGAGAGGTTGTGGAGTTTCCTTCTCTAGGGACATTCAAAGCCCACCTGGATGTGTTTCTGTGTGATCTGATCTAGGTGTTCCTGCTCTGCAGGGGGATTGGAGTAGATGATCTTTCGAGGTCCCTTCCAATCTCTAACATTCCGTGATTCTGTGATTCTGCAATCTGACCCTATTTACCCTGCCTGCTTACTTTGTTGTGATGCGTAAGGTAGAATCATAGAATGGTTTGGGTTGGAAAGGAACTTAAAGATCACGTATTTCCAACCCCACTGCCATGGGCAGGGACAACTTCCACTAGACCAGGTTGCTCAAAGTCTCATCCAGCCTGGCCTTGAATACCTCCAGGGATGGGGCATTCACATCTCTGGACAACCTGTTCCAATGTGTAACTACCCTCACAGTAATATATTTAATCAAAATCTACTCTCTTTCAGCTTAAAACCGTTACCCCTCATCCTATCACTACACTCCCTGACGAAGTGCCTCCCCATCTTCGTCAGGACACCACTAGTCCCCGGTCTCCACTTGGACATTGAGCCATTGACCATAACTCTTTGAGTGTGACCATCCAGCCAATTCCTTATCCAGTGAGTGGTCCTTCCATCGAACCCATGTCTCTCCAGTTTAGAGACCAGAATGTCATGCAGGTCAGTGTCAAAGGCTTTGCACAAGCCCAGGTAGATGGTGTTAATTGCTCTTCCCTTATCCACCAATGCTGTGACCCTTTTGTAGAAGACCACCAGATTTGTCAGGCACAATTTTCCCTTGGTAAAGCCATGTTGGTTGTCACCAATCACCTCCTTATTTTCCATGTGCCTGAGCATAGTTTCCAAGAGGATCTGCTCCATGATTTAGCCAGGCACAGAGGTAAGACTGACCAGCCTGTAGTTTCCTGGGTCTTTGTTATTCTGTTGTTTCCCTTATTTGATATACTTGAAGGACTCCTCACTTAGCTAATTCCTTGCAACATTTTGTATCTTTATTTTATGGTGATGTATTTCATGTTGGTGCCTTTTTCCAGGCCCTGCTTTTTAAACCCTTTCCTTCTTAACCTGTTCCATCATGGGACCTCACATCACAGTTTTATGACTTTCCTCATTGACTTTGGAGTTTGTCTGTGATCACTCCACTGTTTCACAAGTACTTCTACATGCTCAGGTACTGCAACGGTTGAACCTTCCTATTAATGGGAGCTGTGTTGGAACAACAGCAGAAAAGTTCAATTTTTTTCTGAATAACAATAACTGTCTTGAGTTCTAGAAAGAATGAATGCTCTCTTTGGCCAGTCCTAACTAACAATGCATAGGTTGGAAAAGGCTGCTCAGGCAACTGAAGTTCAGCAAGTGATTGAATTCCTTGTTGACAGTGTGGTAATCATACAAAGAGTCAAGCGCTGGGCTGAATTCTGCCCCAACCTTTGGCCCAAGATTATAATGAATGAAATAAATATTGGATTTATTCTTATCTTCAAGTACTTATTTTCTTTTTTCTGTTATTTATTTTTTTATTTAAGCACAAAGATGTCACTACTATATTCTTTCTGGGGTAACTGTAGTAGAGCTGGGTAGCACTCACCTTCTCTGAGAGACATTCATGAGAGAAAAACTGGAAACTGGATAAAACAGCTTTTCTTTCCTTTTGATTTTCTGCTTCTCTATATTTTTACCGTTCTTTCTTTGCTCCAATGTACATCCCCTCACAGCTTTTCTGTTGGCATTGTACTTTTATGCCCATAAAATCTTCACAGGCTCAGTTACATCTGCATGTGCCAGGTCAAAATACTCAGAGAAGTCTATGACAACTGCTACAGGATCTTGGATAGTCTCTGGTGAGTTTTTGTTAAATATTTTTCAACCTATTGGAATTATTTAATGCTATGTTGCTTTGCTTCAAAGTTGTCTACTTCAGAGGATGCACTGGCCATTTCAGAAATCCCAGCATTCCTTAGCCAGATGTTTCACAGTAAAATATTTTCTCAGCTGGATGGGATATCTGTGAAACTTCAGAAAGCAGTGGTGAGAATAATCAGCCTCAATGATACACTTATATTCTGATTTCATGTGGGAGAATAGCACAAAAATCTGAAATATGAATTCCCACCTTGCTCCCGATTTACCTTAATAAATTCCAGTTCCAGCATAGCAAATATAAATTGACAACATGGGCTACATGGGGTGTAAAAATATGGAACATATTCAGAAGTTATTACAGTTCATCCTGCTTCCAATCATACGTTTGTACTACTTCAGTATGATAAATGAATCTTCAGTTTATGTTTACAATTATATTTATAGATGTCAAAAAATTGTTGTTCCTACTGCAAGGAATTTATGGAACTGAGTTGCACCAGGCCTGAAATAATTAATAAAGAGGTTTAAAGTGATTTTAATTGATTTTGAAAAGGTGTTGAAAATGGAAAAAAAAATCTGTAGTCGCTTGTTGTGGCTCCTGAGCTGTGTCATGCTTTATTTGTTGCTGAATTCCCTGCCCAAAAAGGTCATTGGAGTTAATGCCACTTGTCAGTGCATTTACAGAAAATTGTGAACTGAAGACTGAAATCCTCTAAGAAAATAGATAAAAAAACCCCAAAAAACTGTGGCAACGAAACTGCACAGGTTTCTTCTAGACCATCCACCAGCTCTCATTTTAGAGGACGGGCCTCAGGACAGCAGTCTCCAGGCAGTGGCAAGGGAGTCAAAGGAAGCAGAACTTCCTACCAAGGAATACCTTGTGATGCTGATTTCCTTGTTGCTGTGTGTCATGTCTGCTGCAGCAGCATGACCTCTAGTAACGGCCTCACGATAAAGTGCATTTATGAAAGCCGGGCTGAGGGGAGGAAGCTGGAGAGACCTAAAAGGGTGTCTGTTTTTCAGGTAGTAAGGGTCTGTGGTCTGTCTGTCTGTGCTGGAGATAACTAACTGATTTATATTGATCTTAAGTGTACTGTGAAAGAAGCCTGTGAAGAGGCGAAAACTCATCTTTTTGTCCAACTTTGAAAAGAAAAAAATGTAAATACTGATAAACTTGTAGACTTGCCTCAACCTTTCCCATTCAAAATCTTTTCCCATTCAAATCAGTAAATTCCAGGTCTTTTTCCAGCCTCAATGATTCTATGATTCTATGATTCTGAGAGGGAACTTTTAACTACAGAATAGTCTCCTCTGTCTACCTCTCTATCTATACAGAGAAAAAAGACAGAAATTTTTAACTATAGGCTAGTTTCCCTTCTTAGATATTTCACTGAATCCAAGTATTTCTGTAGTGTTTGTGCGTTTGTTTGTATAACTCTGTTTAGTGTTCTTACATATATATACTTAGGATACCTTATAGTAAGTTAGTGGGAATCTTGTCATTCTCTGATCTGTAATTAAGTCACTATTTTAATCATAACATTCTACTGAATCAACTGATTAATAATTAAATTGATTGATGATTGAATGCCAGTAAAATTTAACCTTTGACTTACCTCACAACATTAACAGATCTTAAATTGTTGCTAAATCATAACAGTGTGAGATATTTCATCCTTGACACCTGTGAGTTGACTTTCTTGTAGATAACTCTGGATAAATGATGTTACTCTAACAGTCTCAGAGATAAACCATTGGTAATAATGAGAGCACAAATTCCCCAACATCACTACTGTGCAAAACCAAATGCAGAAGAACAAAGGAGAAGAAGTCACACAATTTTATTTGGTTTGTGTGGCAAAGTTTTGGTAGCCAGGTGGCTACAGGGTTGTCTACTCTGAGAAGCTGTTAGAAGCTACCCCTATGTCTAATAGAGCCAATGCCAGCGGGCTTCAAAGGGGACCCACCTCTGGCCAAGGCCAAGCCCATTAATGACGGTCCTAGCACCTCTGGGATAATACAGTTATGTAGAGGGAACAAAAAACATACAGAAAATTCAGCCAGAGAGAGAAGTGAGAATATGTGAGAGAAACAACTGTGCAGCCACCAAGTGAAGAAGGAGGGGAGGAGGTGCTCCAGGTGCCAGCGAAGAAGTTCCCCTGCAGCCCATGGTGCAGCCCATGGTGAGGGAGCTGTGCCCTGCAGCCATGGACGTAACAGGGGAGCAGAGATACACCCGCAGCCCAGGGAGGACCCCACGCCAGATCAGGTGGATGTACCTGAAGGAGGCTGTGAGCCTACAGGAAGCCTGCACTGGGGCAGGCTCCTGGCAGGACCTGTGGATCTGTGGAGGAACCCAGGCTGGAGCAAGTTTGCTGGCAGGACTTGTGATCCTGTGGGGGACCCATGCTGGAGCAGTCTGTGCCTGAAGGACAGCACACCATGGAAGGGACCACACTGGAGCAGTTCATGAAGAACTGCAGCCTGCGTGAAGGACCCACTTTGGAGAAGTTCATGGAGGACTGTCTCATATGGGAGGGACCCCGTGCTGGAGCAGAGGAAGAGATTGATTTTAGAAACTAATTTTGTAAAAATATCAAAGGCTTTTGGTTGTGCAAAAGTCCTTCAGCCTACACAGGTAGAGGTGTAGCATGCCAGGGTTCCCTTTGTGTGTATCAGCCATATCATGCATCAACAATGTTGTGAATACAACTCCTAGGCTACAAGAATAAATTAAAGCTGGCAGTTCCAGAAAGATTTGTGCATGTAGAAGTGAAACTGCATCTTTGCAGCTTTCTCCGAGAAATAAACTATCTTCTTATCCAGAATGGCACAGCAATATATTGTCAGCAGAGAAGAACAAGGTATGCTCAAAAAGTTTTCAACATTTTTTTTCCTGATGAGGAATATTGGAAACCAAAGTGCCTGCAGCAACATATTAACTTCTAAACTTTTGTTGCAAAGGGTGCTCAGTTCTAGGACAGAGAAACACAGAGTGAGATTGAGTTAGTGGGAGAGAGAGACTTGGTGGTGGGTGGAACTCTCACGTGAACATCAGTTTGGGGTAGGTCTGCATTTCTTTCACACTCCTGAGTTGGTGATGAAAAAATTATAAAGGATAAAAAATTTCCAACAAACAAGATTTCACAAGACAATTTAAAACCGAGGTATACCCTTCCACATTTTTCTCTTTCCCTTCATCCTCTCAAAAATCCTGAAAGCATTGAGAGCAGAGTTATGTATAAGAGAATATATAATGCAGAAAGACAGCTGAATCTCACCTATGTGTTCGCTGAGATCAACAAATATTCTGAGATTGCACTGGATACATACTGGAGAAGATGTATGTGCTGGAAAGCATATACCTGTCAGATGTGATACCTAGATACCTAGAGTCTGGTGAAAAGAAGTGGTTTCTTACAACAAGCTAGGAACAGACTCTTCATTGTATACTTCAAATTTTATTGCAGGCTTATGAGTTTCATGGGGGTTTTTTTTGTTTGTTTTGCTTTATTTTTTTTTATTTAATTTATAAAACTTTAAAAATATTTTCAGTGGAGATGCTGACCAAACAGATTCCATTCAGAGCAGACTTAGTTTTTTTCAGTTCATTCTGAAGGGCGTAAGGACAGCGCTTTGAAGATGGCCACCGGTGTCAGACCATGCCTACTCTTTAGCCAGCAAAATGACAAAGTTCAGTTGGTTTTCAAAATTGACTAGAGTCGATTGGTGAGAGCTCCATGAATCAAACAGGAAAATGAGGTTAGACATTCTTGAATAAGAAAACGCTTCCACAGAGGGCATGAGGACAGTCCAGCGCAATGTTTCATTTTAAGAAGCCACCGAATAATCATAGAATCATAGAATCATAGAATCATAGAACAGAATCATAGAATCATAGAACCATAGAATCATAGAATCATAGAATATTTGGGTTGGAAAGGACCTTAAAGATCATCGGGTTCCAACCCCCCTGCCATGGGCAGGGACACTCTCCACTAGACCAGGTTGCTCAAAGCCTCATCCAACCTGGCTTTGAACACCTCCAGGGATGGGGCAAAATGGTGACTACACCTCTGGTTTTCTCCCATTCAGTTTATATTTTACTTGAGTGTCACTGTGCATAGCCTGTTTGTTTCAGTGGAGGATCAAGACCTGTTCTTAGAAGCTGAACAACATATCCTGTGAATGTGCTCTGGAATCCCTAATTCTTCTGTATTAGCCAACAGTTTGTACATCTCCTTCAAAGCTGCATGCTGACTGTTATGTCTGATGTTACCTGCGTACCAGATGAGATGGTATCACGAGGCTTAGTATTCACTGAAGGTAATTCTGTGCATGTTGTTCTAGGATTACTATGAAACACTGATATTTTACAATGAAATTGTAATCCTGGACCTATGCAATTTACTGCCCCAGTCTCTGGACTGTATTATGATGTCATTGGTTTTGTTAGCCCAAATATGACCCACATCCGTCTCCCCTTTGAAAAGGCCTTTGGGGATCCCTGATAGGTGTATTGTTAAATTATTTCTTAATAGGGCTCTAAGAAGACCTTTAAAGAAAAGAAAATACCACCCCATACATCTTCATTGTGTGTTTTAATAAACTAGCTCTGCAGAAGCTTATGAACTATGGTAGAGAAGATACTTCTTTTCACTACAAAAGCTAAATGGAAAACTGTCTCATCCTGCTGATTGTGTTTTATTTTTTTGAGCTTCCAGATGGTCTGAACTATATCTTTCAACTCAGTGCTGTCTTTGTTTCTTTTGCTGACCTGCAAGAAAACTGATACTGATTTTGGTTTGTTGCTTCGACACCCAGCTCAAATATCTGATGAACATTAGACTGTTGCTCACTGCTGTCTCTATCCCTCTTTATCTGAAATTGTTTGTGTGCTTTAACTGGAACAGAAACACTTCAAGAGGAATCTCCAAACGCAGCATCAGTGAGCTGCTCATTTCAGCAGCAGGAACAAAGAAATCTATCATCACTGCACAGTAAAACACACAGAGCTCTAGTTGCAATGAGGGAGCTATGAAGAGGTATTTTATTTCTGTAGCTGATTCAATTGTAAATCTCATAATTTCCTCATCTGATTGCTGAAAAATGCTCAGGGAGACGACGTGCGTGCCCTATCACTGCATCACCTCAGGCTCTCATATTGCAGCAAGGCTAATTAACATGTTTCCAGCAACACAGCATGATCTCACAATTGTTTATTGGAGGAAATACAAATACGGCTTTCAAAACAAAAGCCTTATGAAAAAAGACAGGGATACGGGGGAAGGAGTGAGAAAGAAAAATAGAAAAATTCCCTTTTTACAAGGCTTATAGTTCCTTGGATGGTGTTGTAAGCAGTCAGATAATTTTCTCCTGTGCATTGTGTGATGTTTTATACCCAGTGATATTGTGGCGTTGGATGTGCAAATCCAAAGCAAATCTTGTGTTGTAGGGAAATGACCTCAAAGGGATCTTTTTATGCCTACTTGATAGCTCAATATGTTATGTGATCCTGACCAAATTAAATTTATATAGGGCAACTGGTTCTGCCCTAACTAAACTGCCTTGATTTTGCTACTGCGAATGCACAGGCACACTAGTGCTCTCACAATTCGTGGCATCCCGAAAGGTTTATTTAATTTTTATTTATTTAATTTGTTAGCAGGGAGAGATCCAATCAAGGTGGCAGTTTGGTTATTTTCTCTAGTGTGTTCCTGAGCAGACTGAGCGTAGCAAACGCAGTTTTGTCACGTACCTCCCCTGCAGCTCTGCCATTCACGTGAAACTTGTGTTTCATATATCTCACTAGAATTATATGAAGCATGCTGTTCTCTGGGAGATAACACACTTATTCTAAAACACACCAGATTATAAATATCTACTGGCACACAGAGGCTTCTTAGACAACAACAGAACAATAATAGCTTGGTCCCTGCCACTCCACCGGCATACAAAACTGGACTTCTGTTCTGTCAGCTTTCTGGGAGGAAGCCTTTTTAATGATAAATTACAGATGACAGGATTGAAAGGATCAAGGCACTATTCAGATCCAGCCCCTTGCATTGAGGAGGGGAGGACCCTGTGGTACTTTGTTCATTGTGTGCATCTGACCTTTCCTTAAAGCTACTGAGTGTCTGTGCCATAGCTACCTCATTAGTCAAATGTTCCACCAACTTCACTGACAAAGAAGTTTTCCTAGGATGTGAGTGAGATATACTAATTTTTCATTACTAACCTGCAGTGTGTTACTGTTGTGGAATCCAGCATGAGGAATTTTTTTTCTCCCTGTACTAATTTTCCTACCTCAGATAATTTGACAAAATCAGAACAGGCTGGATAACAGATGCTCAAGGGAGGTGAGACTGGAAACGTCACAAAAGAACTGGGCCCAGCAGCACTGAACCCTATAACAGGTCCCCATTTGATCCACCAAAGCATGATAGCAAAATTTACGAGTGGGTTTTTTTATTTTTCTTTGCCATTCCTTGCTCCCATTACAGAATCAGTTTTCCAGCTGAGGAACAGAAAGCATGTCCCATAACCAAATAAGCACCAACACCCCTGCTGTGCTGCTGGCTGTCAAACACCCAGTCAAGCTACTTGGTGAGTAGGTAGCTTCCTAGTGCACGGCTCCGTGCACCTTCAGTTAGAAATAATCTGTGAATGATTCATGAATTGGGAAAAATCTCAATTCAGTGGCTTTTCAGTTTCCCCAGTGTTGGTATCACACTTTCTTTTATAAATATTTTGAAGCTTTGCAATTTTAGTCCAGCATATGTGTTCTATTTCCAATTTATATTTCTTAAAATAAAACACGCACTCTTAGTATATCAATAATATTTAGCACATCTACAACCTGGAGTGATTCATCTAACAGATAGAAACACACATGGCAGTACTTTTATATTATAAAATCAGTGCAATCTTTATAAGCCCCATTCCATTCAGTAATGCCTTCCAACCATCCTTAAACTTAATAAGAAATGTGTGACATCTTTGAGTTTGAAAAGCAAATTCAAGATAGGGCTTCAGAGGACAAAAGAGAAGAGACAACATCTTGTAACAGTGTTGGTACCTACACCTAGAAAAGTTGTTGGGACTGAATGTTTTAAGAAGAAGAGTAGTTCTCGTTCTCTTTCTCTTCTGCTTTCTTTTTAATAACAAATTTTTGGGGAGTGGAAGAAAGAGAAATGTGTTAGATGATAACTTCTAGCTCTGCTAAATTTTTTCAATGTTACATTCATTGGAGAACATGAATACAGGCTGCATTTGAAAAATGACCAACACTTAAGTGTTTTTTTGCAAAGGGATTGGAGGGTTACCTCACCGTTTGGTTGTGAGGTAACCCTTGTTCTTTCCCTGTTATCTAGGACACTGAATTTCTCATGCCATGGACACCTGGGAAAAAGTAAGGAGGGCTCTAATCTTTGGCACAAGTTCATAATTTTGGTTATACCTTGTTGCAAATGTCTGATTTTGACGATGAAGCCCTCCTCCTTGCCATTTGACTTAAGCCCATACTTTCCAGCAAAGGACCATCTTTAAGTAATACTTCAATTTGCTAACATGTGTGTACTTGCTTTGTTGAATCAGGATTTGTGAATCCCTGTTTTCCAGCAACAGCAATAAAGAATGATGAGGATAGAATCATGGGCAAACTCTCACAGGATCATGTAGATATATGTATTCAGCTCTATTGACGGAAAATAAAGTCTCTGACTGGTAATACCTGACATTTCATTTGTCATTATTTCTCCTCTTTTTCATTGATAACAACAGATATGACTAGTACCAGGCTTTTCTTTCATCTTGAGTTTTATTAAGCAGCAGTGGGAAGGTACTTCAAACACAATACAAGGTCACAGAATTTAACTGTCTCTGAATAAAATTTAAATCATTAAAGGAAACAATGTGCCAAAAGAAGCATCATTGTTTCTTTTTATTTTTTTTTTAAAATAAAGGGAAAAAAAGCCATGTTCCCACTTCATTTTAGTCAGCTAAACAACAAAAAGAAAAAATCTGTACTCTCTCAACCATAAAACAATTTATAGCTGGGAGAAACTAGAAGCCTGACACATTTGGCAATTAATACACAAAAACACTAGTTCAAAACTCGTTCAGTCTTTCTCCCATGACCACTATAAAAAGGTAATTTACATAAGTTTGAACAATATCTTCTAAACATAACATGAGCCTGAGAAATATCACTAACATCTAGACTCGGAAAAGTCTGTGCTTATTGCTTACAAATTTATTGTCCTTTTTTTTGATAGCGTTTCATTTCTTCTTGACTGAGCTGCCCATCAGCTCCCTGTAATTTACCACATGATGTCAGACAAAGTAAACACACATAAACATTGCCATCCATTGTGCAGGTCCAGGGCAGTTTAAAAAATAATTTCTTTTAGACAAGTTACTTATCAGTTCCCCCTTCTCTTGTGCAAGCCTCTTCTGCACAGTATTACAGTTTGAAACTTATAACAAAGTGAGGAAGAGCTGTGACGTGCAAAACGGAGTTATGTCTACTTGCATTTTGGTAACCCCCACAGAAATCACCTACAACCCCTCTGAACTGTCCTTGTCTTACTGCTTACCCTAAAAGGCCTTCACAAATATCCTCTAGAAATACGTGGTTCCACCTTTTGCCTGCCTTAAGGCAGCTGAGAACCCTCTACACCCTGAAGAACAGAACTAAGGTAGATTTGAAAAGACACGATGACTTAATGTGATAACAAGTCTATCTGTATTCTACAATGCAAACAACAGAATAATTCTACCCCAGACCGTGTAGTCATGTGTGCTCCCACAAGGAAGTTCAGAGAAAGGTGTTTAGCAGCTCGGAGCCACAGCTCCCACTAAGACAGGCTAAAAAATATATTGGGTAAAAAGTATTGTGGGTTCTGGGATGGGCTTGGTAGAAAACCTAGGATCTGCTGAACTCTGGAGAAAGGCCCAAGCTGACCTTCTGTAAGTTTCCAAAAATGCCACTACAATTCTAGCCGAGAAATTACTTTTTAATTTTGCAGTGTGTAGGCTCTGTTTCTGGGCAAGGCAGGTGTGAAAGACACCTGTTCACAGCTAAGTCAATTCCTTATGGGAAAAAATTAAGATTTACTCAGATTCAGCATGCTACAGGCTATGTAAGAACCCCTAATTACTTCTACAGTATTGATATCCAGACATGGAACATATATTTTGCTAGAGTCTATAGATATAAGTGTAGTGTATATTTAGACATAGAGATAATGCATTTCTTCTTGAATTTAAGTTATGTTTTTGGTAAAAAATAACTCATACCTTTTCTAGTTTGTAATTATAAGATATCTGTATATATATTTCCAGCTTCTTAGGAGTGTAGTCTAAATGCTTCTGGAATTGTACCTCTTCCAAGGGCATTTTTTCACTCTGATCATATAGTGAGAACAAACGAAAATTTATATCTATCATATTTAAGTTATGATCAAAATAGTGTGAAGGACATAAGCATGAATTTGGAAGGGAAGAAGTTTATCTGTAAACCTGCTGTGTAAAGATTATCTTTGATCTTTCAGAAGGCACAAGATTGCTGCAGTTGCATGCAATTATCGGTTTTGTATTTTTTTGAAAGTACTGCAAATTAATGACTGAGGAAACTTGAAGACAATGAAGAATCCACAGATAAACTAGGTACTAAGAAAACAGTCACAGGGAGTAGTAGTGTAGTAGGATTTTCTAGAAATCTTGATAAACACACACACTCTTTTGCACTGAAAAGCTCTGTAGAAAGAACAACAGTAGATACATAGATGGCATCCTCAATCAAAATGTACAAAGGACAATGAAAGTTAGAGAATGAGATTAAAAAAAGTAATCTGTAAGGTTATTTAGGCCTCTAATCACAGACCCCAAAGCAGTTTTAGTAGGCTTTAGATAGTCAAACAACTTGTGGATCTGAATTTGGGGTTTGGTTACTGGAAGGCCAGTGCTGCAATTTAAGGGAATCATTCCTGCTTCCTGTCTCCCCTTGATTATTCCGGTTAGCATAGACTGTGAACTTTGGTTTTCCTTGGACTGGCTAAGGGCAGCAGGGCTATCTAATGTATTTGCCAATGTGGTACCCACACCTTTGCCTTTTTGCTGTGATTTGACTTCTGTTCCCCCATTTAAGCACCTTGTAGGATTTAGAAAAAATCAGAAAATCCAAGCTCTTGCATCCTGTTGAAGAATCCCAGGGCAGATCAACAAAAATAAGTTTGAAACTAACTTAATGAAGAAATTCCTGAACCTTTTTACTAATGTAAAGCAGAAATGCATCAAAAATTTGAAATTGTTCATTCAAAACCAGATGAGCTTCATCCTCTTTCTCTCTGTGAATTAACATGAGATAACATCTTCATATGTTTTCTTGGTATGATGAATGACCTCTTCATCATAATTTTTAATTTCAGTTATGATTCTAACCTGTCTACTGGAATGTTGATTCTCTCAACATTTCACAAAACACACAGGAGCAATTCTTCTTGGCCCTTGGGGTACTGGCGGCTCAGTGTTTTTCATTTTGTTTTAGCCTACGTATTGGACACCAAAACTGTGTTTATGTAATGCCCCTGTAACAGTGACTGTGTAAGGCCTACCCGTCAGAGCCAGTGCCAGATCTGTGCGTGACAGTCCCGGGGCTGGCACAGCTCTGCTCCCACCAGGGAAGCATCTCTCCAGCCTGCTGCGTTCCTCCCTCTGCCATCTCCAGGGCAACTGCTTGTTTGACAACAGATGAAAACGAAGGCGAAGAGGACAGTAAAGAGTCAAAAGACATTAAAAATATTGTAATCTGACACAGGATTGTGCTTCTAACATTAAGAGACAACACAATCTGAATAACAGAAAGTGAGCTGCATTAGCACTACCTCAAGGTGAATTCACTCTGTCTCCTTCCCAGACATACATAATGCACATCTGCTTATTTTCTAATTTAAATTTGTCATTTTCTCTCCCCTGTACTTCTTTGTCAGCACAGGCAATAATTACGGGTTTTGTGCCATGTAGCTAACCATATCAACCATTTAATGGCTTAGTTTCACATTTTGTCTTCATGCACCAACACCAACATGTAGGATGTTCTGTAGGATGTAATTCTGGATCTAAAATTTGTGTGCCAAAGGCTCAGATAACTCTGTAAGGTTCAAATATGCCCTGATATTATGACCTACTATTACTTTCCTGTATCTTAATGTTACCTATATTGATTAGCAATATTAATAAGTCACACATATTTTAATGCTGCCATTTCTGTGGCAATCTTGAGCTGATGAAGGTGCAACTTGTGTACAGATGTGCTACCTTCTACTTCAGTCTCAAACAGGAAGACCTGCTTTAGTAGATCAGTATGTAGCTACCATCCATGGGATAACCATGTTTACTTCAGTGGTGATAGCAGATGAGGCAATTTAGAAGCTGTTCTTTTGACTGTATGATGCTTAACATTTTGAAGATACTCCAATATCTGTGCAAGTACCAAGAGCAGCTTAAAAGAATCAAGGCTGTATTTTAAAATCTAGTGGACAGCCTACAAAGTTTGTGAAACATGGAGTCCAGAAGCCAGACAGATTTACTCTGTGAGCCAAATGACGACTTGAAGCCTTTCTCTGGTATTTTTCAAATCCTGATCTCAGAAACTGTTCCATGGATGTTATGCAAAGGCAGTGTTATCCTTTCTCTACTGTAATAAGAGGTCCATGCAGGATGTTGTTGCATTTGTTACAGCAGGCAGGTAGAGGGCTGAAACTGGAATTTTGAATGACAGGAGCATCTCTCCTACTGGGAGATCTGGGCTGAGCCCTTTGAGTTAAACTATAGACATTACTGTCACAAAACCATCACATATAAGCACAGGCTCCAAATTCAAATGTCAGCTCCTGAAGTGCTGATTATTCAGAGACTTCACCTATTGACTATATTTATTCTTCACTGGCCCTTCGTCTGCTCAGTCACAGCAACGTATTCAGTGCTGCTTGGCACAGGGCTGAAAAAGGAGAACAACGAATTATATAATTGTAACCACATATCTTCACAGGAGACAAGACAGCTTTCATTCTCCTTTACAGACTATGTGGATCCAACAGTTGCCATTGTAGTTAATGACCCTTTGACAACTTACCTACAGCATCAGATTTTTTTTGCACTCACGTTACATAGGCAAACTCGCTCTTGGGGACTTGGATGGGCCAGAAGCAGCCTCTCCCTTTTACTTTTTCCCTGCAATATTTGGCAGCTAATTAACACAACAGTGCCTTCATGGTGTCTTGGCCTACCATCATGCATTGCTTCCTTGTCCTCTCCTTTGTCTCTCTGCCCTCTTGTAGCAATGCTAATCTGGTTTTCCTGACATGAATTTGCATTTATTTTTGCATAATTTGTTAAAAATTAAAGCATATGTTTGAGCACAGTGAGGTAACTGAACACAAAAGTGTTTGCTATGAGCTACAAAGATTCTTCCATTCCCTTCTTCACAATTTCATTATTTTTATATCTGTATTCCTAGTGAAGAAAGATGCAGGACTTTAAATATGGCAGTGCTTGGCCTCAAGTCCTGGTTTGTCGTTTTTTTTCTAAGGAAACACTGTCTTTCAAAGGACAAATCTGCATATTACAATAAAGCAAAACATACTCATACCAGAACTAACACGAGTCATGTGTACAACTATCCCATGCAATCCAGAATACAAGATAGTTGTTCCTGCCTATGACTATGCCTTGGCTAACAAGCCCTGTTTTTTCACGCAGAAAATTATTTCATGGCAGAACTGCATTGATGTGGCTACAATAATTCAGGAACCAATAACATCTCTTGGGATGTTTTGTAGGCTTGGACTTGGAAGTCTGTATTTCTATCCATTGTGCAGGGTTTTACAATGCATAAATAAATAAGCAATTCCAAAGGGAACTGAAAATGGGTTGACAGATAGATGATGCTCATGAAATAATTTTTAAACAGTCATCTGGTGCCATTTTTCAGTCAGGCATATATCACCAAGCCTTGGTTAGAAGAAATCAATAAGACCTTTCTAATGGAAGTTGTGAGGCTCTGCACTTCTAGCAGGTTTATAATTTTTCGTTTACTGCTTTGTAGATAACTTTTCTGTTCATGACGAGCAGGTTCTGGGAGGCAGTTGAGTAAGGGAAAGAACGTATATATCGTCTTCTCCTCTTTTAAGGGTTAGAGGTTTGATCTGAGGCAATGACTTCAGCTTCCTCCATAGTCAGATTAGCAACCTCCAAAGAGTGGTTGCTGCCACCTGCAGCACGCCTCCACCTCAGGATGAAGTGAGGCATCCTTTGATGGTGCCTTTCTTCACTGGTTATAAAAGAAACCTACCAACGTAACTTCAGACTATATGTTTCCCTTTTGGACAACCTAAATTAGGCAAGAAGAAGAGAACTCAGAGCATCCTCCAGACCTGGCTGCATGGGCACAGAGCTCCAGTTGCTCCTGCCGGAAGCTGTGGGCTATGAACCCACAATCAAACCCTTTTCTCATGGGACTGGTTTAAGTCACAGCCTGCTGGCTTGCTGATCGTAATACAGGTGCAGCAGTGGGTTCACAGCCACACAACACCCACCTCAGATAAAGCTGCAACAATTTTTTGTATTAATAGGGTTTTAAATTGTGTGAGGAGGAACAAAAAGTGCCTGAGAACTGAAGACAGAGAGGTGAAAGAATAATGCAAATGTGGTATTCTAGTGTTTAATTTTTACTTCTTGCAGTGGTCTTAGCTCTTTGGATGGAACGACAAAGAATGGGAGCAATCCTTTATGTTATGTTTCATTCTGCACCAGTTTTGTGAAGCTCTCACTTTAAGATATGCCCCTAAAGATGTTTTTGATTTACATCATGGAGACCGTACAGGATGTCTTTCTCATTTTAATCATGATGGTTCAATCAGATTTAGCTGCTACACACAGGATGCTTGTAGTGTTTGTATTTCTCTGCACTGGCGCATCTAATTTAAACAAAAGTAATTCCACATGGTGCAAGGGTATTTCTAAAGAGAGACTCTGATGGAGAGAAAAATATTTCTACATTTCCCACAGAATAAGGTGTTTGCATTAGAGACATCTGGAAATGTGTCTCACTGTATACCTGATTTACAGGATCTGAAAGATATGGCATACCGATTAATAGGAAAATGAGATATTAATTCAATTTTTAAGGAACAAAATATTCAGAGATTGTTAGATTGCATTACTACATTAATCTGTTTCCTTTTGTATCCTACAATAAAAACCTGTCAGATGGTGTAGTATGATGTAGTTTGGCTGGGATGCTATCTCATCTAATGTCTTGAAGCTGAAGTCATTTATTTAGGCACTGGGAATTAGCATCAAGCTAATCTTGTTTCTTTAATCCACTGCCAACCAGTGCAGCCTCATTATATGGATTTAAAAGCTCTGCAGGTAGTGTATATGCGGGACACACTAATGACACTGAACAAATTAATGTGAACTATAACTCTACATGTCAAATAGCACTCAACAAATAAGCATTTGCAATAAATACGTCAATTTTCAGAATTATATAATTTTAAAGAGTCATTCAAACACATGTCCCTGGACAGCATGTTCATGTTTTACCAAGCATAAACAATTTATGTATGTATTTTATATACAAGTATAAATGTGTATATATATATAATAATTTATAAACAAGTACACTTATACTCAAAGCATGATTTTTCATATATTTCCACAACAGTTTTTTTTTTCTTTTATTCTTAAACAGAAATGACAGAGATATAAACAACACAGATAAACATAATTTAAGGACTGTGGCCAAAGCCACTTACTGATATTTAGTAGGCATCTCTGGTTTTCTTTGTACCGAAGTTTCTACTTTACATGTATTATCTGATAAAATGTTTCCCTTGCTTTCTACAGGAAAAACAAAATTTTTGAAGAAGCCTGCTTTGAGACTTGCCGGGCAGTTAGCCTTGTCCCACGTATTATACTGATAAACCTAACGTGACAACTTTGTTTAAATTAAATTCTGCACTGTGATATAAAAACATGAATCAATCAAAACTGAAGTGATGGGGATCATTATTATGCTGGATGTAGTAAGAAAAAAAGAAAAGACCCAATGTGAAAGAGAAAAGATTCTTTTCCACAGTGACAGAATGAAAAGAAGGCTTGAAAGCTAAACCTGTGATAATGGAGAGCTTCCCCTAGGTTTTTTTTTTATCCACAGACATGCAAAATAGTGACTGTTGGCTGTTTGAGCACTGTGTATGACTGCAGGTGTCACGGTTCTTACTCTTTCTTTCTACATTGTTGTTCTTATAGCCAGCAGGACCGTTGCACTACATTTGTAGCTGCAGTGAAAGGCAGTTTCTGCCCAGACTCTGTCACTCAAATTTGGTGGATGGGTGGGGGAGAAGGGCAGCTGTCTGCATGTAATGTTGCTGGGAGGGACGGAGGGATGGAGGGACGAAGGGCGGGAGTGTGAGATAGTTCCAGGCACAATCCATACGAAATTTTGGGAAGCTTGACCCAAACCAGGCTTTGTGAAATTATGGTAGAGTGGTTCATTTTCTGTAAAAAAAATTCACAGTTTCTATTCAAACCTAGTATTTGTCAGCATAGCAAAAAACCTCAGTTCTCCCAAGATGATGGTTATGCCGAATTTTGTGGAAAAGATTAGCCCATGACCAAAACTTGTCTCTGTTAAGTCAAATAAGTTTAAATTTATCTTATTTTTTTTGAGGATGGACTGGCTTCATTTTGCTTGCTGGCTTCTGCAAGGATTTCTGGGAACTCTGTTTGAGACACCTATGCAGTGCTGGAGTCAAGGTGTCAGACTGGCTGACATGGAAAAGGTGGGGTAATTTCCTTTGCCAAACTGGACATGTCCTGCATATTTCATGCATATCTGGTAGTTTCTGGGGGTATCTCTTGCCATTTTTGTCCAGTCTGCCCTTTAGCTCCTATAAACTTTGAACATCCTTTGATAGAGCGATTCATTGCCTTAGTTTGTGTTTTCCCTGATCCTGCTAGCGGTCTGATGTTCCCCAGTTCTTGAATTGGTTGTGCATGCTTCAATTTCAGTGTGATAAGTTCAAAACAAAGGATTACACTGTTCTAGCAGCACTCCAGAGAGCTCCACACTGGCAGTAAGCCTTGCTTCTGTAAGGTCATGGCTATCCCCACCCCTGTGCGCCTGTGGGTTGGGAGAAGAGGGCAGGGAGAGGCTGGGAGGCTTGCAGAACTTTGTGCTAATGTAGAGTGAAGTCCCTGGTCACACTGATTACAGGTCTCTTGTCTCCCTCAGCAGCGCTCAGCCCTGCAAACAGATCTTCAGACATTTTGTTTGGAAGATCAACGGTATGTTGTTCATCATCTCTGCTTTCAGAGACAATGTGACAAAAATTTGGGGGTGTTACCTGAGTGCAGCCAACAACACCTAGGTCGACCTTTGAGGTGACAAAAGAAACATGAAGCAATTTTCAGACTTTTCCCCATTTCCCTTTTGCACAATATTTTGTTTTGTTTGAACTTGATCTTTCTTGTCCCTTCAGCTGGCAGCTTGCCTGCTGCTTTAGCTTTCTGCTCTTTTTGCCTTGGTCATTCTCCAGGGGAACAATTCACTCCTTAAAGCTCCTTGTCTTCCCTGTTTTCCTGCAGTGTTTCCTTTCATTTCTTCGTTTCCAACAAAGAATTACAATTTACCACTTAAGTTATGACTGTATGATATAGACATCCACTTATAAATCAGATCCAAGAGTACTTCTGTTCTTGCAGATCTTTAGTTCAAAGGATGGTCTCTGGAAGGGTAACAGGGTAATAGTATCCTTTGTATCATATGCAGTCATTTAAAGTATTTGCTCTGTTAATAACTTTCATGTTACTGCTACTAAAAGGTAAAGCTCCTGTAGGAAACACCTGCAATGGTCAGAACTTACACGAGGTGGCAGTACTGGTATCACATTGGTTTTCTCTTTTTGGGTTTACTGGTTTCCAGAAAATCTCCCTGTAAATTAATTGATTCATGTCAGAAGTGGGCAAGCTTGCAAACAAGTCCATCTGGTAAGCAGCTTACTATATTTCTATATAAATAAAGAAGATCATCCAACTTTTCCAGGGTCACTCCGCCCCTCAGATCACAAGAAAGTCTGTTTTCAATGCAGAAAAATTTAGTTCCGTACAAAGCTCCAAATGCATAGCTGAGCACATCCTGCCTGGCCAGACAATGATATGGAACTGCAATGCCTGAATACTCGCGGCAGAGTGAATCAGGCCTTGTACAAAACCACGCGTGGATTTGCCAGGCAGTCTGGGTAAAGTCTTGTCCAATTTCATGGAGGTGTGGGCAAGACTTGCTTCTGTTAGACTGAATTCCAGAGAAAAGGGAGTTAACTGGGTTTTAAGCCATCTGCCACCAGAAGAAAAAGTAATTTCATCTTATGTATGGCCCAATTTTCATAAAATGCTTTAGCTAGGTGCATAAAAAGCTATATATCAGAATCAGATATTGTTATTGCAATTAATAAAGTCAATGGAGAAAAACGAAAGAAGTGTCCTGTTGCATTTTCTCCTGCCTCCTTCTGCTTTCTAATTGCCAAATTGTTTTTTTCAGGTGAGATTTTGTTTTTGCTACTTTTTAAACAAATAAACCAACTGACAATGTGGCTCATCTTAGGGAGACTGAGGCTTGCATTTAACCTAAAAATATTCTAAGTGTATTGCAACCAGCGATGAGAAATCCCCTGTGTTTGTTATCCTTGTTTTACTTTCTCTCTGAAAAAAAAATTAGCAATCAACTTTACCAGGAAAATCACTCAAAGATGTTGTTTTTTCCTTTGCCTGGGACTGTGCTGGCAGGATATGCCCGAGTACAGAAGCAGGTCTGGACACATGAGAGTGGAAAGGGGTACAAGGGAAGTGTAACACCTGGGGACATGCATGTGGGAGACATACAATGTGGCTCATCCCTAGGAGCCCTGAAAATCAGTGGTCACCTTTGCTCTGTGAGCCCCAGCTTCAAAGTGCAGCGGGTCACGGGATCATGACTCTGTGTCATCACAGAGAGAAGCTGTGTGACTGTGCTGTGTGTGAGGTACAGATCTACGTGCAGGGCATGTAGGACAGGACTCAACCATATGAGTTTTACAAACATTGCCTGCAACTGAGCCTCTCTGCTCCAGGTCCATCCTAACTGTTCTTCCCTGGGTATTCCAGGTTGGTGAAGGACATTGCTACAGAGAACAGATGCTGCTCATTCAACTCAGGTCATTGTAGGTAGCTTCTTGACTACCCTCTCAGATGCCTGTGCTTCCTACCTCCTGACTGTGCTCCAAGATTTTCTGCTGCTTTTCCTTTCCCTGGGGCAGATTTAGGGTAGAGGCATGCCGATATAAAGAGGGTGCACAGAAAAAGCCCCAAAACTTTGGAACTCTTTGGTGCCTGAACTTCCACTGCAGTCAGTGAGATATGATCCTTTACATCCCTTTCATGGCTTGGACATAAGGATTTTTGCACTGAAGGATTTTTACGTGACTTGAAGTAGAATCCAAACCTAAAGCAAAACAAAGCAAAACAAAATGAAACAAAATGAAACAAAACAAAACAATCAAAACCCTTTCATAATTATTTTGAAAGATGGAGAGAAAAAAAATAATTTAAAAATAATAGATGTGGTCTTTATGTTTTAAGGCTTCTCGGTGGATGCAGAGAAAACAAAGGAAGCTGTGTAAGAGCAGATAGTTGATGTTCTGTAGCTGACCAGAGGAGAGGGGCAGCACTGGGCTCTGCGAAGGCAGGTATCCATGCCTTCACTCCAGGAGCTGTGACCTTACAAGAGAGATGTTTAACAGCCCTGTCAGCCTAAAAGGCAAGGACCACATAAACAGTGAGACCCTCTCTTGCTCCTTTTCCACATTTTCCTTCTAAAACCAAGCCCTTATCTTGAGCATAGTAACTAACTACTTTAAAATCTTCACTCTGAATCATGTTCTGAATTCACAGGACTATAAGGCCACACTTTAATCAAAAAGGAAAAATGACCAGGCAGCTAGACTGGCAGGCAGGGAGCAGACACTGCCTTCATACATTATGTGTTCTTACAGAATCTGTGAGTACAGCATATTTTGCAGTTAGATAGTTTGCAGTCCCAAAGGCCTTTGCTAACCTGCAGTCTTCATCTGCAGTGTTTGGCACTGAGGCCCTGGCTTCGTGGTAAAACAGGGTTATGTCACCCTCCCTCACATCTGCTGTTCTTCTTGAGGAATATCTCAATTCAGTGTGATTCAACTGCAAAACTGTGGTTTGCTGAGGAACTATGTATTTAGAAAAATGCTGAAAGGGCTGATTATATAGCTTACAATTGCTTTTCTCTTGTGCTCTGGTGACCAATTGTTTCTCTCATCCAAGCAAAGATGAGTAATGACTTGTTTGTTTTGGTTTTTAACTGATATAATAAAAATTAAAAAGCTGAAATAGCAGCACAAGAAGGGGATAATGCATTATTCGTGCATTTATTTAATATTTTCTTTGTCGCTCAGCCACCGAGGTGATCCAGTGATTCAACAAAACTATCTGCTTCCAATACTGCTTTTACAGTAGAAAAATTCCTTGAGTTTGCAGTTACTGGTACACAAAGGAATTCTGCCTGTGGTGAAAAGAGACTGGCTGGGAAACAAAAACTACCAATCTGTTATCATTCACTCTGAAAGAGATCTCCCCCACCTTAGAGAAGGCACTTTTGGTGGCTGGTGTGGGTAGATACTGTCCTCAAACAAATTATCTTATCCCCGGTTCTTATCTCTGAGATGCCAAACTATGGAGTTGACAAACACAGCAAATGAAAACATGCTCCTTTGCTAAGCTAATGGTTCATGTAGGACTGCATGTGTTGCTGATCCACAGGTGCCACTGAGCTCATGAGTTTTTCTCCTGGTGGAAAATCTGGGCAGGCTTCCAGCTGTGACTCTGCTGCCGATATTAGCCTTGCTAGGCTGTCAACAAGCACACAGTGTTTCTCTTCAGCATGTCACCTTGCAGAATATAGCATGGTAAGTGCTCTTTTTATTTCCTCTGCAAAATGATATTAATTCTTAATTGTGTCTCTGTCCTTGGAAGTACACTTTGAAAGCGTCAGCAGACACCAATTGGTCAGGATTAATACGAGACCTGACCAACCACTTCGTTCTTGGGGCAAAGCAAAAGAAAACATATGACAAGTAAATTTGAGTCTGTGACAATATTCAGACTCAGCCTTGCAAGTTAACTAGCACGTGTACAGTGTACATTGCTGAATCATGAAATCAGATCGGCTTAATCACATGGAGAGTATGTGATTTTTGAAGTCTCCTTTTCGAATAAAGAACTGTCTGCACTGATAGTGTCTCTTTTTGCATGTGAGTACCAAAACGACAACGTGCAGAAAAGAAATTTCTTATTCCCTGAACCCAGACAGTGCAGCCTGTGTCAGAAATGTAACAATGAGGTTACAGCAGTAGGAATTCATGCTTCCTTATAGAGGTGTGCCACACAGCCCCTGTGGTCAGCTTGACCTCTGGTGCCTTGGGTGTTGCTTCCACCAGGAACAGCTGCCAAAGCAGGCTCTGCATTTCCAGGTGGTGTAGGGGCAACGTATCTCTGACATCTGTTGGTACGTTAACCACACCAAATGCTGAGTGACAAGTTTGATAAATGGTTTGAATGGACCTATTTCAGATGAATTTTCATTGTGTTTAAAAAAGGTTTTCTGAAGTTGAGAAGAAATTTGAATACAAGAAAATATTCAGTACGAAAATGTCAACAACTTTATAGACTGCCACAAAGTGTCCAGAACACTTCATTTTCTCTCAGAAATGAAAATGGTTCTTTTCTCTGAGGCACAGTAAGAGTACTCAAATGTGAAAGAACTAGTAATCCAGAACAGAGCAATAGTGGAATAAATTCAGCTGTGACAAGATGATTGCCTTTGTCTGCATGTTGTAATAGGTAAACATAAACTAGTCAAGATATGCAACTGGTCGATCACCAAAAAACATGTAAAAATACCTGAAATTGTTTTTCCACTTAGAGATGTAGCAGGCACAGGTTTTGCAGAGCTAAAGTAGTCTCCACTTCCGCTATGTGCTTTCAATGTCATTGGATGGGCAAATGACTACAACATTTTCCAAGTTAAAGTTATGACAGAATTTCATACATCTGCATTAATAGCCAGGATTCTGCCCTAGGTTAAGGCTGCAAAAATGTTGGTGTTTTCATATAGGTGTTGATATGTGTGCTGGCTGCTAAAGCTTCCTTACCAATCAATGACGATTTAGTCAGTACAGTCAATGGAGTGCCGAGAGATCTTCATGTCAACAAATGGTGCTCTGAGCTCAGCTGAGCAGCTTTGGAGAATCCATTGACTGTGAGCTAGATTTAGTTGTCTAAACATATATGTCTAATACAGTTTGAGACTCATGGAAACAGTCATCTGTGACCTCCAGAAGAGTCAGTTCACAAGGCCATGAATGTCCCAGAGATCCTGTGTCCCACCTGCCAGACCTGTATGGTTGTCTTGGATATAGAGGACACCTCAGGTCATTGGAGACATCTGTGTTCAGTCACCTGCCCTAACTCCAGTGATCACAATAGTAACTTAGATGTATACCTCACATTAAATACATACCTACACACATCGATTCACACACAGACATCTATGCATATAACATAAAATATAGATGTGTATAAAAGTATGTATAGGTATAATTGTAGATATAGGTACAGGTGGAGGTGTATGTGTATCTACATAGGCTTTTCTCTGTATATATGGTAAACATGTAATATAATCGTGTACATATATGCAAACCTATATATACTCATACATGTAACCCATATGTACTTATGGAAATGCATTCCATTTTTTAAAGCTATTTTTACAATTTACATGTATAAACATATTAAACCCTCTTGTAACTATTTTCTCACTAAAGTATTCCTTCTCTGTCAACCCAGAACTCATCTGTGCCCTAATGATCTCTTTTGGTTCCGGTGTGAATAAATAAGGAATGTCACCTACTCCTTCAGGAGCACTAACTTTGGCCGTGACGTTTACTTTCGGTAATGAGCTTTAACTACTTTAACAATTACAATGTATTTGACTGAATTTCCACTGACTTCACACAACATCTGTACTGGTGGGACTGTACACACTCTCTGGTCTCTGCCCAGGGCTCCCTAGAACATGATAACAGCTGTAGTCTATTAGTCTATAAAGCAGTGAGCAAGCAGACGTTCTCCAGATTTGCGTCAGTAGATTTAAACTAGTAGCTCTTGACTTTCATGTAAAATAGAGATTGAGACATTCTGGATCTAACCTTGTTCCTCACCCAATGGAATAGTTTAATCATTTGATATAAACAATCTGCTCACTACAAGGCTTGCCTTGCGTTTGTATGAGAAACTCTGTCAAGGCTGCTTTCTGAGCAGAGGTTTCTGGACTGATGTTTATTGATGCTTTTGGGTATACTGTGTCAAATGGCCTTCCTTCAAGTGGTTGCCTCATAAAGTAAGTGCTTCAGAGGGAAGCTAGTCAGAGATCTGTTTTCTCAACGAATCACATGTGCTTGTCTACAGTTCAGGAGCTAAGCTGAATCCCTCTTACATTGTAAGATGCAGTTATGTTTAAAACTCTGACAGAAGATGCTTAAAAAAAACACATCAATGTTTTTATTTGTAACCATTTTCTCTTGTGCACATGAGCTAGATAAAAGGATGATCGTGTTTCAAAGCCATGCACTCAGATGTTAGGATGTCCCTTATTCTCCAGTCTGCAGGTCTGTGCCTGCCCTCTGTGATCATTGATCTTTTACAGCCTGAACCACATCTCTTGGATCATCTTCTTCAGCATCTCTGGAAAGCACTGAAACCATAGGAGTGGCACTAGGGTCCCTACCCCTTGTTTGCATGCCATGCTCCTAGACAGTCCTTGACAACTAAGAGAGCAATTACAAAGTAGTCCTACCTAGTCACAAGCTGGGACTGCTGATAATGAGCTCTGCAGGGATTTGGCTTGCTCTGCCATAAGTTCAGGGCTTGCTTGGTGTGGACAGACTCTTTTAGAAGGGATTTCCGGGATAAAGTTCCACTGAGCTTTTCCAGTCTGCTTCTGCTGTTCTAGGAATGGCAGGGAGATACGGGCGTAGCTTTGAGATCTTCAGGAGCAACATTGATTCTGGCAGCACACCACAGTGTTTTGTTGTATGCAGCTGAAATACCTCTGCCTGAACAGTCTGAGTAGTGGGAACAGTCTTGATGGAAAGTGAGATAAACTGGTCCTTTTGTAGCAAAAATGCCTTTGAGAGGGAAAGGGACAGGAATGAGTCCTGGGAAATAGCAAGGAAAGCAAGGTTTGGCTTTGACATCAAGAATCCATTACAGGAACCCAGAAAACTAGTAACTGCCAGCCCAACTTCCCTCCCATCTCCAATAGCTCAAAATATCAACAGATCACAAAAATCCCTTTGAGGTGATTAAAGATTAAATGGAAGGATAAACAGACTGCCTGCAAACCTGTCTCTCCGCCCCCTTACCCGCTCTCTGCACATAACCAGTCAGTCCTAGGTGAATGCCAGAAGGGCCAGGTGTCCTCCCTTTCCCTCCTGCCACTACCACGAAGTTTCAGGATGCCTTTCAGCGCTCCCCTGGAGTTTTGCAGCTGTGTATTATGGCTTGCGAGGGGAACTGGCTAGATAATATGCTTTGGCTCCTCAGACAGTAATTATTTCTATGGGATTAGTAGCACAAAGGAATATTTCTCAAGTGAATGAGGACAACAAAGACATGCAGGTTATATTTCTCCAAACTGTAAATAGAGCCCAATCATTCATGCAAAGCCTCCTTTCAGTGCCTTTCTCTCCTCCCCTACTTTCTGTAGAGAACTGATAGGGAGGGGGAATAGTTTGTGCTCATAAATAAATTTGCACAGAAGAGTTAATGAGCTGTGGAAACTGTCACAGAGCTAGTCAAAGAGATTTCTCAGAGAAAGGATCACATTTTGGTACCGTAAACGAGGCTTTTTCTTTTGTAACTGAAGCAAAAAAAAAGTGCAAAAATCTTCAGTTAATGCTGACCAGAATGTATATAATTTAAAAAAAAAAACAAAAACAAACAAGCAAACATCAAAACAGCAGAAACTGCTTTCTTTTTAATTGTTACAGATATAAAAAGAATATCCTGGCGTCAATTCTCAAAGCTGCTAAAGGAAGACATGTAACCTTCTCTACACTTAGAAATCTCATCCATTATGAGAGAGATCTGGGTCCTGATCAGGTCTTCCACTCTTTTGCCTGAGGCTGTGATTTGACATGACAGTGGGTTTGGTGACAACAGTGCACATGTTCCCACCCCTTCAACTGCTCCAGTGGTTGATCCATGCCAGTTTTGACAGTCACACTCTGATCTGAATTAAAGATGGCTCTTGCAGAAAAATGACTAGGCAAAAAAATATATATATATTTTTTTCCTTAAGACAGATGAGTTTATTACAGTGGTTCATGGCACATCTGGGTAAAGAGACAGCAAGAAAGATTGTACAGATTTTATTGGTAATTAACAATTTATGGCATCAAAAGTGCCTTTATCTGTATTGATTTATTATCTTCCACTCCAAGAGAAGCTTATGTAAATGAAAATCATTCACTGTTTGTCAGACAGAGAGAAAGACTTATATTCACGGCAGGAGTAGTAATTGAAAGAACTATTTCCTACTATCTTCACATGTATTTACAATTTCAAACAGAGTTCACAGAAACACAGTGCACCATTATTTCATAAAAGCAGTCTCTTGGATCAGAAGACACTTTTCTTTAGACAAAAACAAATGCCCGATTTTTGTAAGGAAATCCTGCAAACTTCAAGCTGTTACTGGAGTGGTTCATCTCAACAGCAAAGTGACTTTCTCCCCAAGGACTCCTGAGCAGAAAACTGCATGCTGTACCAAAACCAATGCTGGGCGATGCTCTCCTGTTCCGTAGCCCAGAGGGACTCCAGTTTTAAATGAAAGATGACAGAGCCGAAGCTTAAGCTACCAGCTATTCAAATATTTATAAAAGGACAACGAAGCAGAAGTTTTTGAGAGAGTTCCATCAGAAGAGTGAGAAAGAATAACTGTGGCTACGAGATTTAACACATCTTTAATTCTACAGTTGTCCAAACCAGCACTGAAGTGCTTTTGAAATGTGTGTCTTTGCGTTTCCTGTCTTCTTTTCCAAATGGCCACAGATCACTGGCAGGCTCGAGGCTATTTACATTTAATCAGAAGACTCCAAATAGTTAAATATGAGTTTAATAATTTCACTGATTGATTTGACATGACTTGTGAGGCACACTTGAATTCAACTGATGCCCAAAATTTTCACAATTGTAATGGAACAGGAATCTGGAGAAACAGAAAAAAAACACATGGTGGTTAGAATGGAAATATTGTTTGTTTTCTTTCAGATGGTTGAAGGAGGGCTTACTCTCTGGAGCTTGCCATCTAAATGAAAAAAAGTAATAATAATCTTTAAAAAATAGCTCTAATATTGGGTGTTTTAATTCACAAATTTTGTTCAGAGGAAGTTACAAATGCATATCCAGGGAAATTTATCCTGCTCATGGTTATGCTTTTACTCCAGAAGAAAGGGGATTTGAACAAGAATTAGTTAAGATCAGGAAATTATACTAAATTCTCTGCAACATTTCAACTTCTGAACTGTTATTCCATGTTTAGTTAGCATTCAGTTGCATGACTGGTAGTCAAAGAGAAAATACAGAGATAACTGATCTTCCATATGCACCCTCTACCATAACGGGGACAGAATGCATTCCATCATCTTATGCAGAAAACATCCAAATAAAAAAATCACACTTTTGTCTGATGTCCTCTTCTCTTACTTTATTTTTTTACAGTGTATTTTGATCTGTATTCTGTTCATAGTGATTTCACACTGCTTTATCTTCACTGACTTTGGAAGAATTACATCAGAGCTACACGGGTGTGATTCATTGGGAATGAAGCCCATTATAGATAATTAACTATAGTGTATTGTTATAATTCTTTTTTTTTTTAATTTAAGAGAATTTTTTTTCTCCCTTTCCCCGGGGTGTGTTCCATCTGCTCCAGGATGGGAGGTAGAAAAGGAAGCTATTTATTTTTCATGTCTTTAAAGACACAGAGAGCATGAACAATATTAGTTGGGTCCCACTGTGGTAAGACTTTTTTTTCTCTATACATTTCTCCCTGATACAGTGTGGACTGCTGAGGCATAATTATTGTGGCCAAGCACAAGGTCACTCTGGAGACCAACAAGCTATTAGAAAGAGACTGAGAAAGCATGAGAGAGGACTATAGATTTAGCCGAGACATGGACATCATTCTCCCAAATCCCTCTTGAGACTACTGACTGCTTGTGGGCAACCTGGAGCCGCCTGCAGCCATTCTGCAGGCAGGGGTCATGAAACACCAGCTCAGAGTCCAGACTCCATTCCCCTCTTCCCCTGGTATGATGCCAAGCAGCTGTTGTTCACCAGGGTTTTCAAGGCAGACCAATTACACACGCGCGCACACACACACACACGCACACACACACACACTTACTTCGGTGTGTCGAAAAGCTGTCTTGTTTGTTCCTGACGCTGAGCTGGGTACCTCAGGTATTTTCATGTTCACTGCCTTTGCTCACCTGCATCACACATTTGTGTAAGAAATTATCTTGAAAAGTGTCTGAAAAGCTGACTTGGACAGCTGAATGCATGTGACTCATGGCTGACCTTTGAAACTTTGTTTTATTGTGAAAAGTGAGTGTGTTACAGGAGCTTTCTCAGAGGAGGGAAATGCCTGCCTGCTTTAGGGGGTTGCCGAAAAAGCTGCAAGGCTTTTGCCTTTGTCTCAGAAACAAACATCATCTTCACTGAATGTGTTTTTAAGTGCACCGGTCTGAACACAAAGAAAGGGAAGGCCCTGTAAGACAGAGCCCTGAGAGCTAATTTTGATACACTTTTCATACACTAGAAGCAGATATAAAGCATTCCAAAATATCTCCTGCATGTTGGTTTCCTGTGGTTGATTTACAGGCTGTGACAGAAAATCCATTTCTGTTCCTGTAGATGCTAAATTCATTACCTTGCCACAGAATTCAGATTCTTCACTTCTCCTTGAACTTCAGCTTGTTGCTATGGCAACCAGTGCCAGACAATATATTTTTTCTTTCCACTATTTTCCATTGGCACAGTTGCATATTGCAGTAAAAATAGTATCCTTTTGCAATATATATATAAAAAAAAGCCACCACAAAAATCACAGTGTTCTATTACAAGGGTTCCCCCTATACTGTGACTTTAGGCCATATATTGCATATGCAGCATAAATCTGATTAATCACAATGCCATCAAAAGCTTTATAAACTAGCAGGGCATATTTTCCTTATAACTGTACACAAAAAGCTTCCCCCCCTTTTTCTTTCAAACCTTCCCACAGCCAGACATTTTAGGTTACAGTAAAATGCTTTTGAAATGGCCACGATTACTGTATTTTTCTTCAATAAATAACTGGTTAGTCTTCCCTGTTTCAGATGTTGCCTCCACTTACAGTTGTCAGAAGTACTCAGGGATTAGCTTGCCAATAAAAGTCCATGCAGTTTTGAGCCTGTCTCTCTCTGAAGTCTTGTTAAAATTCCAAATTGGTTTTTGAGGCGGGTGTCTGATCTTTGCTGCAAGAAATCCAAGGAATGTCAGGAGGATGGAAATGATATCAGTTGATCAATAGGTTGCCCTTGCTCTCCCGAGTGAGATGGAAGCTGACAAAATAAGGCAAGTACTGCAAGGCAGGCGTTCAACACTGCTGCCTTGGGAGAGTGTGGGAGGCTGGTCAGTGGATGAGCTGAATTTTCTGATTAGACTGATTGGCAGTGCCACAGCCAGAAACAGCAAATCTGTAAAGATGATCAGTAGACATTCAAGAATAATGAACTTGGGAGTAATTTAGTAGCAATGGTTAACATACATTAACTGAAAAGATGCTCATCCATACATATAATGCTTTCTTCAGCCTTCCCTATGCATTTTGTTTTTTCAGACTGAAGGATTTTTAGCACCTGAGGGTGCTTTGCGCAAGCCTGGGAATTGTACAGAGAGTTACACTGCAAAATACCTTCATAAGAGAATTGTTAAAGTTGCAAAAACTCCCAGTAAACAGTTTTTTTTCTCTTCACACAGACCACAGAATTATCTTACTCTGCATCCACCTTTCCACATGTCTTCGATTAGTGTTTAATCTTTCCATTGGTTTTATTGCACTATTCTTACTACAGCGCGTAAGGGAGATACAACTGCTAATAAACTGATTTTCTTGACAGCTCTCTGAGATGAAAGCATACTGGTATCCAGGCTTGTGAGATATGTCATCTGAGTGACTTAAAAGTTAAAGCTCAAATTGTACAGGATTAGTCATCCAGTCTGAGAAGTCCATAGACTAATTTACAGAGTCTTCAGTTTTTCATGATGCACATCCAGGACACAGACATTCCTTGACTGCAGTTACAGCTGTGAGCACTCAGTAATTCTGCAGATCTAATCCTTTAACAAAACCTAATCAACAGCACAGCCCAATTCATCCTCAGAACATGACACATTAGCCCAGGTAGGAATCCTGTAGGAAAATTGTAAGGCAATCATGTACTTAAATTTCATACTAAAATGCATTAATAACAGGACTGAATTAATGGCAGTGCATGCTGTTTATTTCTGGGGTTTCCTATTTTTTGAGTACTTCAATATGGAGCTGTAATGTTACTTTAAGGCTTTCTTGATGGTTATCTCTATTTTTTTTTCAAGTAGTGTATTTAATCCGCCGTACCCAGCATTGCTGACCATCCTCATGTAAATAGTTATGCTATTACAGTTTTGTGCTTTCTGCAGAAATCTGTGCCCCATGTTTTGGTATCCTTCTTGCAAGGAAAGACTGGGTAAGTCTCCTGCCTCTGCATGATCCTTAGTCCTGCTAAACATTAATTGGGCTTGTTCCTTGCACATCTTCTCCACCCAGCACTTAACTGCTACAGTCAAGCGGGTTGCTCCTGCAGGATGAGGTCATGATGAGCAGTGAGGGCATGGAACAGACAAGATGGTATTTTATCACCTAATACTTGACATCCAAAAGTTAGAACTCTAAAGCTGAAGCATGCATACCCTTGACAGTAGATGGGGAGAAATGCTGTCCTCCAGGGTGCCTTTTGTCTGAGATTTGAGGTAAGGTGAAACAAGAGGAAGGTCTCTGCTTTACGTTTATCATTTTGAATTTACCAAAAGCATCACTTCTTTTTCCCCATGAGGCATGAGAGACCTCCTTCTTCAGGGCAGATTTAGTGCCTCACACATTTGGGCTCAGATTCTTTCCTCCTGATTCTCTGTTACTTTTCATCACTCTATACTGATGCAAATATGTGATTTTGTCATTTTTGCTCATAGTAATTTGTCTGAATGCTTGCGTATAAAATGAAAATGATAAACTTTCCTGAAAAGAGGCAGCTTCTAAGGCCTTTCCAGCACTTATATTTCACTATCAGTTATATTACTCATTTTTATTCAATAACGACCCTGAAATTGAATGTGCCAGAGTTTGACACTATACAAATAAATGCCACAGAGAGCAGTACATCTGGTTTCAATAACAACAGCAATAATTTCCAATATTTGTTTTCATAACGAAGGACCAGAGTCCAACAGCATTACTGGTGAGAAGAGCACTGAAAGTGAGAAGGGCATATAATTTATTACACATACAAAAACTATGTTAAAAGAACATTATTAAGGTTGTAATGTCAAACACTTGAGACTTAGGAAATGCCAGAATTAAGGTGGTCTGTGCAACTTTAATTTGACCTCATCAATGTATGCCTCAAGACAGTCTTTAGTTACATGAATGTATGTGATTTCCCTTCAAGACACCCACCTCAACCAGTGCACAGAAAGTGAAAGCTGCCCATTTAAGGAACAGCTATGCAGTACTTATTTTCCTTCTCATGTCTGGCATGTAATGCTTTTACACTGCGCTGTACAAACCTTGCTCTGAAGGAAAAATCAGTCATTTCCTCCTAGGCGGTTTTCTCTTGCTCATCATTTCTGCAACTGAGCACTTCATAGCATCATTCTTGTAGAAATCTGTGTCTGTGTTAGCCAGTAGTTAGGGCCTGCAGGACCACCTCTGCTCCATGGACGAAGGGGTGCTGAGGGCCTGATGCTCACACTGCAGGGGTTTTGCTGCTTCCCAGCAGCATACTTCAAACACCCATAAGCAGTTAGAGTGCATTAGGTGGAGGCACCCACAGAATAACATCCAGTTTAATTGCACCCAAAGAAATCCAACCTGTGTGCCCCAGAAGCTCAGGAATGCAAACCAAAGTGGGGGTGATTGGGAGATTTGCTTCAAAAACACCCTGCAGATCAGACCGAAGGAGCTATGGTAGGCACATCCTATAGGAAGATCATCTGTTTTACAGTTGGAGAAACCACACACACAGAGGTTAAAGCAAAAAGCACCCACTAATTTTGGGTGCTGAATGTGAGATACCAGGAATTCATTCCCTTCAGACTTACCACTTCCAACAATCTCTGCTCTAATCCTCTTTCTGACAACGCCTTGCTGCAGTCACAGACCCTGTGGACCTGTTATTTTCCTGTTTTAACATTTCATCCCTTTTGTAATTCAAGCTGGCCCCTCACTGTGCACCAGCATCAGTAAGTCACATACTTAAGACACAGCCAGGCCAAGTTGCACAGCACAACTTGCTTCCACATGGCTTAACTTTCTCATTTCCAGCATCCTCAGAAAGCCTCATCTGTACTGCTTACTGGGTACACACTCTTGCCCATGCTATCATCCAAACTGTGGCTGGGCAGCTATTCTTGTGACTATTTTCTTGTCTTAGGCCTGGATGATCACACAGTTACCATAGAACAGGGACTATAGCTCTGTTTTCTTCCCTTACCAGCATCACATTTCACATATGGGGAGTATGAGCTCATATTTTTTTCCATGTCCAGAGAGCTTGAAATAAATCCAGCCGTATATAGCCAGGAAATTCCAGCACTTGGTATTTTCATTTCCTTAAAAGATTCTATTTGTTTTATCCGCGTTTAATTTCAGCTGAAGGTTGAGGCTGACAAGTTTCTGATCTGTAAACTTTGCTTGGTTTCATCCCCAGAGAACCAGGAACTTTCTGTATGAAGGACGGGCATATGCTGGTAAGTACACATTCAGCTTGTACCTTCCTCATCATACAGTGTGGGAATGTGGATTTTCTTGTCCAACCCTCTTACACAGATCCCAGTGACACCCATGAAAGTAGAAGAAAATTACTTCTTTGTAATTTAATCAGTGTATTTGCTGCAACATTGCCCCAGAACAGTAGCACATCTGATACTACTTTGAGTTTGGACTTGACATTGTGCAACCAGTCAAATTTGCCCGATGTCCAGTATGAGGCAGGCTGATGTTTAACGGGCAGTCAGCATCACCTATCCTAAAACGAACAAGTAGCACATCTTATTAAATCATATTGCTTCAGCTGTACTGAGCTGCTTTTTAAATCAAATATCACAATGCCAAAATAATGACTAATAGGAGATTGTTAGAAACACTTTCTTGTCCTGAACATGATGGAAGATGTTAAAGTAAATTAAAATCTTACTAGTGTGCAAACCACAGCAATAAACCACCCCTATATGCATTTTTCATAGTGGATTATCATGCCATATGAGTTTTTAATAAAATAGATGGCCTAGTCCAAACCTTAGCTGTTGCTGTTATCTATCATTTGTTATAAAGACATGAGGCATGTTTGATTTCCCTCGCTGGATGGGATCCGTTTTTGTCTTTAGGTTATTGCTGCTTCAGAATAACATCTACCACATTCCTGATTGGTTTTAATTATCTTTATTGCATTTTCTTTCTCAAAATGCTTTTTTTTTCAAGTGTTTTGAATTGTTTTATGTTGGTGGAAAAGCATCTTGCTGAGGGTACGTTTATTATAAGATGCTACTTAAGAGCTAATTATAGGGTAGATTATATTTTTCTTTATGGCAAATGCACTTGAGTATTTTTGTTTCTTGGCAGAAACAAATAATTAACAACTATCTTGAACACCAGACTGTGTATATGTGTATGAGCTTGGTTAACGGATGCTAAGGCTCATGACGCTGCTTTGGTAGCCCTTAGATAAGGAAAGACCTTTAATCACTTTAGAACTTAAGCTTCCATATAAGGTAACAGTAATAATGAAGTAACAGATTATTCGGAATTGTCCTGTGAAAAAGAGATATATGAAAGAGTCTGTATAAAAGTTTAAAAACCTGAGCTAGTTCCCAATCTGATGTGAACCTATGTGGCATGATTGACTTAGGCAGAATTTACTAAGATTTACTTTGGGAAATATGACCCACATAGCATTATTTCCTCATGTTGTTCTCTCTTATTTGTCTGCTCATTTTCCATCTGATTCTACCAGTGGGTCTTTCCAAGCAGGTAGACCTGCTAGAAGCCAGGCAGGAGAAAAAGCAGGATGTTAACACCCCAGCTGAGACCACTGGGAGTTATTTCACAGGTTAAGACAAAGGCGTGTGGCAAATGTGGACCACTTACATGGGGTTTGGAGAAGACTTAACATCTTGTTTCTGGTGGTTTCCTCTAAGCCTTACTTCTTTTCCTTTTTCATTATATAGGAAATAAATCCCTCTTTTCTTGCCCAGAACACTTCATAAAGAAGATCCAGATGTTCCCCTTGACTGCTGTTTAGCACATCTTCAGCAGCTGAAGGAGGTGTCAGTGTCACATAAGCAAAGAGCAGGAAAGTTCACAGGGAGAGCCTTCTGGAGCTATAAGTGCTAGAGTATTTTTCCACAAAACAAACGGTTGCTACCTCATACCGTGGTTTTACTGCTTTCTATTTTCGACATTCTCCATTTAATTAAAATAAAATAAGTGTCCCTAGCTTTTTTTAGCCTGTTTGTTTTTATTTTTCTCATATTTCTGGTTTCAAGAAATATGGAAGCAAGAAGGAAAACTGAAATTTTTCACCACAATGTTTGCCTTTTAGGAATAGGTTCAGACAGCTTACTTTAGGTGCTCAGTTCAGACATCTTAACACCTGAAAAGGAAGGATCCATCCTTGATGGATGGTTCAGGATACTCCAGACTGATGTGTGTGCTCACCAGATTGATAGGACAGGGTAATGTCAGGGTAGCTACATCTCTCTGGAGTTCATGAGATTGAACCAGAGCTGTGTATTGCTATTCCCATCACACAGGGGCATAGGGTGCTGAGTTTCATGGAAAGGTAGGCATTTGCCTGCTGTGCTTGTGTTTCTTTTAAGGGGCTATGGGAAAAGTGCAAGGTCCTTCCATGCCACATTACTCAGTCATGAGAAAGCTTTGGCAGGAGTGAGGCAATCTAACGACTCAGACAAGGCTGCCTTTATGCACTTGCAGGTGTTTAAGCTGAGGTATGCAAGGAATTTCATAGCCCAGCCTGGATCTTGTTTTCAGTCACATAGCAAAATGTTTGCTGTGCCTACTTAGTGCATATCATACCAAAAAAACGCCAAACATGGAAGCAATGAAATCGGAATAGGAGGATGTCACCTTTAAAACACACGAATAAAGTTTTCAAAAATAAGTGCAATTCATTCCTTAAAATATAATCTTTATTCTTTTAGGGTCTGGCATAAGCTTATAACCATAGATTTTGGAGTACTTAAATGATCATATAATACCTAAATGTTTATATGGGCATTCATACAACTAAATTTTAGACCTGTTGTGCTTTTCAGTATGATCTAATGGCTGGTGCACAGAAGCTGTTGTTAGGACTCCTGGGCTCTGTTTCCCTCTTCTGCCAAGATTTACAGCTAATGAGATGCTATTTTCTGCACTCCTTGGCTAGTGCAAAACCATATTTGTTAGGGGTTGTTTTTATGATCTAAGATTTACAATTTCTAATGATCACACGCAAAGCAAACCTTTTATTTAGTTAACCACCCTGGGATCTGCATGTAACAAAATCAGCATGTAGTTCTTGCTACAGAAATGTCATTGCTTTGTAACCACCGTGATTTTTTAGACTTATACAAAGAACCAAACAATGACACTTTCGCTTGTGCTGAGCAGAATCTTTGCAAGCAGCTCCATGGTGCAGATTTTAATTTTCATGAACAATTTCCAAAGATTTTGGTGGAGCAGGAGAAGTCTGAAAACTGGTAAAAGTGGAATGAACATCATTTTCTGTGCCAGGGAGCAAAGTGGTCTATTGTATTCAGGTATGTTGAATACAGTCTCATTACTTGAAAAGAGAATTACTATTTGAAGTCAGATTATCAGAACCTTTCTTATGGCAAAGCCATAAAAAACCCACAATATGCCCAAATTTATGCAATTTACAGTAACTCTGAAGCCAGTGGTAATTCAAAGAACACTTTAGTGCTGTCTCTGAAGTTTGATGAATTATCTTCCTTTCCCTTTTACACTTTTATCTGTCAGTAAGACTGTGGCTTGCTGTTTGAAAGTTTATGCATTGATTTCAGGTCACATATGTACTTAAGACATTATGTTTGTTATATTAGTATTTTGAACAAGTCCAGCATGAGCAAATGGATAATTTTCAGTAAATTGCTCATGCTGAAATTAATGGATTGAGCTCATGCGATTTCCACACTCTTCAGCATTTTTGGCTTGTGGTCTCAAATCTGGAGTAATGCATGCTTAGATATTTTACATATCTATTTGAGCAGACCAACCAGTAAGAAAGGGCAAGAAAACCTCTGAGACACTGTTCTTGTGAGACCAGATTTGTAGTGCTATACCATATCAATATCCAGGATAACAATGCAGTATTGGCAGTGCCATCACTGCAGTGAGAAACAGCTAATACCTGAATGTGCTATACCATCATAGAGACTTGAGTATTTTTATTCCAAGGTTGAGCTCTCACAGGCTTTTGCTTCATTAAAAGTACTGATTGACCTAAGCATATCTAAAGCACTTGTGGTTTTATGCTCTTATTTATTGTGTGTAGGAATAAAGTAATTTTCTGGACCTGGATCTTTTTCAGTTACTGAATTTTGACTATCACACTCTCCCTAACATTGTAATTCCCTCTAATTAATATGTAGGGAAACTTTTTTTTTTGCTACAGGTTTAAAAGATCATTTGATCTCAACTGGACCTTTTACAGACAGCCGGTATAAGTAATCAGCTGGCCATCTATTATAACTCCAGACTCTCACTATGGATTCTATAAAATCCACTTGGCCAGTATATTTTCTTCCTGGGATACCATGTACGTATAAACAGGATTATTCAGTAGCTGGGTATGAGTTTTCAGATGATGTTGAGAGTCTGACAAGAAACACCGTTTAACGTACTATACCTGCTACATGCAAATATTTCAGTTTGTCTTAATCGAACTCAAGTAGTCACTACTGTCCTAATGCCTGGCTTTGAGCTTATCCCACAATCAAAGCCACTTTGACGAGAGGAAGAACGTCTCCACCAGGTAGAGTGTAGGGGTGGCCAACTTTGCTTGATGCACAGAGGGAGGTCAGGTGGACACGTATGGGAAAATCACAGATGTGTGTTAAATTTTGTGGAATGGTGGGATGGGCACTGGAGACTGTAAAGGGATAGCAACAGAGAATTTTGTGAAGGAGCAGAGTAAGTTAAGAGTGTCTGTCTAGCAAATTGCAGCCACTGAGGAAGCACAAATGACCAGAATGCTGTAAATACTGGACCTACCAAATATTCTGCTCATCACTTTTCAGAGAAATAAAGCAAACAACAACAAAATAAACTCATCAAAGCTTGTGCAAAAAACATGGTATACCTTGTGTTACTGCTGGTTTTGTGTGTTTGTTTTTCTAAAATCTAATTCAACAGCTCCTGCCAACAAAGATCAATGTTGCTCATTGATGCTGAGAAGACAGCTTGTTTGATGAAGACTTGTGAGTGACAAACTCAACAGTGGGTGAAGTTTGGAGATGTGGTTTATAAGGCTGATAAAAATAAACAAACAAACAAAGATAACTACTTCAGGCAGCTGTTGCCCCATTATAATTCATGCACATATTGAAATAGATGGTCTATTCAAGATCTTTACTCAGGACTGATTTAATGTGTGTTTAATACCACAGTCAGAAAATTTGATACGGTGTACTGTAGTGATTCCTGAACCAGCTAGGTAAAATCAGTCAACCTCCATAATATCAAGCTTGGATTAGAAGTTGAATTAAGAGTACCTTATGTATCTGGACTTCATATGGTTGTCACTACTTTGATTGCTATGTAGTCATTGTCTTAACTGTTTGGCCATAATGTATAGTAAAATCGTCCATATTGGTCCATCATTACAAAAGTGCATTAGTGTTGCCTCCATGTTGACAAGACCTGGCCTCTAAGCTGGGAACTCCTGCTAAGATTGTCATGAAGAGAGTTAAAAATACCAACAAATGGTGATTCTGGAGGGGACACACCATGGGTAGAATAAATTAGTACAATTGTACCATTAAATACTCATAGGCAGATGTAAGTTTTCTCCCTCACATAGCTTGCTGAGTAAGAAAACAGAGTTATTAAAGTCAAGCCAGGGGGCAAGCTAACATACCGAATGAGGACAGGAATTTTGGTACAAAGGTCCATGGACTGCAAATGAAAAAACTCATATGACAGAAGACAATAGAGCAAGTTTGCTGAACAGTGAAGGGAGCCAGGATATGGGTTCATGCATGTGGGTTAAGATCTAGCAGCTGGGTCTAAGCCATTGCAGATGCAAGAAAAAAATGTTGGCTTGGTGACTGTCTAATTCCAGATGGCAAGTGAAATGTGTATTTAGATAGTGGGTTAACCAAGTCCTGGAGCATGTAGCAAATGGAGTCAGGCCCACTAGGGCTTCTGGAAAGAACTGGAGGTTATGTGAGAAACTCAGGGTCATTGTTAAAATTCAGGGCATGTTACAACCCTGCCAGTTCTTAAGACAGGGATACTACCAGCTGACAGCAAGAAGAAAATAAGCACACAGAGGATCTCGGGTTCAACCCCTTTCAGCTGCTGACTTTGTGATATTTCTGGGTAATTCATAGGATTACTGCAGCTTCATGTTTTTAGAGCTTGTCACATCAGTGCTGGAGAACCTAACCACACTGGAAGGCTCTGTCTCTTTTGCCTGGGTCATACTTTGTTTTTCTCTTTTTTTTATGGTTTGTTTGGTTTGGGGTTTTTTGTTTGTTTGTGTCTGTCCCCTGTGCTACCCCACCCCCAGCTCTGGCAATAACAATTATATTTGCTAATTGCATGCAAGCCTGGTATGATCTAACTGAATTTCCAAGGGCAGTTAGAAATATCAGTTTTAAGAAGTGGAGGGAGACATTGTTCATTTCAGGAGAATGTTAACTTGAGGTCTAATTTAGGAAAATTAATTACTAAAAATGTGCTTTTGGCCTGCAGGAGAAGTTTAAGAAACTGAGTGAAGTATGATCATGGTATGATTAAATTTCCATTTTTCTCTAATGTGAACAGCACAATGCTCATACAGGGGAGATTGGAGATACCTTCCTTAAAATCTACTTTCACACTAAAACTGATAGCAGTGCTGCCTCAGACTTTTAAAACGGCCGATGTGGCCAGTGGTGTAATTTTCCCAACGATCTGGGAACCTTGGTGGCGTTACAGTTCCCTGGTGCACATTCAGCTTTTATAAATGCTACTGCCTGATAGAACAGCACGTTGCCTCTGCCCGACACCAGACAGGCTGAGCCCTTGTTGGCAGCTGGTGTCTGAAGTGCATCCTTTGTCTTTCTTGCTTCCGAGTTTGCTGGGGAGGTCCCCAAGGCAAGGCCCCTGCTGGCCCTATGCCCACTGCGAGGGAATAATAGCTGTTTCCAAATGTAGGGAAGGAGGGAGGACGGTCCTGGGGCTGGTCCAGGAGAAATCCGCTTTCTGCTCCTGGGGCCCCTTTGAAGGCTGTTGGGGGGTTGGGGGTCAGGGAAGCCACGGGGGAGAGAGAGGGAAGGGGCCTGAGAGAGGAAGGGAAGACTTATGTGACACTTTTTTCTCTGCAAGTGTCAGTCACAGATATTGTGATGCTTCTTTTGAATTATAAAGATTCAGCAATGGATACAGATCCTCCTTGATTTCAATAGCCATCTTTTCTGGATGAAAATCGCCTCTCACCATACCCCAGAAGATGATCTAGCAAGCTTTGGGAATTTTAGCACATTGTGTTGCTCTGAAAAATCCATGAGAACAATGCAGATTTTTCGAAACCTGCTTTACACACCATGTGCTGCCAAAAATATTTTGCATTCATGCTTGCAGAAAATGAACATTTTGTGTGTAACAGTATTTTCTCCCTTCCCCTGGCTTCATGGATACAGGATTTCACTTGCAGCAGAGGCTCATCCTCTGCATGTGAGCTTCCGTCATGTTTGCACTCTGTGCCAATCCATCCCCCCATGGAGTGAGTTTATAGCAACCAACAATGAATGGAGAGGATTGAAGCAGATGTAAATAAAGGGCTAGTGAATATTTTTAGCTCAAAACAAAGAACCATGATCAGTTGGTTTCTAAGCAGGCTGAATGGTAGTGCTTCAGTGGTATATATAGCACACTCATTGTACAACAGACTCTGACTAATTCCTGTCTTCTTGATCATCACTAATAAAATTAAATTTAATTAAAATGCTTTAATTTCCAAAACTAAATAACTCAGCCACAAATAATGTTAAGTGCTTCTTACTGCTCCTTGTGAGTTACGTTGTATGCTGATTCTCTCAAGGATAATCAGTGTGTCAAATATTTCAGACTGATACCATATTTTATACTTTAAATGTGTGCAGATGTATGTAATATATGTGATACGCCAAAGCCATCCATATGTGATGCATTATATATGATAATGCATATATTAAAGTCTCCTATAGTCTCATATTATATTTCTGTTATGTACGATGATGTATTAGTTATTCACATACCGATTTCTACATGCATGTGTGCGGAAGCAAATTTGCATATGTCGTATGCCTCATATAGTAACAAGCATGTATATATACACGATTTCAGTATAAATGGATAGACATTAAACATTTTTTAATATTCTCTTAGCAACAACCTTTTGTTATTGATCGCATCACAAATGTGAAACACTTATTCAGCATAAAATGTCTCTGTGCTTTCTGCAGAAAGCTGCCATCTTTTTTTTTTTTTTCCCCCCTTCTTTCTTCAAATCCTCTGACCTCCCTTGGGAAGGCTTTTATGCACGTTCAGTATGCTCACACAAATATTTCTACCAGCACTGTTACCATAGAAACCAAGTGATTTTTTTTTTTTTCCCCTCCTCCCTGTCAGGGTTTCGACCTACTGCCAGACCTGTTTACTGTTAGCAATAATATTTTTCTCAATATTTGGACAAATCTCTTAGAAAAAAAAAATCTCCTGTTTACATTTTCAAGATGTGATACTTTATTTCAGGTTACAAATTTTCAGGTATTAACATCAACCAACTGATTTTCATACTTCAGGGAGCTAGAGAGATGCTTCTTTTGCAACATTTAGATCATGACATTTTGTAAGGAAGATGCCAGAGTTGGCTAGTAATTGTAGACTTCAACTCAGAATGTGAATGAAGGGATTTATATAACAGGACAGTGGACTGTGTCTCACATTTTAATTTTTTTAGTGCTCATTTTCAACCTGTTTCTTTAGTATACACAGAAGTGGCTTAATCACACCTAACCACAAAGAAAGAGATGCAATTAATTACTATATAATTTGCAAGTTATTGATTGGCATCATTTGTAGTGCTCACATTAACAGCTTCCTCATACAAATTTTTAAGTGTTTTGATTCTCTGACTACATATCATATTGATTTTTTGAATGAAATTATGCTCAGATATACATCATTATATATTAATCTTACAATGGTTTTATTTGGGCTGCATAAATTATTTCAATTAATGTGACATAAAAACATAGCTTTTCATTGAGTCATCTTACATATTTTAAGTGTAATTTGACTTAAACAAAACACACATATACATTAGGTCATGTCTACACTGCAATGTAGCTATATATGTCTCTCTGATAATTTTTAGCCACTGTTAGTTTGTGTAATATATTATGCTGAAAAGCAGAATCACAATCACTCATTTTCCAGAAATTCTGTCTGCTTCTAACATACACCTTAGCTTTTAAGATGCAAATACCACATTACACCAGTAAAACGCAGAAGAAGGGAGAGCTTAAATGTTTTGAAAGTGCATTTTTGTCTTGCAGCCAGGCAAGCACTGGACTTGAGAACCCTTGTCCAAAACAACCAAATCTCCTGTAATATAATTATCACCTGCAAGGCCACCAGAGTGATCTTTGGTCCTCTTCTTTCTCTGTAATATCTGTTCAGCCTAAGAGGCAATCATAATCATGGACATAAAAAACAAACTGTAACGTGTTTCTTCAGTGACAGAAGAGGGAGCAGTTCTTCCTTCTCACTGTCTGAGGGATGCATTCAGCCCCCATCCCCCCTGCCTATGCCCCTCTTACCAAATGCAAACCTGCTCGATCATAATCCAGACACAGATGGGTTTTACTGTGGGGGCAAGTGGCAAGACAGTTTGGGGTCGAGGGTGGAGGGGGGACAGACCACCCACTTTGTCTCCGGAGGAACAAAGCTGAAATTCTTTCTGGGTTGCCACTTTCCCTAAGGATATAGTTAGATATCAGGGTCTTTTGTGCCCTACTGTATATTTTTTATTTGTAACAATGCTTTTTTCTTTTTTTACTTTTTTTTTTTTAACCCAACTCATCGCGGTACAAAGAAGCCATGGTGGTGTGTAGTCAACTGGAGTGAATGTGTACATTCTCCAGGCCTCATTTTTGTGAGACCTTTTCCCACTGTTGTTCCCACTCTGAGCTGAGAAGAAACCACGCACGTCTGAATAACAGGGCCTTTTCTGCCTGTTGTAATCCCAGATTGTTACAGTCAAGGGGCCAGTCATGCTGTCACCGTCACAAATTGATTTAACCATCAATTTCAGTGGTCATTAAAGCTGCTAGAAGTCCCAGCCAAGCTGATGAATTACAGCTGAATGTGAAATGAGCCTCCAAGTCCGTTTCCCACCATCTCATATCAAAGCCTATTGTGTCCCTCCAAAGTAAAGGGTCGGAGGTTCAGCCTGGAGTTCAACAATGGGCTCAGTCAGAAGATAGAGCCCCCTTCGCCCCAGCATTCCCAATTACAGTTTTCTTTCCATACCTTATTGTGCAGTATTTGCATCTAACTAATACGTTGAATTATTGACATACTCCAGTGTCAATGGAGCTTTTGAAAGGTTTATCCCCCAAACATATGGAATACCAAGCATCTGGTGGCTCCCCAATAATGACAATGAAATGATTCCCTGGTTTTCCTCCTCCGGCAGTGTAGTCGACTGATCTGAGCTGAATGGTTATCTTTACTCAGCAGAGATTAGCTGCTTCCAGGCCTCACACACAAAAAACCCTGAGTCTGCTTCTGGAAGTCCATTTCCTTCAGATGTATTGTTCCCTGAACTTGCCTTGCTACTCATTTTTATATAGCACTTAACTCTGACGGTCTTTTGCTTAGTGGCTGTAAGTAACAGGGAAAAAAAAAAACCAACAAAAAAAGAGATCTAGTATACTCCATTTTTTTTCCCTGCTGTGTCTGCATGATTGATCCAGTCTTCTTGCATTTTTGGTTTGTTATTAAGCTGCATGCAATAGGCACTACCAGATGAAATTGCATCCCTTCTGTTTGAGGGGGGCAGGGTCTGCATGCTGGGCACACACAGGCTGGTTTTGTTTACTCCCTTGTCTTGTCAAAGGGTGCTGTTGTGGTGGGAGAGGGACGCTTGGGCACAGGTGACGAAAGGTGCCTGAAGTGAGATGCTGCAGCTGTGATTATGTACGTGCAAAGTCCAGGAGGGTTCCCGCCATGCGCACAGACAGAAAAATAAGTTGTGGGAGGGAGGGGATTCAGTAAAGGGAGGATTCAGTAAAGAGGTCACAGTTCCAGTCTATCCCATTGTATTATTAACAAGCCAATAGACAGTTCTAGGCCTGTATTTCCCTAGACTGTGTTTATTACAGACTGAACGTCTCCACTAAATCTGCATGGAGATGCTCTTAGCAAAGAGGACTAGCTGTCACCACTGGCCTGCGGTTCTCAGTGGCTCCCATGGAGGTCATCAGACACCTGGTCTCGAAAGCTTCGTTGTCCAAAGACAGAATGAACTGAAGAATAAATAAATACATACACTTTTTATTTAAAAGATTCTTTAAATCTGTGTTGCAGAAGAGCTGTGTTTTTGTTGAACTTTTGTATCTTTCTGACCTCCGGACTTTTTCACTGCACGGAGCAGTGAACTTTCCTTAATAGAAAGTAACATCTTTGCTGGTTTAACTTTTTTTTTTTTGGCACTACATGTTCCAAGTGAAGCATCTGAAAAGTCCATCAATGCATACTAACACCGAGTTGTCTCCACAAAAAGCTGGACTGAATGATTAAGAGATTAAAAAATAGAGCGGTATTCTGTTTGTCCGATTAATGGCCCCCGGTAGTGATTTCATGTCTCCTGAGAAACTGGTATTTAAAAAAAAAATATGCCCACTTTCCATTGTGACAAGTCCAAGAATTTTCACAGTTTTTTCTTTAAAAAAGAAAACCATCCCCAAAGAGACACCCAGGTTCAAATTCTCTCAATTTTTTTTTCCACAGCACAGATAACTATGCCACCCATCTGATAATGTGAAACTATTCAATGATGTTTCTCAAGTTTCTTTCTTTCAACCTCTTTCCTGAATAAGTAAATATTAACTGGGCCAGAGGCACAAACCTGAGAGTCACAAAAACTCATCCTCTGCCCTAATCACTAAGCAAGAAAGCAAGCCACAATTTTTGGCCAAATAAATCCAGGGGTAAACTCAGCCTACCCATGCAAGCTGAGTGCCAAAAATCAGGCAGACCATAATAGAAGGTAAAAACTGCATCTGACAATCCCTAATCATGCTTTTCTCTGTGTATATAGAAAGTGTCCCACTGCTGCAGTGCAAATAAATAATAAGTGGTACAGAATACAGGTTACAGTCCATCTACCCATTTTGTCTAAAGCTCAGTGATATGGAAAGGTACAAGTGAAATAGCTTATAACTTCATGTACATGCCTCTTACATGCTTTGCACACGCATTGCAGAAACCTCCACACGAGTGTCACATGCACCTTTCACCTTGCACATGCATCCAGGGCACATCACACGTGTATGTAAGGCCTCTCACATGTGTTCCAGGTGCCTCACACCTCGCACATGCATCTCAGAGACCTCACACACACGTTACAGACCTTGTCACTTTTGAGACAAATCTGTGCTCTGAGATCATCCTTGCTTCTCTGATGAGCTATTGCAAATGTCTCTCTGGCTGGTTCCTACTGAGAAGAAATCAGTGGTACTGGAGCTCTGGTCACGTGACTGTCTCAGTTTATACAAGCCCTGAAATGTGGTGGTCAGGGATCATACAAACGTTTTTAGCACATTACCATTGTCTAGTTCTAAGGGAGCAAGTCTGTATTGAGATATGACTTTAACGCGAGTAAAGTTCCTGTCAGCTCAACTGTCAAAATTGCCTTTGTGTTAACTCCTGCACAAACCAAAACTAAGAACCCCACCACAAGTTCCCAAGACTCAATGCCTGCTCACTTCCTCAAGACTTAGAAGGCTATCCACTACATGATTACCTGATGGATCCTGACCCTGCAACATTTATAATAGTTCTTGAAAACCTGATTGTTTCCTTGCAAGCTGTTGAGACAGAGAGGAATCAAGAAAGCTTCCACTTTGGTGAAGAATAAAGATGTTCATGTTACCCACTGAAAAGAAGTGTTCCACTGAAAGAAATCAATCTTGTCCCAGCAAAATTTAGATTCATAAGTTTATACTTACAGATCTTGGCAAGACTGGGTTCACTGATATATTAAGGTATCTTTTGCCCTACAGAACTGCGTCCTCCAAGGCCTCTGAGAGCACAGATTCTGTTTGCAGTGTTCAGCTACTTCAGGGAACAGACTAACCTACACACATAAAGCAATACTCTTTCCTACAGGTTAGTGTCGGGGGTCCTCTCAGCCTCTCACCCATAGCGTCCGTCCAGCTCTTCTCAGTGCCGCTGATGTTACTTCTATTCATCAGGAGCCAGGGTGAGTGCAGGCAGCCACCTATGAACATCCTGCTTGACCATCTAACACGCGCATGCTGGCTTGTGTTCATGTAGTGACAGCCCTTAGCTAGACTCTCCCTTCCCCTGGTTAGTAACTTTCATAACACTTTGAGAAGCCTGCAGACTTCCCCCCTTTCAAGTGTGATTGAAGTGAACTAAAATAGGCATAAACTGAAATACAGGAGGTTCTGTCTGAAGACAAGGAAACCCTTTTTCACTGTGAAAGTGACCAAGCCCTGGTACAGGTTGCCCAGAAAGGTGATGAAGCTCCATCCTTTGAGATATTCAAAAGCCAACTGGACATGTGTGATGGATTTGCCCTTGGCTGGGGGCCAAACCACACACCCACTCATCCTGGGCAACCAGCTCTAGGTGGCCCTGTTTGAGGAGGAGGGTTGGACCAGATGATGTCCAGACATCCCTCTTCTAAAGACCTTCTGTGATTCTCTAAAAGCTTCAAGAGTTGTTAGTAGGACAGACTCACAGGCAGATAGGCAGACTCACAGTTCATCTCAACAATTGTCTTGTCTTATGGCAAGCAGGGTAAAAACTCAGAAGTCTTTCACAGAAGAGATATTGGGATAGAAAAGAGTAGTTTCAGAAGTACTGAAGTGTAGAAATACTGAATTTATGTTTGCAAGGAAAGATATTTTGATAGTGCTTCTTTTTAAATGTATGACACTGAAAATAAGGTAATTTTTCCGCAAGGCAGAAAATTATTCTACAGCGTGCAGCTCAAATTAATACCTACTTATTTTATTAACTTGTATATGCTTAAGTTATTAATTTGGTAGTAAATCTTTTCTGTCCTGTATTCACTTTGTACTCAAGAGTTCACAGTCAATTGTACAAAATAATATATTGGTCTTTTGTGGTTTTGTGATCAACAAATGCAAATAAGAGATTAATAACAGCAATTACACCACATTAAAGAATAGGCATTTTATATAGAAATCTCTCTTACACGTTAGTGTTCAGGGAATAAAAACATTTAATTCACTTTACAGAAAATGCTTTTACTTTTCATTTTTTCCCAGCTATAGCATTGAAAAGAAATAATATTGTAAAGGCATCCTTGAATTAGCTGTAACTAGTAGAGTATTGTATGAGGTAAGTGAAAGAAATCTAGATCCTTGATAGATTTCTTAATTTTAAAATGTTAAAATAAGAAGTGAAACCTTTTGACATTAATTGCCAGTGAAACAAATCCTTGAACCATTCACAGTTCACTCAGGCAAAAAGTGTGCAATAAGTGTCAATAGCAATTGCAGATTTTCCCTGTCTTCCATGTCTTTCTGAGCATGACAATCCATTGGTGGTACATGAAACATTTGCAAGAAGTTTTATTTTCTTGTTTTCATTTTTGTATTGTTAGGTTTTTCCTGGAACTGGGAGACAGTTTGCTAGCTTTCAAAACCTGCTTGCAATGCAAACATGGTAATTATTGCTTAGAGGTGTTGCAAAGCTGTTACAGAAAGCATTGGTATTTCACTTAAACACATAGGTTCTGGTATGATTGCTTATGCAGAACATGCATGTTCTCAGTGGTACTCTGACTATCTGAACCCAACTTACCTACATAAGGTTTTATTGGATGCATTTAAATGGGCTGTTAAAGCCCTTGTGGTTCTTTTCCTTATTAAGTGCTTGTGGCTGTAGGAGTGTATAATGTCTTTGAGAAACAGAAGACGAACCTCAGCCAGTCTGGTTCAATGCACTGGACTTATCTATAGGTCCTGCAGGATGCATGTCCCCTGTTGCCTGTGGCAGCAGACAAAAATACTTTTCTGCAGCTTGTGCTATTTTGTGTGTGGGAAGTCTCGCCTTGCCCTGCACATAAAAGCATCCAGAAGGTAAAGAACCTTGTTAACTCTGACAAAATAAAAGTAATCAATATGTCTGAGATTGTTTGTTGTGAGCCTGGCTGTTGCATCACTTTTAGAGGTTCAACCTTTGCTGTGCTTCATTGCCCATCTCTTTTGATTATATTTGTTAATGATGAGATTTTTTTCATACAGTTTTGCTGCGGCAAAGCTGGCTTACAAAATACTTTTGCATGTAACACTGGCTCATTTTTTTTTTTCTCTTTTTCTTTTTTCCCTGCTTGTAGCTGTAGAAGCAGAATAATTGCTTCGGTGGGAAGAAGAAATTATGATTTCAGTTTGGAATCCAGGAATAAATCAAACAAAGTTGTTGTCAAACCACTGTAAGCAGCACATAAATAAAAGTCAAGGTCAGTACTGCTGTGGCTGTCCATTTGCTAAGAAAAAGCCATATTTCTGGGGACAAGGCAGCAAGGTTTGCAGAAATCTGCTGCTTCTGTATGTGCTTAAATTGAGTCGTTTCCTTTTTTTAGGATTCTTGGTCTTGCAAAAGGCATATATACTTGAGTTCATGAAGCGAAAAAATACACTGACTCCTGTTACTTTAGTTTAAAATATCAAAATGATTCTGTACTCTTTCAATCTCTCTTTCAGTTTTTCTGCTTCAGATACACAGTCGCATTCTGCATCCTGCTGTCTTTCAGGCGGATTCCCAAAGGGAAGGGTGCAGGAGACTTCCCAGGCCATCATGATGCACAGGGCTGGTGCTCCTACCCGATCCCCATGCACTCAGAGACATGTCTTGTTTTCTGTTCCTGTTATGTTTCATACGAAACCCAGGTAGCCATGGAAAGGTTTTTCTCAATGTATGCTCTCGTTATGGATGTGATCCAAAGCCTGTGGAAGGCAGTACAGACACTCCCACTGACATTCATGGTCTTTTGCCATCTACTGCATCTGAGGAGCCATCCATGCTCACCACTGCTGTGTTTCCAGGAAATACTGAAGTCATTTAGCTTTTATATTAAAGAGCATCAAACGTAAGTGAAAAAGTGTAGCTAGGTTGCCAAAAATATATTACAAGGCTGTCTGTAAAAGTAGGTGGCAGGCACAGCAAACGGGATTACTCTGTTCCAGTTTTGCTGTGTTGCCATTTTCCTCTGCCTCTTCACAGAAACCAACATTAGACTTTAATAAATTAATATGAGCTGTAATTAAAATATCAGACCCAATTGGCTTCTGAAGATGTTACTGGCCTAGGGATAGGTTCAGTGATGTGGTGACTGACATAATTCTGTCTATTGAATGTAGAGGCTGTGGTTACTTGATGTTCCTGTTTACTGGATGAGAGGTCATTATTTTATCCACTGATTTTCAGTGAGACTTCCACTCCTAAGTTACTTGGATGTTTCTGAAAAAAATCACACACCCACCTTATTTCTGAAAAGGCCCCAAATGTGTTCTCTGAGAATACAGCTAACTAAATGGCATGGTAATGAAGAAAATAAACAAAACTTAAGCCAGAGTTAGCCTAAATACAGGTGATGGGATTGAGTTTCTCTCTGGAAGAAAACTCTGCTGACATCAGTCAACTTTGAGCAGGAGTGAATCTATCCCACAGTCTCTGTTCAACTTACAAAACCAGGAGAGAAATGTGGAAATACACAAGGGAAACTCTCAGAAAGGCCACTGTAGACCACTAATGAGATAAATGTCCCTGAGGTCTCCTGATAGCCCATGGAGAAAGCAAGATTTCTCCAGAGGGTGATTCAGAGCGGGTACAGTAGGAACTGGTGCTTTCTCTGGAGCAACCTCTTTCTCCCTGGGGACTGTAGGAAGGGAGCACGGTGTTACCTCAGTAGCCTCAAAGCTGCCTTTGGAAATTCCCACTAAAAAGCACAGGCAAGAAAATGATAGAAGATCAATCAAAACACAAGGCCAACGGTTTCAAAACACTAATTCTGAAGAGAAATCAAACCACAGTACACTTTTGCTGAGCCACAATGTTGTACCCAAAGCTGGCTGAGAGGACCAGTTCTCTCTCTGTATCTCCTCCTTAACTGGTCTCGCTCAGTGGGCAGATGCTCTCCTAAGGGAAATCTCTGGGAACTATAGGTGTTTTCCACTTGCTGAATCAAGAGTTAACATTTTCAAAATAACCGATTTGCTGCTGGAACTAATTTCTAAAGTGTCTAGGTGTGGGGCAGTGAAGTTAGGCAGCCTTTAGTTGCACAGTGTCAGCTGCTCAGTCATCTCACTTCTCCATAACTACCCCCACATCTAACTAGTTATCATTTCCCTTTGACCGTTTGCTCTGCCTTTGCCTGCTCAGAATGTTCTTCTGTATTATATTAGCCTTCAGCAGCAATTGGCCTTTTGGTGAAATATAATCAGGGTTTCCTGGAATTCTACAGGACTGCACAGTCCCTTTCCATCTGTTTTCCAGAGATCTACCTGGCTTAGAAAATAAGCCATGAAAATATAATTGTGTGGTAACTACCACCAAGGGCCCCTTGTATCTTCTGCTTCATCTCAGCAAGAGGTTAATCTATACAATATAATGCTATACAACATAACAGGCTATTTTTCCATTTTAGGCTATGACATCAGTATTCTTACTATCATAAAAACAAATCAAAACCAAGTTTTCCCCTCTTCTCATTAAAACATGCGCTACATATTTGAGATTGTCTCTTGAGAAAATTCTATGGACAAATATTACAGAATATGCAGCAGATGTTTATGATCTTTAATTCCAAGTAAGTTCCAGCCTGGAAACTTAATTGAGGCACATCTACGCTGATTTCAGGGGAGCTTTGCCCAGATGAGGATAGCCAATTCTAATCCGTATTTGTTTCTGGATTCTTTAACATTTACATTAACTACAGATGGACCTGAACAGAACTGAAATCTAAATTAAATCAAAGTTTGGGTTACCTGGCTCCAAGTGCTCAGGCTTTTCTTACATCTAAAAAGAAAGTAGTAAGTCATAAGGTGAATATGTTTCAGAGATGTTCAGCACTGTCTCAATTTTTACTATGTGTTCCTGGAGCTCATTGTTTTTGTAAAGGTGACATTCTTTTAATCCAACTTGTTCCTAAATGGGGGTGCACAGTAGAGTTTTTTTTCTTTGTTGCCCAGAAAGAGAAACCTAAAACCGAAAATTCCTAAATTCTTATTTATGTGGCCTCTAGAGGAGAAAAAGAACAGCCTATTTCCAACTTCAGACACACTCAGAGTTAAAATACGTCTCTGACAACTCTTCTGTTAGTGGATACATGGTTAGAGCACAAAAGGAAGTGGTTTAAATTTCTCCAACACAAGCATTTTTCCATTTACATCTACAAATTTTGTAGGTTCTTGCCTTCTTAAAAATATAACAGCACATTTATCTTACAGAAAGGAGGAGTTTTCTGTACAAATCATATTGTCCAATGGTCTCAGCATCCAAGTGACATTCCAGACTGAAATGAGATAGAAATAATGAAAACAGAAGCAACAATTTGCCTTTTCCAGAAGGTATCTATTGGCAGCTCCAAAACAGAGCTTTTAAAAGAAATGTCTCATGTAAAAGTAATACAAGGTCAACATTTTGATTTGTGTTATTTGATCCATTTTACAAAATTCCTTTCTTTTTCCTCACTAAAATGTAAATATTACTTCTGGAAATCTGTTTACACAAACAGCCTATTTAACTATCTCATAATATATATATATTGCCTTTTCTAGAATGTATTTTGCAACTAGAGGTGTCAAATATTTTCTCTAATACTTGGAGTTATTGAAGACTGTGTATCTATGGAGGGTTCATTTCATTTTTTCAACTAGTTCTGTAGGCGTGTGGCATTCATGAACAGCCTACTTCCAACAACACAGGATGCCTTTAAAACCAGTGAGCCCTGCATCAGTTCTGGAATAAGGTAGAAAATCCATGAATGGATACAGCTTGTAGTGTGCAGCTAATTATATAGAGGAATCCATAGTTTCCAGTGTTTTATTATAAGCTCTGTTTTTGCTAAGCAAAATACTAGAGCTCTGAAATTCAGCTTTCCGTTGGTAAGTTCCTAAAAAAAACCTATCCTAAACGCAGTGCTTCTCTTTCTAAAAAATTTCTAGTAAACATATTATTAACATGACAAGAGCCATGCTGGGTCATAACTGAAGCTCATCAAGGTCATTATCCCATGTTAAATGTTGTCAATGAACCACTTAGGGAGCAAATATAAAAAATTATGAAAACATAAATCAAACAGGCTGTTGCTCATGTCAGCAGACTAGTGGAGGAGGAAGCTGTCTAGAAAGGGCAGGATGGGGAGAGGAAGAATTAGAGCTGTGTTCCTGACACCTTAGGAGTGAGGTAGGCCAAAGGTATTTCCTATTGCCCTGGGGATTTAGGGAATAATGAAAGGGAGAGCAAGAGATGGAGGGATCCCCTAACCCTGCACAGAGCCCCATGTTGCTTATAATATCTTAAATACAATATATTGCTTATAATAACTGCAATATCCTGATCTCCGCTGGCCCCCTTCTTGAAGTAGATTTCCTCGAGTTGTCCCTCCTCCTCAGTCTTTCTTTCCTTTCTGAAACTTCTCATCTCCAAGACTCATGCTGTTTAGTCCATCCCTCTCTTCCTCCTTCCCCAGTGTATCTTTGAAATTCACTCCCATGTCACTACAAAATTCAGATCTGTGACCTAGGGATTTTTTTTAACCTTCAAGACAAGAAAATGTAATGCTTGTGCTTGATAAACTGTAAACCAGAAAATTTAATGTTTGTGCTACTGATAAACCATGAACCAATTCTGAGAACCAGGACACGTGTAGCAGACCTTCCCCTGGTTACTTTCCTTGGTGATGGTTTTTCAGTGGGGTCTCAGGAGCATGAACAGGAACAGGCTGGAAGGTGACGAAAGAGGAAGAGAAAAATGTTGCCTTTTCCAATCGAATTTCTGATGAAATTTCCATTAATCTTCTGAGAAAAAATGCTGTGACCATTCAGGCTGATGATACTGTTCTCCAGCTCCTACATTTTATGTTGTTTACATCAGCTGATGCAGGATTTCAAACCATTTCACATGCAGCACAGTAGAAAATATTTCTCTTCATCCTTCTCAGAATGGTAGAGTAAAATTCAGGAGCACTTCTGGAGTAATAATGGGCAAGAAGTGATTGAGGCATATAACTGTAATTTTACTGACTTAATAGACACAAAAATGATTTGATGCAATTTCATAAATTTGGTACATAATTGGCGACCGGACATGACAAAGATGTCCCATATCCTAGCAATGAAAACTTGAGAGACATTCTTTCAATCCATTTTTTTTAACCTAATAGGCCTGGTTTTGTACGAGATGCTGAGTGCCACTGATTCTAATGGCAATGGCTCTTTCACTTTGTTGGATTGAAGCCTGAAATGGTAAACTCTTTATATTTGTTACAGTCACAAAATCACAGAATTTTTGATGTTGGAAGGGACCATCAGGTCCAACACCCCAGCTCAAGCAGGACAGCTTGAGCTGGACAGCTTTCCAGGACAATGTCCGGATGGCTTTTGAAGATCTCCATGGATGAAGACTCTACCACCTCTCTGGACCATCTGTTACAAGGCTCAGTCATCCTCACAATAAAAAAAGTGTTTCCTTATGCTCAGAGGGAACTTCCTGTGTTGCAGTTTGTGACCATTGGTTTTGGTCCTGTCACTGGGCACCATCGAAAAGAGCCTGGCTCCGTCCTCTTTGCACTCTCCCTTCAGATATTTATATATGTTGACAAGATCCCTCTTGTTCTCCAGGCTGAACAGTCACAGCTCTCTCAGACTTTCCACATAGGAGAGATGCTCCAGTCCCGTCATCATATTTGTGGTCCTTTGTTAAGGATACTCTCCAGTATGTCCACATCTCTCTTGTACTGAGGAGCCCAAAATTGGACTCAACATTCCAGGTGCAGCCTCACCAGTGCTTAGCAGAGGGGAAGGAAAGCCTCGCTCGACCTGCTGATAGCACTTTGCATAATGTAGCCCAGGATACCATTTGCCTTCTTTGCTGAAAGGGCACACTGATGGCTTATCTTCAACTTCTACCAGAACACCCAGGTCCTTTTCTGTAAAGCTGCTTTCCAGCTGGGTGGTCCCCAGAATATACTGGTACACGGGATTGTTCCTCCCCAGGTGCAGGACTTTGCAGTTCTCCTCAGAATCAAGAGATTCCTGTCAGCTCATTCCCCCAGACTGTTGGGGTCCCTCTGGATGGTAGCATGACCCTCTGGTGTATCAGCCACTCCTCCCAGTGGTGTGTCGTCAGCAAACTTATTGAGGGTACATGAAGCCTCGTAGTCCAGACCATTGATGAAAATGCTTAACAGGCCTGGACTGAATATTGACCTTTGGTGTACACTGCTAGATGCTAACCTCCAACTAAACTTTGTGCCATTTATCACCATGCTCTCGACCTGACTGTTCAGCCAAATTTCAATCCACCCCGCTTTCTGCTCATCCAGCCCATAGTTCAACAGCTTTTCTATAAGGATCTTATAGGAGACACTGTCCAAAGCCTTACTTAAGGCAGACAATACGACTGCTCTTCTCATCTAACAAGCCAGTCATTTCGTTGTGGAAGGTTACTAGACTGGTCAAGCATAACTTCCCCTTGATTAAACCATGCTAACTACTCCTGATGACTTGCTTGTCCTTCATGTGCCTGGAAATGGTTTCCAGGATTAGCTGCTCCATTGCCTTCCCAGGGATTGAGGTGGTGCTGGCTGGCCTCTAGTTTCCTGGGTCTTCCTTCTTGCTTTTATTGAAGATAGGAGTGCCATTTGCTTTCCTCCTCTACTCTGGTGTCCTTAAAACAATGAGGTTGAGGCATCTCACTACTGTTCTTATATATCTAACAAACCACAACAAAGAGCAACATTACAGATAGTGGTCTGGACAATAACTAGGTTGCTGGCACCAGAGAACTGGCAAAGCCCAAGGACATCTTTTTCACTGGAAAGTAAGTATGTGCAAAGCCTCAGACTTCTACATGTCCACAATGTGGCTCATTCATGGGGTTTTGTTTGTTTGTTTGTTTTTAAGTCTTAAATCTGCTGTAGTGGAAACTGTTTTTTAATCTATGGGTTAGACAAATAGCCTAGTGGGAGAACTCTGACAGATAATTCATTCCCTAGAAGACTAACACTAACATTAATTTTGTTGAGAAATATGAGGGGAATCAGTACCATGAGAGAAGAGAAAAGATGTATAACACCTAAATCAGCAATAACTGTAGAGCATTCTCTATACTGGAAAGACTTAAGATCTATTATAGCTGCAACTGTAAGCCATATAGCCCTTCCACCTCCTACATCTATTAAAATATGATTTTTTGTTGGAGAGAACTGAAGTGACACCTCTGTGTGCTTTATTTTTATTTCAACGAAAAGTGTCAAATGGAATAGATAACAGAGGAGTTCTTGACTTTCCTTTTTGGAGGCACTGATCTCTCCTCCGGTTGTTAGTGTTTACAAATTATTTTACATGAATAATTGCCTGTGGAATCTCTACCCATTTTAAAGATTTGGTTGTACTTAGACAAAAGTGTTCTAGTGTTATGGGTGATTCCCAGGTGGACTGATAAAGTGGTCACCTAAGCCTATTTTCCTCATTCTTACAATCAAGCTAAACCAATGGGTTTGGGATTTGTTTTTTTGTTTTGTTTTGGGGTGGGTTTTTGGGTTGATTTTAATATCTTAAATCAAGGTTATACTAATTTAAACCTCTTTGGAACAACAGGATCATCGTACAAATAGGACCCAGAGTTGTTATTAATCCCAGGCACATGACCTGCACGTGTGTATGAATAAGTCGATAGCTGCATGTGTGTACACGCACACCCTCTCTCTCATTTTCCCTTTCTTCTTACTATTCGTTCTCTTCAACTAAATTGGTTTATGTTGTTTCAATATTTTAGTTGATTGCTATAGAGAAGGCTGTAAATATACACAATGGGCTTGGCAGGTACAAGAAATACATGCATGCTTGTTTTCTAAGGCAGTAAATATTTTCTCTAAAGTCTCAGCAGCCAAATTACACAAGCCAACAGCATAAATGCAAAATGATGTGCTTTTTACTGCTGTCTTTTTGAGGAAAATGTGGGTCCTATTTGTGTATTTATTTTTTCATTTATTAATATAGTATCTGCAAACCACCTGCAACGGCAGCCTTTTCTGCAGACTGACTGGCACCCTGGTTTCTATGGCAACTGAAAAAAAAAGGAGTGAAGTAAAATGAAACTGGCGAATGCCTCAGCTTTACTGGTATCAGGAAAAAAAAAAAGGAGGCCTCATTTACATTCTGGTGCATAAATCAACTAAGTGATGTTTCCTGAATAATTTCTGGTGGCTTGAAACTGCACATTCATGTGGAATTTATATTTTTTTTTTTTTTTAGACAGAATTCCCTATAACAGTTTATCTGTACAAATTTGAGGTGGAGGAAAAACACAGATGAACAACTGGAAATTTTAGTTAATTGTTCTGTCTGCTCTAAAAAGAAATAAAATGGATTATTAAATTATATTTACTGAAACAAGGGAGTTGGCTGGAAAGTTTTCTTCGTCTGTGACACAAATATGTTGTGTTGAGGAAACATCTGCTAGGCTAAGTGACCCATTTCTAAACAAACGGCTTAAGTAAAAGAGAAATCTAAATGCAAACAAAGTTTCTTTTAGTATCTTAGACAATTCCTTTGACAATAATGCATTCCAAGGGGATGTGCATATATTCTGACTGCAAGACTTCTGCCTTTTGGTTTATTACTTACTGCCCTCCATACAAACAGGAACTTAATCTTGAAGCTTTGAGGTTCTGCGATGACAAAGGTGAATAATAATAAACACATACATCAAACTTCCTAAAAATAACAACAAAAATGTATTTTTTACATAGAATTCGTAAATATCTTTGTTTCTGAAATGATCTAGAGGAGAATTATTTTAAGAGAAGCATCTTAATTTTAGAATTCATCTATCGCTTTGTGAGAAATTACCTTAAAACATTAAAAAAAATTAATATGCTTAAAACACCTTCCTGGCTTTAATTTAGTCTGCCCATTAAGCACGCGTCCAAACCTAGTCAGAAGTCCAGAACTGTGTACTAGTCCACCATTTCCATCAGGACCAGGCTTTTTTCTGGCAGGGTGCATTTAAGTTTATTTTCGAGTCTGGAAGAAGCAAGCATAGAGGAAGCTTGGGGTACAACAGCCCAAAGGGCGCCTCAGCTACTTCCAAAGACATGGTGGCTGCTCTGAGCCTAAAATGCAGCCAGGCTGCAGGCAGGAAAGAGAGCAAGTTCACATGGGTTGCAGAGTTCAGTGTCTTTACCTCTTCTTTGAGCCAAGACTTCAACTTGCAATAGAAGTAGTGTCTTTTGATTTTCTGTGTGAATATATGTAAAATATAAAATTATGTTCTTATAAATTTTTCTCAAGACACAATTACATCACTGTTGTACAGTAGTATGAACTCTCGATTTATCTGCAAGAATATATTTCATTTAGGTTTATAAATGCTCTGAAAGATATCAGCAAAGAGCAGATGGCTTTACAAAAGACATTTGAAAACTGCCTCCCTCCTGCCAGAAGCTTTTCATACTCTCACTTTGTCTGGCTTTAGTGGGATTCCTTGCTGGGAAAGAGCTCTCTCTGTGCTCCATTGCTTGTAGAAGTACAGTCATATAACCAGTTCTGCACTGGTTAATGCATTTTTCTCAACTCCAGTGGCTACAGCCCTTTAAGAGGACTACCTTCCTGCATACACCTCTGGAAGGATATATATTCAGAGAGTTGAAGTTGGATTGGTAGTTAGATTAGATGTTGACAGTGCATGAGCTCTAGGTGGTAGCTCTCAGAAAACAGCTGGAGTTCAGTAGCTCCAGGGTGAGAGCCTCAAGTTACGGGTGTGGCAACAGTGCTAGGGCAGAATGGTCACACAGAAGCGGCTAGAGTTTTTTGGCATGACTATTGGTGGGAGTGGATTTTTAGGAAGTCAGCCCAGGTCCAGTCCAAATCCAGCCTGGTCCTGTCCACTTCAAATGAACGGTGGCAGAGTAGTTTGAGATGGTAGAGATCTCACAATACCTCTTACAGTTAGAGGACCATTTGGGGTTATGACGCTGAGCACTCACAGAGACAATACAGTCGAGAAAATACAGACCTGGTGGGTTTTTTGGTTATAGTCACTGTGTATTCTAAGAAACTGACAAGGCTTAGCCTTATTCATTAGATTGTTTTTGGGGCCAATGAAATAATGTTTTCTCTCTACTTGTTTTGTAAACACGGACTTCTTCAAAGGATTTTAATTTTTGTGTTGCAACGCTTCAAATGTTAACAGGCATAACACTATCACTATTTTTCATGGTTAAGTTAGCCTTCAGTAAATTTTGCAATTGCAAAATTTTAGTGTCAGTGGGAGAGCACTATGATTCTACTGTCCTATTTGACAAATAACTGTAAGGATGTTCAAACAGTTTACTATTTGACCAGCTCTTCTATTCCTACAACAATAGGAAAAAAGTATAATAGAAATGTTGATGGACAAATTGGACTTTTTTTTTCCCCCTGGGGAAAGAAGGATATTCTACTGGCAAGATGTGACTAGTAGAAGGAACTCATTACTCTCTTTTTTGCACATTGTAAAAGATACATCTGTCTACTCCTGCCTACCATATCTTTGGAAAGAAAATTTTAAGTTACAGGATTTATCTCCTTGGTCTCTTTAATCTTCTTTTTTTTCTAGTGTGGCACCAGGAACTGGTTCTGCTAGGACTGGTAACATTTCAAGTGCTTGAAAATCTTCGAACAGCTACAAAATATGCTCTGAAAAAAGAGAGAGGAAAACCCTTTTTCTTTTCTCAAAACATGGAGGTTTTTTATTTTTTTCCTAAGACTGTGGGAGTCTATGGAAGTACCAAGGAGCTAGGGAATCCTCCATATATTTTTAAATGGACACAAACATATAATGATATCATGATCATCCGTGATAGACCCTCTCGATAAAGGCACAATACTCTGTTTCAGTAGCCCTACAAAATCTACACAGAGCTGAAGTGCATATTGGCAAGATTTCTTTGTGATTTAGGCTTAATACCATAGCTGTGATTCTCTACACACATACTTTTGCTTCCTTCATCCAAATGGGACAGGAAACTTGTGTTTTTAAACTGGAAACCCTAGCCATTAAAGTCACAACAATCTTTTAATAACTTTTAGATTTCTTTAGTTTTGTCTTTTCTTGGAGAAAACAGAGGCAGTCTATGATGCTGGGACAGCCTGAATTTTCAAAGTGAGAAGTGTGACAGTGCCAATGCAACATAAAATGTGTTTATCTGCTGAGATGGCTTGGGCAGTGTGGTATGCACAAACGCATGGTGTCATGGAAAGGTAAGTGTTTGGCATGACCAGCTTTGCTTTTGAGTGTTGTGGCTCTGTTAAACTGCAAACACATCTTGTTCACCCGGTGTGGTCAAGTTAATGGTGTTCATTGTAAGTTTTTATAAAAACATGTGAAATTACAATGTTAAACACTCATATGAGGAACAATGAAGTTAAAAGTGGATAAATAGCCTCATATTTACCCCTTCCCTCCTTTGTAGAAATGTACAATGAAACTTGGTTGTGCTCCTTTGAATGCTTGACTGTATGTCCTAAAAGTTGAGCTTCTGTCTGGGGGCACACGGAGTAGCTTTGCAGCACGTGATGAAAGGGCTTCATGCACTCACAATATAGTGGATTTACACCACCATGGATGGCATTTTCAATATTGTGTAAGGGTAAATGAGAGACTCGTCTGCTGTTACGTGCTGTGTGCTACCGCTCTGGTGTAAAGTTCGGACAAACTTCTCTATTTATAGCTAACCTGTATCTTCACTGCTTCTTGCTCAGTGCAGCCATCTTTTGATGATTCTCATAATTTCTTACTCTCTTCATAAGCCATGAAAAGTCCCTGTCTTCCTGATCTGCAACTTAATCATTGTACTGAGTTCCCTCGGTCTTTTTATTCACCAAATATAAAAGTACATTGTGCTAACTTCCTCACACTTCCTCAATATCTTGTTTTATAGTTTCTGCTGGGACTGTCTCAAAATTCAGGTTATGCAATTTGGTCTCCTCTTTTGTCTTAGTCCCCAAGGAAGATGATTCTTCCCCCCATCAGTGTGGGGTAAGAGAGAATCATCATTTGTTTCTACTTGTAAGAAATCTCTAGAGTGTATTTCACAATGGATATTCTGTGACAGATTTATTTTACCTCAGATCACAGTTCAGGCCCTTGAACAACCTTTTGAAGAAAAGGTGGATTTTGACAGGTTGCTAAATGTACTTACTATTGTAAGTATCAGTCTCACATTTGTGCTCCAAATTTTATAACTCAGGGAATCTATGGAATATACAGCAGGGCCTTGCAACTCTGCTAACAAACCTCACTAATGGGTCCCCTCAAAAAAATGAAACTTTTTTTTTCCACAACTAGGTGATCAGAATGTTCATTTCATGTCCTTCTCTGAATTTTATTCACTGTTGTGCAAAAACAAAATAGTAGACTTTAATAAGTTTAAATGAATGGATCCTCTGGGGGGAGAGGAAGGAAAGGAAGAGACAATATTTAACATTTTTAAGCTCTTGAGGTAGGGTATGATTTACATTACCTAGTTATCTTACTGCAGTTGCTGACAGACTCCATTTGGGAAAGAAGGGATAATTTGTGGAAGTTGTAGCTGATGGTAAAAAGCTGGCATAGTCTTAATTGTAAACAGAGCTGGTTGCATGCCTTATTTAAAACACATAGCCTCTTCTCCCATTGGATTCATGAGACCCTGCACCTTCTGCCACTTAATACAGAAATAAAGGCTTTATTTTTCATCTCTGACAAAAATAGTGGTTGATTTTGCTTCTTAGAGTCTAATTTCCATTACTTCATCACTATCATTATTCAAGATACAAAATTATTCCACTTATCATTTCTTTGATAAATCATGTATATTTCTCTTAAATGGCAAACTTGAATCACAAAGTTGATAGCTATAACATGGATATGCATTGGAAACTCCAAATTAAGATTTCTCTAAGTCTGACCTACTATCCACACAATATGTTGCCCTTCATCTTGTCAGCAATATTTTAAAAAATCTTGGCGGTAGTCATGGACCATCTATGTCATTAACACTTAGACAACTGACTAGTCAAATAAAAAACCTTGCAGAAGGCATAAGAATAAATCGATGCCTTTGTTTCTTCTACTCAATTACCCTTATTGCAAATGAAAGACCAGTTCAGCTTCAAACAAGACTGGAAAGTTTTATTGAATAAAACTTTCTCTCCAGGATTGAAAATGTGCTTATTTTCTAAGATTACAAACTAGTTTTGCTCTGATTTGCAATTACAGATGAGCCTTTGAATACCAGGCAGCTTTTGGATGTCTTCTGGGTCACATGGCATGAGGCACCTCAGTTTCCGCATGAAAGACTCCACCTTCATTGCTCAGTCCCAGCAGACTGTGCCCAGCAGGCAGAGGCTAGAGACAATGATTTAATCAAGGGGGTTGCTTCCTTGCTCTGCAGCTGGCAGAAAATTGGGAACTCCTTTCTCTCTGCCTTACTTTCTCTTCCTTGTAAGCGAGTAGTAACACACACACCATTACTGGGAATTTCATTTCTTTGAAGTCCAGACTGCTTACTCTGCCTTTTCTTATCATAGGAGAGGTGAGAGGCTCCTAGAACACAAGTTGCCTTCTGCCACGTACATTTTCAACTCATTTTTCTCTCTCACCAAGAATCCAATGTAGAAAAGGCTCCTGTATAACTGCTCTTCTAGCCTTCTGGGAAAAAAAAAATAAATGTTTATAACATTCCAAGAAGTTGCTGGATTGCTTGTGTCCTGCTATACTTCTTTTCTATGCTTTCAGTAGGACTGGGAGTGTTACTTTGCAGTCCTATGCCTTGAATGTTTCTGTTAATAAGTAGTTGTACCCAACAAAAAAAAAAATCAGTTTACCATGACCTTATGTTTTTTTCAATCTTTCTACCACAATACAGCACTGTCAATAGCATTGTCTCTCCCTGAGTGCAAGACCTCAGGCAAAGCTTGCTTACTTGCAGGTCCTGATGAGCCCATCAGATCTAATTAATTTCTCAGGATATCCATCTCCTTTGTCCTGTTTATACTGCACAACTGGTCTGAGCATTAGCAAAGTAGGTAGCTGTAGGGAATGAGATTGCTGCTCTTCCCCTCAAGCTTGTGCTGCCTTTGCCAGATACCTGGAAATCCCCCAGCTTGCCGGGGGTGCTGCCTTTCAGGGAATGTGTGGTGGATCTTGCACCAGTGACAGCAGAATCAATGAGCTTTGTTTCTTGGCTCTCCTCCCACAGCATGCATTGACCAGAGCTGAAGTTTGTTTTTGATCACAATATTCAGACATCTCTGCTGTCTTCCCTGACAAAAAGCAATAGCTCTGCTCTATGCTCAGACTGCTTACAAACTTTCCTGCGTGGTGCTAAGTAGGTCAGCATTTTGATTATCTTTGAAAGTTCATTTTTTCATCTGTTTATTCACTGTATTTCATTATCCCCAAAACAATGAAAAAAAATCTCTATAGCAAAAGCCACAATGGGTTTTTTTTGCAAGTAAGGGAATGTGAGATAGATGCTTAGTTTGAAAAACTTCGGTATGAATGGATGTGATTCTGGCAGTATTGCAAAACTTGGTAATATTACAAATGCTAGGATATTTCTAATTCTGACATTTATATTGCTACAAGTGGTTTTATATAAGTATACATATATGCATGCATACACATATATACACACATGGTAGTTTAAACAGAAGGATGGCAAATGGAGAGAAAGAATGCTTTCACAAACAGCTGTAATTGTGATAATATGATTCTTGAGGAATAACAGCATTACAGATTATTGCAAAACTGCAGTTGGAGCTGACCGAAATGCCAGAGATTCTTCTCTTTCCTTTATGCTGGTATTTGTTAGATGAGATTACATGATCAGGATTAGTTTCTAGTATCCTACGGTGGTAAGACTGACTTTATGATGAAGGAGAGGGGCCAAGAAAATATGATATTTAGGGAAGTAACTATGTGTGCAGTGTTTAGTATCTTGATCAGAGTATTTCAACCCCAACTTTGAGTTGTGTATGACAGTGTGGGACATTTTTTTTCCTGGCTTGCTCTGTGCCATAAAAATTGTAAAATCTCAGTGTAAAGTTGATGAAAAAAGAAAGCAGGCTGCTCCATTCTTTTATGAGAAAAATCTTCTAGTAAAATAGCATATCTCTATTCATATTTTTGGTGAAATTCCACTATAATAATGAGTTATACTGGTGACGAGTTACATTTAATTTCAGTTTTATGAACTTAGCTTCTTGTTAAGTTGCTCTGTTTAAACCATTACAATCCAACAGAATATGTGCACTTTCAAATACTTGAATACAAATTTAGTATAAGATTAGACTTTTATATCCTGTTTTCAACAGTGGGTGACAGCAGAATTTCAAAACAAATGCATCCACATGAGTTGCTAATGTGCTTCTAAAATACCTCTGATTTTTTTAATAAAAGGACATTATATGTTTACTAGCCACATAGTCATATCCCATCCTGATACAGCATTAGGCTGCAAGCATCTGCAGGGAACTGTGTGATTATTGAAATGAGCAGACTAAGCACAGTTAACCAGAGAAACATTTGGGGTATTCATTTAACAGAGGAAGATTTAACGATGATTGTGGGTGCAATGTGGCAATTGGGGCACTGGCTTTAGAAGAAGAATTGTGGAATGCCATTTTGGATGCCAGAGCTCTCTGCTGGATTAAATGAAGACTGAGTATGACTGTGTTAGGGCGTCTTCCCTGCAATTCCAGTTTGGAGCTGTCTATAAACTGCGTAGACCACTAAAAGAGTGCTAAAAGCGGAGACTGTTGTATTAGAAAAGGACATGGCACATGGCTAGATTTTCTCCTAACTTTTATCTGTTTTATCAGCTCAGCCAACAAGGGAATCTTAAAGGTGGTAATCACAGGCTTTTAAAAATGAATGTTACATATATTTTTAAAGGGATAGTTATCTGCAGTTTATTAAAAATAAATTATTCTTTTTGTTTGAGATGTCTTTCAATATTGGACTAGGCTCATTAGTACTTTTTTTCAATTGGCATGTCCTTTCTGAGGCCAGATATAAGACATATTTTTCTACCTTAGAGATGAATGGCAAGGTAACTTGGGCTACAGGTGTCCACCCTTACAAGTTGTCTTTTCTATTGTGCAGAAACTGCAATTGTCAATTTGATGCACCGCTCTCATTTCAAAGTTCTCTCCATACTATCGTTTACTTAAACTGATAGATGCAATTGTGTTTGAACTGAGGAAAACTGAGGAAAATACTGATCAATACTGATACACAGACTTGCAAACAAACAAGTCTTTTAAATAACCTACGTTAGGAAGACATTTCCTTAACAATCCAGAGAACATGGATACAGTCTTTAAAAAATGCAAACTCTGCAGTGAAACATAAGGCAAATGTTTCAAAATGTGTTACAAAAAGGTCATTTGAAAACATCATCTCTCTTACCATTTAAAATATGCGAGCAATGGAATTCCCCAATTTCACTGCCAGCTCTCTTGAGTCATAAGAAATAAAGAAGGGTGGAGAAAATATTTTGTTAATAACAGTGTTTCCATTGAAAATGCTATCAACAGTATCAAGAGCAGTGCCAACAACTTGAACTGTAACCCTGGCCCCATTGCTGCCCGCATGCAGCAAGAATGTGTCCCTCTCCCCATGCCTATCCAGATGCTCATTACGACATGATGAGCCCTCCACAAGTATCCATTGTACTGTAATGAGTATCACAACCCTCCCACAGAGAAAACACATCAGATGAGGGTGTGGGAAGACTGTGAACAGCACTATAACCATGACTGTTTGTACAAGGTGCTGGGAATGATACTGAAACTATTTTGCAGCATGAAGGGGCAGCTGTGTAACAGTCATTATGTGATGGACTCCTCAAGCTTTCTAAGACACTAAGCTGTTTTTGTAATATTTTTGAAAGACCCATATGGAACCCTTTCTTTGTGGGACTGCTCTTGGTTCAGAAATAGAGGGCTGTAGAAATACTTGACTTTGTTGTGTAAAACACTGAATTTGGGTTTGTAGTGAATTTATGTTTATTGCAGATGAAGGGGTCTGAATAACAAGAGAAATGTTGTTGGCAGAATAAAATAGAGTCATCTTGTATACTGAATCTTATGATCTCTAAGTTAGGCTGTCAAGGCACAGCTTCTTTTCTAAATCCATATTTAGAGACCAGCAGTGATGGTCTATTACCTTCTAAAAATGCAACAGGTTCCATAAGTTAAATGCCAGCTGGATGGTTCTCAAACAATCCCAAAGCTACTGTAGCCCAAATATATCTTCTGTACCTTCATGTAATCTTTTCTAAAGTAACCTACCTACTCTGTATGCAAATACCTTATCTACATGGTCTTTTCAGATCATAGAATCATAGAATCATTAAGGTTGGAAAAGATCTCAAGGATAATCAAAGTCCAACTGTCAACCCACACCACCTAACCCACTGAACCGTGTCCATAATGACAACAGAAAGAAAGTATATTTAAAAAGATGACACAAGGGAGAACTTTGGGCCTTATATTTACAAATATTTTTTAAAGTAGACGTATTTGAGAACTCCTTTGTTAGTGTGTAGGTATGGAGGGTGGCTTGCACATATGCTGCTGACTCCCTCTGGTACATAATGGGCACATTCATGTTATACATCTTGAGGGTAAGGATCCATAGGGTGGCCATTAACTTTAATAACTGTATGTTGTGTTTTTTTTTCAGTTTGAAGTGTCCAAAACAATGAAATGTGTTGCAATCTACCAAACTGTGTGTTTTTTTGCAGGAAATTTTTCTCGTGTCCTGAGATACCTAGCATGAGGACAATTCAGGATGTTAGAGGAAGGAAACTGTTTGGGGCGGTCATGGATTGATGGTCTCAGATTGAGACAACCCCTATCCGTATTGCCTGTTCAGAGTAGTTCCTATTAGATGTGTTCAGTCTCTCTCTCAAAGACAAGGAGATGGCTAAACTCAGCACATGTCCAAAAGAGATCTAGCAGCTCTGTAAGGATAAGTGTTCGGTAAAAAAACAATGGGAGACAAACTGATAGCATAAGCCCATGGAGAGTTAGGCCAAACGGCTTGTTTTACTTGAACCATGGGACCAGTCATCTTCAGTGGAAAGCAAACACTCTCCTGAGGGCTTAGATGAGTGACAATGTAAGTCAAAGTTGTGCAGAAAAATTAATCCAGATTCAATCTTGTAATATATATGTGGTACTATATAAAAGACAGTAGTAAGCTTGGCTGCTTTCAACCAAGGCTGTGATAAATCCTTCAGAAAAGATAAATTGTGCGCAGAAAAAGGGTTACTAGGAGCTCACAGATCTCCCTGATCCCTTATCAGCCAAAAGACAGATGCAAAAGTTGCTTTTAATGAACCAGTAAGCATCACTGCTGTTAACCTTGTCCTTACTGGTCAAGTACAGAGGTGTACAACTATGACACAACTTTACTTCTCCTCTCCTGCTGAGTAATAATTGCTGTTTGGTCAGCATATAGATTGCAGACCTTTTACTTGGTGGCCCATCACCACTTGTCTGATTGTGGTGGGTTGACCTTGCCTGACCCACCAAGCTGCTCTATCACTCCCCTCAGCAGGACAGGAGGGGAAGAAAATAGGATGGAAAAAACCTAGTGCGTAAAGATAAAGGCATTTTAATAAAGCAAAAGCAAAGGGCGTGCAAGGAAGCAAAGGAAAACAAAATATTTTTTATCTATTTCCCATCAACAGGCGATGTCTATCCAATTCCCAGAAGAAAAATATTGTAAATAATGAATGCCTTCCATTTCTCCTCCTTTCTTTTAGCTTTTACTGCTGAGAAAATGTCATATGGTATGGAATATCCCTTTGGTCAATTTTGTAAGCTGTCCTGGCTACCTCCCAAGATTTTGCCCACCCCCAGCCTACTGGTGAGGGGGGGGTGAACGTTGGAGAGACAGCCTTGGTACTGTGGGAGCACTGCTCAGCGTCAGCAAAATCACTGGTGTGTTATCAACACCTTTCTAGCTACCAATATTAAGCACAGAACTATGAGGGTTACTATGGGGAAAATTAACTCCATCTCAGTCAGACCCAGCACATTGACTTACCTGCCAGTGTTATGTAAATAAAGAGGGTGATTTGATTTTTTTTCTGGTAATCAATAGCTGGATAAAGCAGTAGCTGACCTTTTTTAAGCACACGGTGCTGAATGGGGACATACTTTGTTCAGCTAACGAACTACACAACTCCAGTCACTTTTCCAAGGTAGTAAAAATACCATACAGCAGAAATCAAACAGCATGAAATAGGATGTTCCACTATATTGAATCATTCCTCAGCATCAGTGACATTTAGAATAGTGGAGAGATTTGTATGAGTGTGGCAAAAAGAAAGGTTTTTATGCTCCTTTGGCCTGCGCACATCAAGTCTGACAGTGTTTATATTCCTTTCTGCACTCTGTTGACTTCCTAAAGAAATAGGAACATGTGAAGTATTGACAATGGGCAAACAAGCAAAAGCTGTTATTTGTGAGTATCTATTCAAAGATAATTCAATTTGAAGTAAATCCAATTTGGTTTTATTCATCACTGTGTTTGTGTTCATTTCTCATACCAGATATTTAGGCTGCTTTACTGGCAATACCTGTGAAGAGCAGGTTTCAAGAATTCGTTGAAAGCAGGTGTCAAATTGTCCTTTTACAACTATGTTGTAAATCAACAATCAATGTGCTATGCTGATTACTTAGGAAAGCTGGGACGTACAGGGCAGCTGATTTCCTGGGTGGGTGAGGGAGGCTGGAGGGGGTTGTGGAGGCCAAAATATGTCCTATTAAGTAGAATTGTGCATACTGAATTCATTGCATGTGCTATGTTTGATCTACAGGAATCTTAACTCCCTCGTAAGTGCATGCCAAGCACAGTAAATGGAGCTGGGAGTCAGGTGAGAAGGGCTTTAGTCCTGGTTTGATGACGAGCCTGCTCTGTGGTCTTGCCTGAGTCACTCTACCTTTCTTTTATATGTGTTATTTATTGTTTTATACAATATGCTCTTTGCATCAAAGACCTTGTGTTGGATCCAGGGAAGGACTAGGATACCTGAAACACCACCACCCAGAGAGGAACCCCTGGCAGCATCCAGTCTTCACTGGAGGAAGCAAAGGGCCAGTCTCAGAAACAGGGATGGAGAGTCACTGATGGTGCTACTGTGCTCCTGCTCTGCTCTCAGACCCCACACATTTTGCATTTTCGTGCATTAGCCCAGGAACAGACACAGTCCCTGCTGATTAGGCTCTGTGATCTTCTTGTGGTACATTTGTGAGCAGCCCAGGGCAAGGAGACCCCAGACTTAGCAGAGGCATTGTGGTAATATGGGAACATGGATGTGAAGCGACAGTAAGGTTATATTTTTTTCTGGGGGGGGGGGGGGGGGGGCAAAAGGCATTGAAATGTTGCTTACAGAAGTAACTAGCAAAGCTCTAACTGACTGACTAAACAACTTTCATTCTACTCTAAAAACCAGAGAAAACAGTGGAATAACCTTAATTAATAATATGACTGCAACACCGTTGTTCATTAGATGGCTCTTTTGATGAAGGACAATTTGTTCTAATGACATTATGTTACTCATCATTTTAATGAAACTTATAATAATCAAACACTAAGAATGTAGTGGAATAGGAAGCCTGTAAGTGAAGTATTAGGTGGCCATGTCAGCTGCCTGTACACTGTTTCAAAAGCATGAAACAGATTTGAAAAATGCAGCTCAGAACTGATTGTACTTCATTTCCAGCAATCAGAATTAACCTGCAAAGAAGCATGTAGATTTATAAAAAACAGTCGATCACAATACTGGTATAACAAGATATATCGATGATATGGATTTACAAGAATTACAATGAATTGGGCGAGTGAATGTTTCAGAACAGGTAAATTTGTGTAGGGAAATTTATCTTTTCTTAGCTTTCTGTTTATCTCTTTTCAGCTAAACAAATATTGAAATCTGTCTTCACCACTTTAAGTTGCTAAATAAACCAGCACTATCATTGTATCCATCCAGCGAGGTCTCTTTATGCCTAACTTATTTCAGGTCTTCAGAAACTTTTCACCTATTGAAAAATTATATAATGAACATCTTTGGGATGAACTTACGCTCTGGCAGTCCTTAGGTATTATAATAAAACTTTCAAAATTATTGTAGAAAAAATGTTTATTTGCTTTGCTTTTAGCTTGTCTGGATGGCACCAATAGTTATTGATTAATTACTTTTCAGAAGTTAATATGTAGTAGAAAATTATTTGCGTTTTGTTTTAGACTGTGTGATAGTGAACATGCAAAGCCAGAATAGATATAATAATAGAAAACAACAACTGAGAGTAAATTTTTCCAAGTAACAAAACAGCACTTCCTTGGTTCAAGGGCATACAGCCTCTTATTTGGTGTCCTATTGAGTTTTTGGGTGCTAGGTGAATGGACTCTGAGTTTAAGATCTGGGGGAGCATGGAGAATGAGGTAACCCAGAGTGGTGGCCCCGACATTTGCTGGCTTGTGGGGAGAGATAAGACAGCCCCTGTGTCCTGGTTTCAGCTGGGAAAGAGTTAACTTTCCTCATCAAACCGCAACATCCTGGTGACCGCATCACTGATTTTGTTTAGTGATCTAGGAAGTAGGAAGCTCGGCTTAAATTTTTCTGCAGTTTTAGGGAATTTGAACAAGGACTTTCCCAGTCAAAGGAGAATTAAAGAAGGAGAAATATAGGTTTCATTCCCTAAGCCAAGCAGACCTGAAGACCAAATCTCCCCCTCCCTGTGCAAGTGCTCTAACCATTCAGCTCATGCTAAAATGGGAGTAAGGGTGGCCTCTACCATCAGTCAGGACTTGTCTTCAGAGTGTAGTTAAAAATGAAGGCAGCTTTCAGCGCGCTGTGAGGAGACTGATCCTTTCACGTGTTGCACCTGAACGAAGAGTGCTTTATTGGATTGGTTTCCCCCAATGGGCTTAAGTATCACTTTGTTTAGTTTCTGGTTCCTTAAAGGGTTTAGCAGTAGCTAACTGTTTGACACCTGCTGACCCTGGGCCATTTTTATTCAAGCAGGATACAGAGACATTTTAGGTCAGGAGGCAAGATGTCTTAGCAGCTGTGAAGGACTTCAGGGAAAGAATTGGAAGTATATTTTTGGATGGGACATTTTTATTTGGATCTAGATTTTCCTTCTGGGGACCTTTTAGTTCGCCTTAGATACCTCCTAGACTAACTGTTTTCCTTGTCTCAAGATTAATTTAAATTCTCTCTTGTCTTTGATTTTAGTTCTGTGTTCTATTCTTGCTTTAAAGACACTGGTCCACAGCTGTAACCAAATTTTATGTGCTACAGTTGTCCTTCAGTGATGAGAAAATGGTATGTTCTGTCAGTAAAAGCAAGTTATAAACTCTGACCCAGTTGTAACAGCAAATTAAACAATCTAACAGCAAATATTTAATTTCTCTTTTTTTTAGACTTTCATGCTTTCAGAGTAAATATATCTTGGAATTGAAAAACCTGGAAATGGACTTTTTGCTATAAGCGTGAGGAAGTTTAACAGGCCTTCCATTCCTCTTTGTCAGGATGCACAAGCAATGTTAGAAGTCATTGCTGAGATACCTCAAAAAAGAGCTGCAAGGGGGTTACTCTTTTGAAAGCTCTGAGCTTACTAGTGATCAGGCTGAGATCAGTGGCAAGGTCTGAATTTCAGTTTTTTCAGTTACCCCTGCAAAAAGCAAGTTGGATTTGTCTGTGGTTTCCTGTTAACTTCAACCTGGCAGAAAATTTGGGAAATTTGTGTGATCTTCCATTCTCATGAATAGCTGTAAACTCGCTTTCAGAGACTTTTTGCCCCCATTGCAGCAGCAGAGGTTGTCTCCTACTCTGATTTCCCTGTAAAGCTCATCCCTGCGAAGAAAATGATTTAGATGTACATCTCAGTGGGAATGGAAGGGAAGCTGCTAAAGTGATTTATGCTGGAGAAAAGGGGAAGAAAGTGCAGACTACGCTGGGTACCCTCCATCTGCCTCCAAGGCAATGCCACTGTGCGTGCCCAGGTATTGTAGAAGGAAGTGTGGGGTAGCAATGGATCTCAGCATTTTATTGGGTTGACAGGTGAGAGCTGTGTAGCAGAATCAGGTTTAGTCTCTTACTCAAATAAGCTACATATGAATCTGCATTGTTTTGCCTGATAGACTTGACTAGATTGCTCATCCTTTGATGCAAGAAAAGTTTGGGTAAGATTCCCTGTTATTTGCTTTATTTTGTGTTTATTTTGCTTTTTTTTTTCCTTTCTATATTTCCTTATTCTTCCCTACTTATTTTATATTTCATTTTATACTTAAGGGTATTCCATCAGAAAATGACTGGCTTGGCATAATTATTTTGGGGAGTTTTTACTGTTTTCTATTAGAGGTTTTTCAAAATAATTACCTGTGCTGCCCCTCCTCTACCTTACCCCAAATCCCAGCTTTTGTTAGAAAATGCTCCTTTCAAGGTATTTGCAGTACCAAAATTATTATATTCCACAATGACAACTGAAAGAAAGCAAAATCAATACAAGGGGAAAATAAAGTAATCTCCAACAAACAAAATGGCAGTTGATGAGATTACTTCTCTGGTCAGGAAGAACAAAGCTTCATAGGATAGGAAAATATATCCAGGTTGATATTTCATCTTCTGTTCTTAGCTGTCTTTGTGTTACTTCCTTTTATACTTCCCTTTCTATGCAGAGCACAGTGATCTGTATCAGATTTCTTGCACAAAGTCCTTGTCTTTCCTCTGTATGACCCCTTGATCTCTTCTGCTAGGAGATCTCTAAGGAACCAGCCCAAACAAGGAGCGGTTATGAATTCTTGAAGTTACAGCATGCAAAGCGTGGTTCTAGTAAAAATTCCAGTTGAAGAAAGACTTCTTCCCTTCTTTCCAGAGAAGGTCTCTGCTGGACTGATATCTGTCAGGGACTCCATCTCAAGTGCCTCCATACATGTGTGATGGGAATCCACAAATCCAGCATTTTGCCCACTGTAGCTCCTGGACCAGTTGGTACTTGCTAGGGCAGAGCAAACAATTTTAAGTTTCTGTCTCCACTCTGGTTCTTTCTCCCGGCACCAGTAGACACCTCCCAGCTCCTGAATGGGCTTTTCTGAATGTGCACATGTTAATCTGGTGGAGGAGAGGCTGCCTATTATGTGGCATTTGAACAGCACCTAGTGGATAGTGGCCTGCTGGCATTAAAGAAGTATAGTTTAACACAGGTGCGAAGGAAAGACTTTCCAACCTGAAAAACTATTTTTAAATTATCATTTTGTGATGGGTTAGCCCTTGGCTGGGGGCCATACCACACACCTGCTCACGCAATTCCCCCCATCTGAGGATAGGGGAGAGTATTAAAGGGGTAAAGGGAAAAAAGGACTCGTGGGTTGAGATAAGGACAATTTAATGACTAAACTACAATAATATTGAAAATAATACTATATACAAATATACAAATGAGTGATACACAGTGATACTGCCCCCCCACCCGATGACCAAGACTCGGCCTGTTCCTGGCTAACGATCCCAAAGCAGGGAGAGTCCTGAAACCTCACTCACGGAACGGAAATAACAGTCCAAGCGTCCCAGACCGAGAGCTGACCGGGGTCGGGCGCGAAAGGCCTTGGGAGAGCAACCACCTGGAGCGAGATGACCCGGAGCAAAAGAGGTCGTAACCAAAAGGGACGATCTTCCAGAGGGTCCTCATCTATATACTGGGCATGACATGTATGTCATGGAATAGATTATTGGCCACTCTGGGTCTCAATCCTGAACCTAAGATCAAATCCTAGGCTAGTAACTGGGGCTGTGCTCCCTCCCAGCTTCTCCGGTCTGCCGACCTTGACAGCGGCGTAGACATCACTTCTTATCAGCTTTCTTCTGAGCACAAATCCAAAACACAGCATCTTGCTAGCCATTATGAAGAAAGTTAACTCTGTCTCAGCTTAACCCAGGACACATCCTAAAATGGAGGAAATATTTCAGTAGTTGTGCTAATCTGAGTCCATGATTTGAAATCCTACATTTCTGCAGGTCCAAACATTTTTCATCCCTGTATGAAGGTTTTTTACATTTGTTTTGTATGGATATTTCTCACAGCAACTGGAGTATGGATTTCCACCTTTCTGTCCATGGCTTACAATAGAAAAAAAAATACAGGGTCAAGGAAGATATAGTAATTAGCTGGATGTTCTCCAGGGTCTGTCATACCACTTTGCTCTCACAGCAAGTGCCTGTGTGGAAATTAATTTCCTGATAAACACCAAACACTATACACTCTATCAAATAATTTACACTACATTTTACATCTGCATATACACATTTTAGTCACTCTTTTCTTCAGTAGCTAGGCTTATAAGAACATATCTTTTTGCTAGAATAATTTGGTGGTCAATCATACCTAACTATCTTGCTTCACATTCTAGAAGCAACAACCTTTCAGTTGTCATTTCACAATGTCAGGAAAAGAATTTCATTACTACAGTGTCTTAATAAATTAAGGTACTAATACAAACATCAATCACTCATGTTGCTGAATGAAAATGTTGTCACTGAGGAATGCTAAAGAGAAGAAGGAAAGGAGCTGGAAAGTATGTCTGTCAGTGCTCATAAATGACAATGAGCATGCAAAGCATCTGTTTCACTTTAGAGCAACTCCATGAAGAGAACCAAAATGTATCAACAGGGAAACATTAATAAAACAAAAATAATTCTGCACATAATTCTGTCTGGCCCAGTTACCTAATTAGCACTTTTATCTCCAAATAGCTCTAAAAATTTACTCTGATAGGTAAGATGAGTATATCAATTGCTACTTACAGAATCATAGAATCATTAAGGTTGGAAAAGACCTCAAGGATCATCAAGTCCAACCCAACACCACCTAACTCACTAAACCATGTCCCTAAGCACCACATCTGCACGTTTCTTGGACACCTCCAGGGATGGTGACTCTACCACTCCCCTGGGCAGCCTGTTCCAATGCCTGATCACTCTTTCACTGAAGAATATCTAGCCTAAACCTCCCCTGGCACAACTTGAGGCCATTTCCTCTTGTCCTATCACTTGTTACTTTAGAGAAGAGGCCAGCACCCACCTCACTGCAACCTCCTTTCAGGTAGTTGTAGAGACTGATAAGGTCTCCTTTCAGCCTCCTCTTCTCTAGACTAAACAACCCCAGCTCCCTCAGCTGCTCCTTGTAAGACCTGTGCTCCAGACCCTTCACCAGCTTCGTTGCCTTTCTCTGGACCTGCTCCAGCACCTCAATGTCCTTCTTGTGGTGAGGGGCCCAAAACTGAACACAGGATTCAAGGTGCAGCCTCACCAGGGCCGAGTACAGGGGCACAATCACTTCCCTAGTCCTGCTGGCCACACTATTGCTGATGCAGGCCAGGATGCCGCTGGCCTTCTTGGCCACCTGGGCACACTGCTGGCTCATGTTTAGCTGGCTGTCGACCAGCACCCCTAGGTCCCTCTCTGCTGGGCAGCTCTCCAGCCACTGTCCCCTGAGCCTGTAGCGTTGCAGGGGGTTGTTGTGACCAAAGTGCAGGACCTGGCACTTGGCTTTATTGAACTTCATACAATTGGCCTCAGCCCATCGGTCCAGCCTGTCCAGATCCCTCTGCAAAGCCTCCCTGCCCTCAAGGAGATCAACACACCTGCTCAATTTGGTGTCATCAACAAACTTACTGAGGGAGCACTCAATCCCCTCATCCAGGTCATTGATAAAGATGTTAAACAGGACAGGCCCCAAAACTGATCCCCGGGGAACACCATTGGTGACTGGCCGCCGCCTGGACTTAACTCCATTCACCACGACTCTCTGGGCTCAGCCATTCAGCCAGTTTTTTATCCAACAAAGGGTGTTCCTGTCCAAGCCATGAGTTGCTAACTTTTCTAGGAGAATGCTGTGGGACAGCATTTACTTTTATCGCTTCACTAAGCCCCAACCAAAAAGGTAATGCTCTGCTTCTTTCATCTGCCTTGAGTCTCTGTCCCCTCAGTTTTTATATAATTTCCAAGTCAGAGGCTCTGGCAATAACTGATATGGCTTATCTATATCTACTCTTCCCATTTTAGCACCTTGGAAAAAAATAGTTCAGTTCAATCAAGAGATCTCTGTTGACTGAATTTTCCAGTATGAATGAAATTGATGTTTTCATGGCCTTTATCACATATCAAGAGGGTTTTGGAATTAAACACCACCTTGTACTCCCTGTTCTCCTCCCATATACTGTGTTTTACAGCTGGTGGCCATACCATGGTGAGGCCCAAGTTCAAGTATTTGTGAGAACATCTTGGTTAAATTTAGCTCCTCTCAGTGTGAATGCAATAGGTGAATTGATGGCATTGAAGACATTTTTTACTGTGGGTGTGGTGAGATACTGGAACAGGTTGCTGAGAGAAGTTGTGGATGCCCCATCCCTGGAGGTGTGGATGGCTGGATGAGGCTTTGAGCAACCTGGCCTAGTGGAGGGTGTCCCTGCCTATGGCAGGGGATTTGGAACAAAATGATTTTTAATGCCCCTTCCAACCTAAACCATTCTATGATTCTGTGATTCTATGATATTTTCCTTTGCTAGTTTAGTTCTCTCAGAAATGTCGGATTCATAACTTTGCTAAAATAAATGCAGGCCATGATTCTGCTTTGAAAAGCTAGTCAAATCCATAACTCAGTTTTGGATGATAATGAGGATGAAGTTATGAACCAACCTTTCCCAGTTCTGCTGATTTCTTAAGATAACAGAAGGATGGTGAATTTACCTTAGTGTTTCCCACAAAATTAAAGCATTTTTACAGGTAATTTCATCTCAAAAACAGAATTCATATCTTGTAGATACAAGACCTTTTAAATACAGATGTTGAAATGTAGTTCATCTGGGAAATTTATAACAGCATTTTGCATGTTGCCAGTAATGCTAACATTAGTTCTAAGGAGGCAATAAAATTCTCACTGTTCATCAGGTGATCAGGCCATGCACTTGTACCTTTACAAATGTTACTTTACTATTCAGTGTCTGAGTATATGATCAGAAAGCTACTAGCATACCATGAACATACTGCTTTAAAAAAATATTTCAAGTGATAAAAGGAAACTACCCAGAAATCTAAAATACATTTTTTATCCTCTGGCCACCTTCTTCTCCTTGGGAAAACATTAAAGAAGTTGAAAATTGTTGCTTTGCAGCCTATATGGCCATAAGGCTTTTCAGTGTTGCTCAAAAATTACATTAATTGCAGTCACACAGATCCCTCCCCTCAAACTAAACAAAGAATGATCCTCTTCTTTGTTGTGTAGAGTCCTTTTTATTTCTGCTGGCATTTGACTCAGACAATACTTGTATGAAATTGTTGATGAAATTCATAGGGAAGCAGTGAAAGTGCTCTATATATTTTAATTTCAACTGAAATGAGGGTTGAACAGAAGCATGAATATTTTTCCTCTGATGTACATATATGGTTTAGTTTAATATGCTGCCAGCCTTGCAGCATCATTCTTCCTTTCCCAGAAATCAATAGAGTGCCCTCCGTATTATTGGGATTGAGCTGCCAAGGGGTAAAGAGCTGTGTTTAAAGACAGGAATCAAACAGGAGGTAGGGTTAAACAGGGGAGGTACTCCATGAAGTTATCGTGGAGCTCATCTCCTAATAGATACTGCAAGTGCTGAAGTGTACCTTGGTCCCAGGGAAGAGTTAGGTGAGCTCAAGAAAGAGAAAACAGTTTTAAGTCAAGTATCTGTAAAGAGGCCTTAAAGCCTTAAAGAAACTGGTCTTTGGAGGGCATCTGCAATACAGATGAAGCCTTGGGTTGAACAGAAAATTTCTGTTCTCCCAAGGCATTCATGTTCTTTAGCAATTATTGCTGTAGAGGCTGATGGAAAATGGGATTTTATGAGAGTTCACAGTGGTGCCACCCTTTATGGCATGTTTATGGTTTTCTTTGAGAATCACAGTGGTGCCCAAACACCTTTGGAATCAGGGGAATTCAAAAATGCTTAAGTTAGCTTTATAACCTCCTGTCTGGATCTGCGATGATGTTTCCCTAGCTGTAGCTCAGGGACATGGGTTTAAAGAATCTTACTGTTTCTAGGGCAGCTTCCATATACATAGAGCACATAACATTGTTAATGACCCATTGCCATACCAGGGCTTCCTTCTATAACCTAAGAAAAACAGAACAGAAAACAAATATCTCAGTACTTCAAGACATGTTAGATATCACTGTGAACACAAAAACTAAATTTCTCAGAAGATAAAAACCTCCTTACTAGGAATTTTTACATATGGGCCATACTGAAGCTATTGGTCAGCCCACAGCCTCTGGGCTTGGCAGAACACATAAGACATTTCTTTCCAGCCTGTCTCTTTGGGCTGAGGGGATGAGGTGTCTCTATCCAGTGTAACACTTGCTACCCCTGAGTTGCTGTCCCGGGTATTCTATGATGTCTGAAATGGCAACAGGTGCCTAAGTGTCTCAGGACCTATGCTTAGGTTACTGGGTAGCGCCCTGGCTCTCCAGTCTCCGTTGAATATCTCAGATACAGTAGGCACTTGTATACAATAAACACTATTTTGGAGTCCCAACATGGAGACAAATCCTACTCAGATTGTTTCTCAAAGAACAGGCAGTGTCAATCCTACAGAGATGTTAGAGAGGAGGCTGACAGCTCCCACTGAGTCAGAAGAACTTGGCATCGCTACTCTTTCAAGGCAAATATTAGTGATCTGTGTATGTTTATGTATTAAAATATAGGATAAAATTCACTAGGGGCCCAGCCTGTGTGGCTGTGCTGTAAGAGGAGTTCCACACACTTTGCTGTAGTTACTGTTCTTAGCACCTGAGCCGTGGGGGATTGTAATGTGAACAGGACTCAGTGGGGTCTGGTGCTGGTTTTTTTCCTCTGTGATCTTTCATTTTGTGAAGGAAAAAATGTATCAGAAATCACTGCATAGTGAGCAAAAGGTTAATGGACTAATCTGAAGCTATACAATAGTAAAAATGTAGAAGGTATATCAAATGATGTCAATATGCAAGTCTGTCAGTGACGGATATTGAATTTATACTGTGCTGTGGTATGTCTTCCTTAGTTCTAAACACAGGCTTCACAATTACGTGGGTAAAGCCTAAAAGCTTTTTCTGTTTCTTTACAATTATTTCTCTTGTCCCTTAACTTATGTAGAAATCGTTTAAAAGTCTAGAGGATTTTTTATACATGCACTCAAACACTAATGGCAACTGCATGGAGAGCACTAACAAGTGGAAGTATGTACTGAATTCTTATTCATTTTTTATTCAGTCGAGGTCTGTCTGGATTTCCACAGTTGCAATTCAAATTCATTGAGCTTAAGGGCAGAATGGATGCAAGGAATTTCAGTCAAATGTTCAAAATATTGCTGAGTAGTGAAAAATTGAGTATCTTCCATTTTTTTCTTAAGAAATCATAAACCTTAATGCAGGGATTTTTTTAGGATTATGCTACATAAAAAGATGTATCATGGTGCAGAGATCCTCAGATTAAAGTCCAGTAGCCGATTTGTTTCATGATGGTGCTAGAATGACATGTTTTTACCAATACTGGGACACTAGCTAGTGTTTCTACATGTCTTTGCACTGGGCCATGGAGACCTACCACGCTTTTTGGAGAGGGCTTGGTGAGTTCTCACTCTTCCAGATCACCATGTCTTTGGTGAACACACGCTTCCTTTTCTTTCTTCCTTTCTTCCTGAATTTTTTAAAAATGCTGGATATTGTAGCAACCATAACAAAACGACAAGAATAGTCAACAGTAGATTCATGTCTTCTTTGCACTGAGCTTTTTTTAATGTCTTTTTTATCTGTTCCTTCACTAGTAAGTTTGAATGGTTTTCAGATTCAGAGACGTTTACAGTTTATGGCACTATGTGGCAACAAGATATCTAAGCCTCCTTTAGGAGCTAGTGGAGGTCTAGAGCATGTGTTGCTAATTTGAAACCTGGGGTATCCCATCTGGCTTCTAAATGCCACTTCAGAAGTTCACCCATAGGTCCTGCTTCATAAGAGCTATTACCATGCAAACACTGTGGCTATCCCTGTGTGTCTCAAAAGTAAACTTTAATGTTTAGGCAACTGAATTGAATCACAGGTCTAAACAAGCTCTGATGGAAGCTTGGACACCTTGTTCACAGCAGCTGCCTACACTGTAGATGTCCATGTTTTGATGGCTGAATCTGGACCCAGATCCAACCCTCTGAATCCCTTTTGTCTCTAGCTACCTCAGCATTGTCATACTTGGGGATGTGGCAGGAGGAGGGGGATGTGCTAGAGGATTTCCTGAGTATACCCAGTCATTGGCTTTGGCAGGCCAGGCCTGACGTGTCTCTTGTGCCTCCTTCAAAGCTAAAGCAGTGTAGGAAATATACTCATGGTGGAATGTAAGCTTTCCAAAATAATTAAGTAGTTTGAAAACACTGATTAACTGTGTAAATAAAGACAGCAATGCTGAAAGGAAAAGACAAACACCGTGACCCACATTAACTGCAGAATTTAAGTCAGTCAGGCTGACAACAGTGGTTTAAAAAGAAAACAGTCCTTTCCAGTTAGACAACCAATCTTCATTATTGCAACAATTTTTCTCTGCAGACATTTAAGGGAATAGAGTCACACCTAGAAAGAAACAGTTTGTAAATGCAGAGGACTACTGAATGCTGTTGTTCAATGCTCTTTTCCCAAGCTCTTTTCCCAAATTTTGTACAAAGTAGCCATGCAAACCACAGCTAATCATATATGTCAGTGTTATCCCTTCTAATATATGGGCTGCATGTGGGTGATAGTTAAAAAAAACCAACCTCAAAACCAATTTGCAGTAGAAAGACATTTCTGCGCTGAAGCTGTAAACATGATGCCCAGCAAATTAGCACATTTGTCTCCAGCCTCTGCGACTGAGGTGCAGCTGAAAAGGATGAGCTGCTGAAAAAGCAAGATTAGGGGTATAGGGTGAATGTTTGTTGCTCACTTGCTAAAAAAAATAAGTGAAGCTTTATGAAGCACACACTGAACAGCACAGGTGATTGCTGCACATGCCTCAGAGAAGCACACAAGTCTGATTTGCTAGAATAATGCCTACCTGGAGGCTACCTCACCCCTACCTATTTCCCTCTCCATAGAGCCTCCCACCTCCACATTGGTGATGACAGTGAATCATGTGGGAATTGTTGCATCTTGGGATAAATAAAACTATTGCTAGCCAGAGATGCTGACTTCCTCCCAGAGTGAAGTAGCAGAGAAGAAGGTCTTCAACCTCTTCTAAGAACCCTCAAGAAAAAGCAGAACTAGAACTTTTCATTTTTATCCTCTTCTAGATCAGCAAGAAACCCTGTATTCCCTTTATGGTTGTTCAGCTGTATTTGATAGTAGTTTTACTGCTCTGCTTGTTAACTTCTGGGGATGCTCCACTAAGAAGGAAAATAACTATCAGGTGCTGTTTCGTACCAGCTCACCTCCTTTGATAGTCATTGGAGGTCAGTTCAAAGCTGTTTGAGATGCACATCCTGGAGTCCATCAACATACCAAGAAGGTGTGGGTGTCCTATGAAACATGTGCCATCTTTGCAAGCCCCGTATGGAGGTTTTGGATACCCTGTGGTGTCTTGAAAGTCCTTACCTGCAAATGTGTGGGCATCTGAGATCCAAGCTATTTATATAATCTTGGCTCTTCTGTTTCATATCCTCTAAGGAGACTCTGGCCAAAGTTCCAGCTGGACTTTGGATTGGATGAAACATTAACTGATAAAAATATGTTCAGTGCTGATTCACCATAAATTGGTAAAACTGCCAACTTAGCATTTTGACAAATCACTCACTAATACATGCCTAAAGAAAGAGTGAAAATACTTTAAAGGTTGACTTCGCTCTTAGCAAACACATAGCTATGTTTGCAGTCATTCCTGGTTCCTGGAATGAAATGGTGTGTAGCTGGATGACAGACACATGTTCAGTCTTCACCTTCTGAGTTCTGACAAAACAGCCTCTTGTCAACACTGCTTATAGGCTCTGCTGCAGCTCAGATGGATGGTGCTCCCTTTTAGTCACAAAGCTAACCTCATGTGTGTGGGAAACCACCCTTTGTGAGACAAGGCAAAAATGGCCAAACATATTCTCCTTTGCACTGCGTGAGGTAAGCCTGTATGACAGTGAAATGGTTAATATAGTAGAAAATTCTTTGCCAGTCTAGCTTGCATATGTAACTACTTCCCCATCTTCTAGCTGCTCTCCTAGTCATGACAGTAACTGTTGCATACCTGATGATTTAGATCTCTCAGAATCCCATTACCTGCATTGTCATTGTAACTGCAGAAGTTATTTCCAATAAAGTAATTCTTTTATTAATGAAATCTAGCATTACTGCACTATAACATTTGAGCATATACCATTATGTCCCATTCACCGCAATAGCAGTCATCATCTTTAAAAATTACATAGAAGGATGTGAGTTTCAGTTATAAGGCCACTCAGTAAAAATAGAACGTGTAACTAAATGCAGCTAGCTAAGTGATAGGAAATAGTAGGATTGTAGGCAGAAAAGAACATGTTCTTTGATATGTAATATTTTTGCCATTCAAATTGCACTTGATACAGTGTCTCAAACAATATGAAGACTACTTCTGTCACTCCTCCTTTCGTTCTTATCCTCACTGCTGTGGATGCTCAGTTCTTGCATGTGACATGCTCTAATGTAGTAAAGGTCAGTTTTACTTCTTGTTTTTGCTGTATTCCTCTATAAAATGTAAGGACGAAACCTGAAGAAAACAGTGTGAAATTAATCAAACTGTTCATGTAAATGTATTAGTCTTCAGTGTTCATATTGATTTCAACAAATCCTTGGCATTTATTATGTAGCCAGATGTGTTATTTTCCCCTCTAGGACTCATAGTCTTATTCAGCTAAATCTAGAAAATGTACTGTTCTCGGGAGTGCTGGCTTTTGCAGAGGATTAAGAAATGATCCCATCACATTTCAACATTTTCTGGAGTGACAGATGCAAATAGACTGTTGAATATAATAGCAGCAACCCCCCCTGAGAAGCACAGGGACCCGCATCTACAAAGGAAGAAGGCTGGTGTCTCTTCCTGGGTCTGGAGTTCCCAGTCCTGACTTTGGTGCCTCTAGTGGGATGAAATAGGACCATCACGTAGACACAACTGTAATCACCAAAGCTGGTACAAGGCCAGAGATCCATCTTTGTGGCAAAATGGGGATTGGAGCTAAAAGCCGTTCCATCATCATAAAGGCCACACATTTGAGTATGTGTAACAAACTCACCGTTTTCATCGAAAACCTAGCAAGTGGCAGTGATGTTATCCTTTCCCTAACACATCATAGTTAGACCACTTGTGCACAGAGAGGACAAACTGGCTTTCAGACAGTGAAGAAAATGTCTTTGGGGTCCACCAAAGTTTTTATTTGCTTATAAAGTAGAAAAAATAAATAACCATGGAAGAAAGACTGACACTAACCTTAAATAAATTAGTATTATAATTAATAAGGAACATCCTGGATTTTTTCCAGTCTCACAGTAAGATAAAAACAGACACTTGAAGACAGGCCTCTGTGGCAAAATGAACCATTCGTAACTATTACTAATGTACTTTACAGAGTGCTGAAGATTAGATGCATGTGGAGGCTGCCACAATCTTAGGCTTCAAAGCTAAACAATTATATTGTCATACATGAATTAATCTGGTAATTATACTTAATCGAAGACAGAAAATACACAGATGCCATTACATAAAAATAAATATATATACAAGGCATAAATCAGTTCAGACACAATCCTGGCTGAATGCACCAAGCTTGAGCCTTCTCCTGGAGATCCAAGAGCAGGACCCCAGCAGAGGTGATCTTGTGCTGCACTATCAGAGCTGGTCTGTCTGTGGGGTGCAGGGCAATGATCTTCTGAGATATGAAGCTGGGTCAGGAGCAGTAGAGAAGTATTGGGTTGATGCTGCAGCCCAGCTAATGAGCCTTCTCTGCCCTGGCAGCAGCCCAAGCTCTGTTCTGTGTGGTTTTGCACAGTGGAGACAAGCTTTTATTGATGCTGTTGAAGCCAATAGGAAAAAGCACATACAAATTAGCTGAGTAAGAGTCTTTCTAGGGTGGCAATTATTCGAGAGGAAAAGCTTTCAAGCAGCTGCAATGCAGCCATAACATGAAGAGGCCAAATTAGGATGTCATAAATACTGGTCTGAGTTACCTGCTGGGTCACCTTCTGCTCCCAGTTATACCAATCTGCAGGTGAATTTGGCCCACTCTTTATGAAAGTAGTAAAATAAATTAGAACTCAACCAGCTCTTACTAGGATGAATCCACATACATAATTATTTTTTATTTTACATACACAATGGAGAAAAGAGAAATGAATTATCTCTAAAAGTTGGGCTTGAGCTTGATGACACAAAAAAATTATCTAAGCCTCATACATCGTGAGTTGTTTGACAGCTGCACAAACCTGGAATAATTACAGTCACTTTTACCAAATCATTTCGGATTTATTTCAAAGTAGCTATGAAAACAGATTTAATTCAACTGTTGGAGTAAGGTTTCTTTTGGTGTTCACAAAGCTGTCTGCGATATATGTATTTTGGAAATCATGTGTTGGGCAGCAACTGAAGGTAAAGTCTGTGTCGTAAAGGCTAACCTGCTGCCCCGCCAGAAATACTCGTAGTGGTTTTGTAAGTATGTTTACTTTTCTAGCTGTGCGTGCTTCCTGGTTCATCCACCAGCTTTCTTTCTTACAACCTGGATTGTTTCATCCGGTTTATGAGGTTACTACCCTTTTGCTTCTAATTGTGCTCCTAGCTGTCGTAACAAAACTATGCAAACTCCAAGCCCTGATGTATCTGGTTGCCTGGGTTTTTTGTCAACTGCATTAAAATAGCTTTTTGTGTATCATTAGCACCTGGCTTCGTTTCTTCAGCCTGTTACAGTGCTAGCATCTCATTGCAGCTGGCTCCATAAAGCAGCTGAAATCAAAGAACTCACTGATGTAACACAGGGGTACAGTGATGGCAGCCAAATGGCAGGCAGCCCCCCTTTGTTGGGTCCATGTTGAGAACCTGTACATATGCTAAGGTCATTCTGCAAGCATCCTCTCCTTTGTTATTAATCTTTAAACTCTCAGTCACTGAATTCACTGAAATTTGTGTTTCTGGTTTTCTTGGGTTTGCCTTTGTCCCAAAGATAGAAGCACTGGAGCCCACAGGGTTTGAGTCTCCTTGCACCGCAGACAGGGTGTTAGTGGTTGTCCTGTTTCTGTCCTGCTCTGTGGACCACCCTAAGCATCTGCTCAGTCTTACAGGCTGCTTTAGCTTTAACCCTTTTTCTGGACAATACTGCTGTTTTTTTATATTTTGGAGGCATTTCTCAAGTTATCTATGTCTCTGTCTCTCATAGAAGTTAAATCACACATTCTACTGTCTTAACAGGAATCTCATAGATTTCCTGAATTACAGAATGGTTCTAGAGTTCCTAGCTGTGCTGTGTAATTGTCCATTTCCCTTTTTTTATCCCATGAAAGTCTTTATCTTGTTAAAAATGAAATGCAAAACAGTTTAGTGAATCAGCAACAGTTTCACTTTCTCTGATGTTCTCCTGAGAAGATCTTTTTCACTAGTTGTCCCCTTGACAAAAGCTTCCCTGTAATACATCAGCCACGTTCCTGAAAATACTTTTTACTCCCTTGTCATCCTTTTCCTCTCAATATAATAGTGAAAACAAGCAAGTAAAAAAACATTTGCAAGCTAGTGCTACAGCAAAAAAATAGCTCCGTGTTTATTGTCTCATCATTATGTCTCACAGTCGGCTCTGTATACTGAATTAAGACTTTCTTTCACATCTTATGTTCTGCTGCAAAATATTTTATACACACACAGATTCCACAGGAATCAGGGTCTACAGCTTTGTTTGCTCTGGTTCTGCTGTGTTTACACCTTTTAATCCTTTCAGTGTGAGTCACCCTAGTCTAACTGTTCGTACAACATTTGAGATATTGCAGGTACTTCATGCTGGGCAACAGCAGAGGACATCATGTTTATAAATATTTGCACTTTATAAAAGGTGCTTCAGTAAATGCTGTAGCACTGCACACAGCCTGCCTTCAGTGATCCTTCTCAAAAGCAGTTCCCTGCTACACCCAATGTTCTCTTTTGAGCATTGTAAATGGTGTAAGACACAGCAAGAATTAAGCAAAGTGGAAAGATTTCCAGGAATGAATGTGAATATATGAAAGAGGAGAGCAAGTGAGAAGAATTAAACATAAATGCTTCGGGTTAAGGTAAGTACTATTCATATTTGCAGAGTTAGACCAATCAATATTATAACTTGACTATAGATTATATTTAGGGTTTGCTGCATTTGTTTCAGGAAAGGGAAATGTTTTAATAGTATCTGGATGTTCTAACAATCACATGGAAGTTTCTACAAAATCAGAGAGGGAATCAAAGAAGCCATAATCAATGTCTGATGAATGTATTTCTAAACATCTCTTGTGATTGTAGCTTTACCTAATAACTCATTTGAAGAGTCATTGTTAGGTAAGGTATAGTTACAGGAAATTCCCTGCTGTCCTGATATGAGGTTATTCATGCCCTTGTTCCCTGTAACGATGGACAGCCACAAGGAACAGAAGGCACCGACATGGGAAATTCACCCTTTTTCTACCATCGGCCTTTCTAGACTGTGGTCTGGAAACTAAATAGATAGTTACATCACTGGTTACTACTATAAATACTTGCATTTGGGAAACTTTGTGCTCATCACCTACCCACAGAAATGACATCTTTAGACCTGCTGCAAATGAAAAAAAAATTCTGATCCATGGTTCTATGACTGTGGTCAAAATTTTAAAAGGCATCATCTTAGTACAGGGGCCCTTGAACATACGTCATACCAGAGTCTGAATGTGCGAAGGCCACTGTCTCCATGTAAGAGAGGGAAATTCTTGATGGGTCAGGGCCATGGCCCGGCCCAAGAAAATATATCAAAGGTGAAGCCTTTAGAGCTTTTATCTTTCTAGCTTCTCTGGAAACTTTCTTACAGTAAGACCCTACTCTAAGCCTAGAGATTCTAATTTTCAGGACGAAAATTGATCACTGATTTGGTTAACGCTTTGAAAAATCCCTCAGCCCTATGACTTGACTTTTACAGGTTGTAAGCATTTGTTTCTTCCAGTTTGTTGTAGATAAGAGTCATAAAGGGAGCTGCTCTAAACAGATCTGTCAGTCTCTGAAGTTCCTCCTCATCATCAACTCTTTGCTGGCTCTGAGGTGGTGTCAAAATTGCTCTGCAATTGCTCCTAGAGCCTCATGAATACATCAGCTCTGCTCATCTGACCGACTCTTATCACCTGTGGGTAGTGGCTGAGGGCTTAGGGATAAATCCTACTCTGGTCTCAGGCCCAGATCTCCCTCAGCTGTACACAGGGACCACCAGCATATCCTCACCCTCCAGAGGCTGAAGGAGGTGTGGACTCCTATGCACACTTCTTAAATCCCTAGCAGAACTGAAAGCATCTTACTAAGGCACTCTGCAGGTCCAAAAGTGGTGGGACTGGCTTCAGTCGTAGTTGGTGGCTGGGACTATGCAGTCCCCAGTTGCTTTCTGAGCCACCAGAGGAATTTGGCGTATGTCTAATTAAGTGTTATTTGTCTCTAAAGTGTACCTAAAATAGAATTGCCATCTGCCAGTGGAGAAAGCCAACAAATGTGTCCCTCTCCAAACCTTTTATATTTATATATATTTCAAAAAATATATCTGTAGGCTTATCTCTCTATATGTCGATTTAGATTAATAAAATACTGATTGTGACCATAATTGGTAATTATTACATTACGGTTCCAGATAATATAATGAAAGAAATCAATGGTTCAATGATTTGTATATATATTGTAATTAAATTTAGTATGTGAGTGACATCAATGGCTGTGAATGTCTCCTGCAGTTACCATAGAAACAAAATTTCCTCAAGTAGCACAGCAGAGTGGTGTGATGTTGAGTGGGGAGTTCTAACATTTAATTTTAAAATTAAACTGTACTGATAACCGGTAAGAAACAGCACAACCACCAATTTAGTATTAAAATCATTATGAGCTCTATTTTTCTGTATTGAACGCCACCTCAGTGATACATGACCTAGCAACTAGCCAGAGGTATGTTGTGAGTTCTCAGCCTGCAAATGTGCAAGCTAACAAATACTTTTCATACTTTTAAAGCAACCTATAGATAACTGTTAGAAAAAGACCAGCTTCGCACATAGCAGTAAGATAGCATTGCACATTTTGATACAGGTTTATTTCCATATAAAAGTTTCGTGTTAAGTAACCAAAAGTATTTTCAATTAAAAATAAAATATAGTCTGTAGTTTAACATGAAGTATTCCTGAAAGCTGATGTTAAAGCATATATCACATGAATGACAATGACTTTCAGGGCCAATGGGAGCTGCTTAGTGGATCACCATGGTAACTGTGATTAATGGTTACAGTATATACTTGCTTACAGTACTAGTTTTCTAAAATCTGATGTTCAGGTTGGTTTCAAGAATCATTGTATAATCATTTATTCTTTTAATGAGGAAAGAAGATTGGTTGTTTTGTGCAACCTTTCTTTCCAGCCATGCATCAGATTTTTGCACTGTGTCAGAGAGATGACTGAAAACTTATCCTGGGGATGTTTATCTGAATTCAAAATATCAAGGAATTGAAAAACAAATGTCACAGAGGAGTTTTCTTTCTCCTGAGTTCTTCTAGCAGGTCTCTGCTCCTTTAATCATATTAATATCAGAAGTGATTAATTTAAGGACAAATCTGGAGAGAATTACAGCACATGTGACTACTACCCTTCCCCTCCCCCCTACACAGCTCTGTCCTTTTTTTGTCCTGTAACGGGAACTCTTGCAAGGGTGTAATTCAATTCAGGACTTGATCTGCAGTTCTTATTCCTTCCAAGAGCTGCAATAGGCATTGTCCATTTCGTTTACTTCTGGGACTTAAATACATCTTCAAAATGAAGTCTGTATAAGGAGGCAGCATATAATTTGCTGTCCCATAAGCACTAGAGGGACTGAGCTGTGACTGAATGATAGTTTGGGGCTGCTCTTTCTCCATGAGACAAGTAGACAGAAACAACCTTTTCTCAGGTATAGACTCACATTTTAATGCAAAATCACCTCTAAAACCACCATAATACAGTAGGGTGTCGATAGCCATGAAATGAAAATTCAGTCCTGCTCAAACTGTTTAGTGTTTATACAAAACAGAGTGGGTGGAAAACAAACTGCATGTCAAATAGGAAAGTTAAAGCTGCAAACAGTGCCTGATGGGGATAGTGTCCTCCTCTTCACTTGCTCTGCTCAAGAAGAGCTTGCTGGTTAGGAAATTGATCCAACCATGAGGAGGCACGCATTAATCAAAAAGTTCATAGAATCATAGAATGGTTTGGGTTGGAAAGGACCTTAAAGATCATCAAGTTCCAACCCCCCCTGCCATGGGCAGGGACACCCTCCACTAGACCAGGTTGCTCAAAGCCTCATCCAGCCCGAAGTTGCAGAAACTGTATTTTTTATTTCTGTGATCCTTTCTGTGGAGAAGAAAAAACATTTCCTCCAAGACCCCCATTTCATTTTAACATGATTGCATATCCCCCTTAAAAGTATATACTTGCAATCAGTCATTCCTTCACTTTAAAATCCCTAAGGAAATAGTGACCTGCTGTACTGTCTTCAGTCACTTATGAGTAATCTGATTTTACAATATATCACACGACTTAAGCTCCCACACAGTGCGGACTTCTGCCTCTGGGAAAGAAGACAACCCTGCAAAGTGCGGGTTGGGGAGCAGCTCTGAGGGAGGTGCTGGTGCCCTGGAGCAACTGAAAGCCATGCAGGAGCTGTCAGTGACCAGGTAGCAGAGGCATGACCCATGCAGTGAGAGATGGGGTTACCCCCTTCTACTCCAACATCATGAGACCATGGCCAGACACTGTGTCTGGTTTTGGGCTCCCCTCAATACAAGACAAATTGGTGTGAGTTCAGCAAGGGCTGGAGCAGTTGCCTGCGAGGAGAGGCTGAAGGATGGGCTGGCTCAGCCTGGGACAGAGATGGCCCTGGCATGGGCTGGCAACAGACTGAAACCTAACTATAGACAATGGAGATAAATAAATTTCCTTAGGTCTCTGAGGTTAAAACAAACGCAATGAACTGTCTACAGGGACAGGTCTGGAGCTCAAAGGTCCCTTTTAGTTTGTTCTGCTTTTGCAGGAGGACCCTGTACCTGTATTTCCTCTTAGGCAGATCTTAGCTATGCAACACTGATTTGTGAAAATCCCACTGGCTGCTTAGCCAGCCTGACCTCTAATGGGTATCCAGGCTCTCGTTTCAGGAACTATTGCATCTTATTGTATACATCACGTATGGATGACTGGTTTCTTGTCTGAGCTAAGCATTTTGGTGGCTAGCTTCCTCCTAATCTTTCTCAGGATTAATAAATTAGGCCTCCCCATCTGCCTAAGGGCCATGACTGACAGGCATGCCCACCTTGACAATTGCTGCTGAGCTGCAAACAGGTGCAGCCACCTCAACAGAGGCTCCCTGGGAAGTGGAAAGCAAGGGTACCATCCTCCTTGGTATGTTCCCAGGCCAGAGAGGATGCTGAGAGGAAAAGGATAATGAGACAGGGATAAAGAGATATCTTTATCACACCTTTATCCCAGAGTTCTTGACTGTGATATATTGTGGGTATTTGTTCATTGAAATTGCTGTAAAGAACAATTTATGCTTTAAGAATCTAAAGATTAACAGACAGCCAGGGACGCTGAGACATCCTGCCGTAAGAAACAAGATGTCTCAAGAGAGAACGATAAGGGAACGGCATGCGACCAGCAGTTTCAAGGCCGATGGAGCAATTATGTCTTTTGCAAGAAGGCCAAGAAGGGCAACATAGATGAAAAACTGCTGCCCTAATCTCTTAAAACGGGATGCCCCCCCCCCGTTGACGCTAAACCACCAAGCCTGAGAGATCACGTAATCCAGAAGAAACCAACGATAAAAAGGGGGATTGTGGAGAGTGTAAGCGTGCGCCGACGGTAGAGCACAGACTCCTGTGGCCACCCAGCGCTGTTTCACTTGTTGTGCTTACTAATAAATTCTATGATTTGCTATTTAATAAATTGATTCCTATACAATTTATTACATTGACTACAAGAAGTGATCATGTGGCTACTGAGGAAACAAGTGCAAAACGACATGAGGGAACACACTGCTTTGCAGCAAGCTCCAGGCAGCATCTGGGATGCAGCCATTAAAAAGAAACATCTGTGATGCTTCAGCGTGTGAAGAAAGCTTTTAAAGTTTTAACTGGTTTAGGAAAACATAAATGAAAAATAACATCACTTTTGCAAACCCCATCCCCTCCTTGTGTTGTTTGACCAGATCTAAGACGAGTTGGAATTTTAACAAACGAAAGAAAAACAAATTTAAAAAAGATTTCACATTCTTCCCACAGTTTCAGAAAGACAGTGTTACATAAAATTACTTTAAGGAATTAAGTTTAGTTCAAGAAGAAAGAATGTAAAACTCAAGATTTCAGAGTAAATAAAAATATGGTTGTGCTCAAATCCAAGTTTTCTGCTTTCAGTTTTTTAAAAACATTACACTTGAGTAAGAGTTTCATTTCAACTCCCCATACTATTTATCTCAGAGGGATAACAATGAAGTGTTTACCATGCATTTTAATTAGTAGTTGTTGAAAGAAATTTTATGAGCACAGTCAGAATGCTATTTCTATGTCATCAGCAATGCTTGCTTTTTAAAATCTTGTCTAAATTATCTCTCTTACATTACAGTGAGGACTGAAAATCCCACTCAGAGAGAAAGGCAGGTGGCAGCCATCATTAGAAAGTGAGATCAGGTGAAGTCATTGTAAGTCTCTTATTCACGCTGTTACTCTCCTGTTGGTGTTTTGCACATCCTATTATGGGCTTCAGCTGATTTTCAGCTGGGCTGGCTGCTGACTTAATTTAATTCACAAATCACACCTGACCCAGTTCCTGTTCACCTTTGCAAAGATCTTTCCACTCTCTCTGAGACCTGGAGCAGCTTTTTTTACAGCTTCCCATGTAGGCAGGGAGGGGAAATGTGCCTAATGGTGGATTCAGTTTGGGAAAAAAACTCTCTAGTGTAAGTTTTTGTACAGACCTGGTCCAGCTGAGGCTGGTAAGCCTGTTGAGACCCCATAGTGGACTTGTTACCAGTAATGTTTCAAGGAGAAGAAGAAGTAACACATGCAAAAGCATCAGTTGCCAGACGTGTCTGTCTTGCAGAGGTCAGCAAAGCCCAGGAGAGATTGGCAGGGGTGGAGGGAAAAAGATACCCTTGCAAACAGAGGTCTGTATGGTTTGCCAGAGCATTTCTGCCAGTCCCCTTTGAAGGCAATCAAAAGGTCCTCAGTACACTCTGGAGCACACCCGGTATTTAAATGAGGAGAAGGAGAACAAAGGATAGAGTTACTGTCCGGATTTCTGCCCCTTTGACCGTTGTACATGTTTTGGGGCATTTCAAGCATTTCTTTGACTGATAACCAATGTCTGAAGACATGGGCAGTATGCTGAGCAAAGTGGCTGAACACAGTCCTGTGAATTATAGGAAATGTAAAAAGTAATGAATTAAAATGTTGCCAGTCTTTCAAGAAACGTAAGCAAAATTCAGTTTTGAAAAAAAAGCTTAGCTCTGTTATTTTTGTTTGTCTTTTAACAACATTCTCAGAAGTCAGAAATATCTGTTAAACTTTGGGGCTTCTAGAAAGATTTGTTGTGCCTTCTGATTATGTCTGAAATAATTAAATTATATCAAATACATAAAGAATCCAAGGAATAATAATGTAAATCTCAATTCTTGGGCAAGCAACAAAGAAACTACTCTTACTGATGTTTCAATAATCACTGTTTTGTGCTGCTGCAGTTTAAAATGTCAAATGTGTATGAATGACTCCATTTATATTACAGGGTTTTTAATCTATCTATTTTAATCTTTCCAAACAAGTTTAAAACAAGGTTTTAATATCTTTAAATAGCTCTATTTTTCATAATTCCTGTTCTTCATTCCATTGCTCTCTCTTTAACCAAAAATTTAGAGCTGGTTTTGGTCATTTCCAGTGCTCACATGATCATACTGCTCTTTCTTTAGAGTAGATAAAGGCAGAGATACCTGTAGTTCCCACTCCCGTGTATCCATGGACATTGCTTTCTGTGTGCTGTAGGACTAAATTTCTCCTTGAAGAAATATTGTTCATATATTTTTTAATTGCTACCTTTAAATTATACTTTTTCAATCTTCTTGATGGAAACAACTTTTTTTAGCTTGATCTGTTAAAGAATGTTTGAAGTCTGATAGATACTACAGCAATGTATTTATTTTTAATTATTTATATCATGCAATATGATATTGTATCTTATAACTGCTTTGATTTGCTGAATTTTAATAGATTGAAATATCTTCTGGCACTAGACGCTCCTGTAAGTTGTGACTGATCCAGGCTAAGGTCTTTTCATCTCATACCTGAAGGCATTCACCTCTTCAGTTTGCTTCCTATAACTAATACATTTGAGGTTCATGTGACGTGTTTAGTGTCTGGAAACAACTGTTTTACCAGCTCCTTATTCAAAGATTGCATTTTAAAAGACTGTAGCTAAGATTACAGAGGAATTTTCATTGCAAGTCTTTTTTTCAGACAATCATGGAAAAAGACTGATATATATGGCTCAGGAACACTCAGATTTGAGATCAATTTCCTTTGACTCATTCTATCTTTTTCATTTCTGACAAAAGATATTCTACAAAATGGCCTGTCCAATAGCAGACTCTAACACTTGATAGTAATGGCTAAAGTACTTCCTGAAAATATTTTACTAGGAAAACTTTAAGTTAATGGAGACTGTCCAGTCAGGAAGAAAACCTGCAAGGTGACCCATTTATCCAATCAAATCAGATTAGATTCAAAATCTGCAGTTTTTATGGTGGACTTTTGACAGCTGAAGCCTCAAACCAATAAAAATGTATTTAGCAGAAAATTTTAAAAAAGGGAATGTTTCCAAACTGACTGCATGGTGGATAGCTCCTAAATTGAAGAAGAGGAGAAAGTCAATAAGCAAACGACTATAAACAATTCAGTCTGCAGTTCTTCTTAATTTGTGAAAAGAATATAGCTTTGGGATTGAAATTAAGCATGTTTGCTTTCAACCCACACTGCTGGGTTTTTTTGCAGAGTCAGAACCAGACTAGCCAACTAATCTTTTTAAAAAAATTACAGCCAACCATTTTTCTCTCAACTCCTCAGCAAATCTCTGGGGGCATGTTTTTCACATCAAAACTCTGCATGAAGTTCTGCATACAAGATGCAACGTAATATGACAGATGTCCACACACACAGTGCTAATGAGATGTGATTTTGTCATGAACAGGGAAAACCTGGACATCAACTACAGTGCCAGAATAGATGCTGGTGTGAGGTAGGCAACATGAACAGACAAATATCTGAAATCACAGAATCACAGAATGTTAGGGATTGGAAGGGACCTCGAAAGATCATCTAGTCCAATCCCCCTGCCAGAACAAGAACACCTAGATCAGATCACACAGGAAATGCAATATGGTAACTAAGAAGGGCTGTTAAACTTTGATTTATATATGCAAAGTGGGGTCTTATAATGAATCCAGGAAGAGTAAGTCTCTTTAGGCAGGATTTTTCCATCTGATGTTTAATATCTAGTCTCAACTAATTCCTATAATTCCTAATTCTATTTCTGCTCTGTATTTCAATGATGCAATAGGTACCTTGTGTGGCACAACCCAACCATCTTACATATTTACCTGTATTAAATAGCCCATCAAAATTTCTGTGTCAAGACCAGAAAACAAACACAGTCCATGTACTCATTTGTCTAAAAATCTAAAATTAAAATTAAACTCATTTATGCATTTGTGTCTCTCTGGGACCAGGCCTGGAATAGTTTGCTCTGCTGCTGTGAACCTGACTTTACTTCCACACTTGCAGAAGTCACCTTATTTAGGCACCTATACATGGATGTATGCGCTCATGTTTGGGTATTAAGCATTTGGAAATGTGACGATGTGTGTACTTCTTCAACCTTACCTAGCTAAAAAAGGGCTATGAATATGATTATGTTCAGCAGGTATCAAATCCTATCATCCCCTGCTTCTTCAGGGTGAAGCTTCTTTCTACAAAGAGCTGTCAAGGTGTCCATGGAAGTATTTTGGTTAAGGGCAGTATTTGATGTACATAACTATCGGGTTGCTGTTGAGTATTCTCACAAGCGCAGTTTCCCAGATGTGGTTGTTCTGTCTAGTTTTATGGAAAGTGAATAGTAAGGCAGGGATCCTGGATGACATAGAAATTAATGCCAGCCTTTTATTCTAAAGGAAATTCTAGATATTTTTTCAACCTCCTTATCTTTCCTTTAAAATATATTGAGTTCTGTGACTGCTGTTCTCCATTGTGTATCTGATGGTAGATCAATAGCTAACTAATAAACAGAATTAGGGCTTAACATACATATGGCATATTAAATAATAATAATAATAATAATAATAATAATAATAATAATGTCCTCTAAGTACAGTTCTGAGAAGTAGAAAAATGTTTGGACTATTCCTAGATTAATGTGAGGCTAGTAGTTGCTATTTTAAGCTTGAAAGGGAAAGCATCGAAGTGAAGGTAAGCTATGGGTACAGTCTGTCAAGGATCAGTCTTAGGTGAGATTTTTTTTTATGTGTAATATTTCAGTGAAAACTGGCAGCAGTACTAAAATGAGAAGAGCCCTTAACAAGCAGAGAAACTATATGTACTACTTAGCATTCAAATTTGTAGTAAGATAAATAATTTGTGTCAAAAAGACACCTCCTCATGTCATCCCGATTTACCCTAAAAGCTTAACTATCACTTTAAAATGTGCACAGTGGATCCCTGGTTTTTTCATCAGAAATACTCAAATTCAGCGACAGTGTGGATCATTTGTTCATAGTCGAACCAGTAGTCAGTGCTCTTCACTACCTTCATATGATTTCCAATGAGCTGGAAACAATACCAGCAAAGCAAGTCATGTTAACGATTCAACAGATGGCATAGACAGCACTGCAATGCAGAACTGTAGCTGATCTACAGCTAAACCTAACTGGTGCACCCAATTTTCTTGTGTCAGAAGCTAGAAATCATTGACTGATTGAAAACACCATTCAGTTTCATGACTGTGAATTTTAGCATTGTGACACAGAAAGGCCATAGCTGGAACTGTAAGTGCAAGAATATCTGGGCAAAGTAATACAGTATATTGATTATATAATATTATTACAGCATTATTATTTCAGCTGTCCTGGTAAGTCTTCCGATTTTGCATGTGGCAATTTGACCAGATGTGACCACATTACTATACACAATTATGCTTCTGTTTTCCTCAGATTAACAATGACTTATCATTACATAATTTATTTTGCAAGGCCAATGTAGATGTACCTAAAGATTGCTTATGATCTGTGTCATTGTATAGATTTGATGTGACAAAACACAGCCTGGATCTACATAGTTTTCTGCAGAATAATTACCAGTTGGCTTACCAGAACGAATAGTGGGAGGCCATCAAACAGCTCGTCCAAGCCTTCCACCCATCTGTCCACTTGCTGTTTGTGGAACATGCAGTTCTGTATATCAGATTTTAAGTTTTCCCTAGCAATGCTTGTATGTTGCATTTAGTGTTCATTTAGTGTTCATTTCCCAGTGTGATAACCTTCTGTTTAACTACAACTGGTTAAAATAAAAATAAGAAAAAAAGACTTAAAATATTTATTTCCTACCTCATTTTCTCCTAATTTCCATCTTCAGTGCACTGTCCTTGCCTGAAAGCATCTGTGGTTTACATATGTAGAATTTTTTTCCCCTCAAGAGAAAAAGCTTGGGTTAAAGATTTTTAGGAGAATCCTGTTTTTTTCTGCATCGATAACAATGTAGCTGAAGAACAATTTTAATGGCATTTGCAGGTAAAATTTTTAAATGTTTATTTGATCAGTAACAGGTGACTCAAGAATTAACCCCTGAGAAAAAAATGTATTTAAACTGTTAGACGTGTGGTAATGGGATATATTAAAAACAAAGCAACATATATCAGTGTCAGTGTCTTTCTTAATATATTTGGCATTAAATAATTTAAGATCTGTACTTGTATTTACTCTTCTTCAAATACAGCATGCATATATCCAGTGGATGCTGTAAATGTTACAAGTTACTTTGAAGACAAGGCTAATTTTGTTTGTTGTTGACTTCAGTGAATTAAGATTCCTATGCCTTGGACATGGCTGTGGGATGTAGAGTATCACTGAAATACCTAACAGTTGTGCCTGAGCCTGTTGTGTCTGAAGCAGGAGTGAAACCTCTTCTGCACTCAGTTCACTTTCCTGCTAAATCTGTTTAAGAGCAGTATATATATATATATACGCCACACCTTCCCTGGGGGAGACTGTCACTGCTGGTCACTGCCCTGGCTCTGGACGCCCAGCATGCCACTGAGCCTGGTCCTACCCCAGGGTTTCCTCTTCTCTTTTTTGTATCTTCAGTATTCTCTTCGGGAGTCATAACGTTTCTGGCTCCCCTTTTTCTTTATTTCCTTGCAGTGACAGACATTGTATTTTCAATGCTTAATTAAGATATCAGACTCATGGCATCACAGAAAATTAGGCTGGATGAGGCTGTAAAACACCACCCATTCCATTCCATTCCATTCCATTCCATTCCCTGTTTCAAGGTAGAATTAGCTAAAGGTGAGTCTTTCCTGACAGATGTCTCTCCGATATGCTTTAGAAAGTGTAGATCTATTTGAGTGTTTACCTACTTTGAGAAAGTCAGCTTTTTTTTTTTTTCTTCAAAAGTACAACTTTAAATTTATAGGTACAACAGGTTATTCTTGCCTTGGTGGACACAAGAAACAGTTTACTCCCTTCTATTTTGCATCCTTCTTTTTTAATCTTTAATAACAGTAGTTCTTTAGATGTCTTGAGAACAACCCTGCTCTTTCAGTCTTGCATCATAGGTTTCTTCCTAGACCTTGAACCCTTCCTTTTCTCCATGCAGTCTCTTCAACTCATTCACACCTTCCTTGAAGTGTGGTGCTCTAAACTGGACGTTGTATTTCAGAGAAGACCTTCCTAATTTTGCATAGATTGGGCCAAACTTCATGTTTCTGATCCACTGTGATTCCCAGACTTTATTGTACCAAATGCTGCCCAGTCAGTGTTTCCCCATTTTGTGTGTGTGCAGTCGATTAAACTTGTTCTTACTGAATAGTTTTTCCCCGTGTCCATGCAAAACAATATCATCAGCAGACCAGGCCCCAGCAATAAGAGCTGACTGATAATCCTGCTCGAGGCCTGAAAGGGTTACTGTGATGACCCGGATTCCCCCATCACCAGCTCCTTCCAGAAAACTTATTTTATGTCAGCATGTGTGTGGTGACACATTGGCTTATGAAAGCCTGGCTGAACTTAAGCTGAAGATGAGAGGTTGGCAGCTCATATGCAGTGGCACCAACCAGTGAGCTGTGACATGAAATGCCTACAAGTCAACAGTACTAAGGCATCATCTTCATCTACAGAACCATGTCACACTGAAGGTATTCAAGGTCTCTGAAGCAAAATGCTTGTCACAGGGGTAGAAAGGACAGCAAAATTTTCACCTGTCCCATTGCTTCTGAGGCCACAGGAAGCGAGTATTACAGTCCTTTTCCCTTATATATACCTATATTTTTCCAAATATATTTATGTGCACGCATATAACTGCACACTTAGGAGAGCAGTTGTTATTAGGCAGAATTCCTATGTAGTCTACATAGGATAAAGATGGATTTGATATCATGCAGGCCTGCAAAATTAGCATGAAATGCATAAAATATGGATGCTTGCTTTCTAACTATTTCAGTAATCATAAACTAATGGGAGCCTATTAAAAGAGAAGAAAACACAAAATTTTGGTGGGTGGGAAAACAGAATTAATTTATGAAGTTTCCTGCTACAGTAAGTAGGAAAGAATTTTCACAGATAATTGCTTGTCTGAGATTTCCCTGCTGACTTACAGATAGACGGTGACATTTGCAGCTAGGATTTGCCTGTAAGTCTTAACGTGAAAGTAGAACTCCTCCCAGATTCTACATGGCACTGCTGCAAATTTCTGGGAGCTAGGTCCAGCTCTGCTGTTGTGGGGAGTAATTTTATTCTGGTAGTTGCATACTGACTGTTCACTTTCATTTTTAATTACATCTGACCAATTGTTGGAGATACTGTAATATTCAGTGAAATTAGAATTGAATGCTTCATTTGAGCTTTATATTGAAGATTATATCAGACACAAGTTACTCATGACTCAGTCATTCTTGATCAAATAAATCAGTAAAACAAAAAGAGGCTTGTCTTTCTGTGAGCAAACTCTTCTGGGATTTAAAGGTTCTTTGTCTTATCTGACACTTCGACAAGGCGAATCATTTAATGAATTAAAGAAAGCATCCATTTCCCTTGCAGATTGCTTTTAAGTAATGAAGTTAGTGTTTGGGCAAAACAATCAGCTTTACTTAGTGGTGCTTTGAAATCAAGTCTCTAAGAAGAAGCTGCATGATTTGTGCATGACTACATTTCATGTCATCATCTGCTATGAAAAATGCATTATACTCTCACTTCCTTCCTCTCTAAGCAAACTTAATTTCCAACACCTGTGATCTGAATAAACTGCACACAGACTCCTATAAAAGATTTCAGCTGTAAAAAGGTTATGGATTTTTAGAACTCCATTTTGAAGTCTGGTATACCCAAGTAACCCAAAGGGAGCATGTAAGGCCAGCAAGCTAGGAAGGAAGTCTCTCTGTCCATGTAATACAAGTAACATAGTGAATAGAAATGCTGCCTTCTGAGGCAAGGCAATGAACCGGAGCAGGAAAGAAAGTGGTACTAGGCAGGGCTAGTATCTTTCCCCATCTGGAAGGAAACCTGCTTGGGATACGTGGTGACAGCTTTGTTGTCATTCTTATCCCACTCTGGCAGTAGGTAAGCAGTTGCCTCCTCCAAGGAGACACTGGAGTGTGAGAAGGAACTGTAGGTCACCTCTCTCGGTCATGAAGAAAAACTGCTTGCTTGGTATGACCTTGAGATGCCTGGTGTTTGGACACTGTGTCGTTCTCACATAAATTCACTTCTGCTCTCCTTTTTTTTTTTTCATAACATTTTTCCCCAATATATTTCTTTTAGTTGGCGCTAAAAGACATATCATTAAGCACCATGCAAATGTCTCAGCAGAGACAGGATAAAATGAGGGGCCTCTATGGCTTAAATAATGTAGCTTTATAACAGAAAATAGTAGTTTTTAACTAGTGATATGCATCTAATTAGTTAAGAGATGTCTTATCACCAGCCTGGGGAGCCTGTATGACATCTGTGATATTGCAGAAGAATTTCAGCATCCATCTGCTTTTTCACATGATGTACTCCACTGTATTTGCCTGATCATTCTGATGTTCATTATTTTAGTATTTCTTTAAACTAATAAGATGACAAAGTTTCTGTAATACCAAACATAAGACTTATGAATTCATAGAGAAATGACAAAAGGTGAATTTACAGTTTGAACGTCTCTATAACATTCTTAGGGCTCAGTCCCTCAGACTCTGACACTGTATTAAGTCTGTACACCTATTTTCAGATAGAAGTTTTTACTTATGCTCCCTATAGCAATAAATAGGAATTTTGTTTAATCCCCTTTCTTACATTAAGGACGAGGAACAATATTAAAAGGTGAGGAAATTTCACCTCTATTTCTTGTTTGAGGTCAGGATCTTCCTATTATAGCCAACCTTTCAATTGCATACCTACTTTCAGTCAGGTAGGTTCTAACATAAATGTTTTTCTTTACTAAGTGATTCAGAAAAAAACAAATATACTATAATATAGAAGATGGAACTACTTCTAAAACCTCTGCTTCTCTCTAACTCCAGATAGAATTAGGCACAAAACAAGGAGGCAAATCAAAAAGAAAAGCTGAAATAGAATGTAACGCAATTCCCTGTTCTTAAAAAAATGCATTAATACTGAAAATAATTTTCTAACCCATGTTAAAAAAATTAGGCTCATGAAGGAAAATTCCACAAGTGGATTCCTATATGCACATGTATACTAACATGCACATTGAAAATGTCCAAAAGTACAAAAATACTTTTTAAAATGTAAGGACAACCTTTGATGTTCTTTGAACATTCCCTTTACCTTCTCTTGTTACTGTAATAACTGTCAGACTTTAATTAGTTGCAGATTACTAGATGCTCATGATCAGCCCACCTGGCTTGTTCGATCTATGGTTGTGCTAGACCACCTACCCACCTCAAAGAGTTTACTTTAGATTGGGATATCTCCTGTTTAGGAAGAAATTTTGTTTCTTAAATTTATAGGGAAGGACTACCAGCACCTTTCACCATGGTGTAGGCAATACGGCATAGAGATGAGGAGAAGAGACAAAAGACCATGTCATGCTGGAGAAACAGTAAGGTGCACTGAAGTAGGGGAGTAAGACCCTCAAAATTAATTAATTTGTTCTCTCTTTTCTGTGCAGTTGTTTCCTCAGACTAACATGGATGTAGGGTATTCCAACATTTAGGTGTGAGAGTCATGGGTATTTCAGACTCTCAAGTGTGACATTTTAAGTGTGGCAAAGCTAAATAGCTAGGTAACAAAACTTTTATTTCTCTCTGTAAAGTAGGAGAAATGTCTTAAGCTTTCTTTACACAGACCAAATGGACCCTAGAGACCCTGACTGTAATACAATCTTAGCCTGGGAGGAAATGTGCTGTACGCTAGCTGTGACTCTTAAGAAAGATTTAATTTCCACAGCTTCTTTGGAGTCTGGTTGCTAGATAGATGCTTTTTAGGTGGAATTAATTTTACTCAGTAAAATTATTTGAATCAGTGTTATGCAAAATACTCTAGTTTATATACAGCATATGAAGAACTAGCTGAAGATTTCTTGTTTAATATTTCCATTGTGTATCTTTTTTTTTTTTTTTTTTACTGTGGCTATCTGCTTACATTTCCCTACAACAAGGTGGACAAATACAGTGGCCTAAGCAAACTTTTACTAGGCTATCAATATTGTACATTTCGTGATTGAGGTTATGTCTCTTATTAAGATTGGATATTTTAGCTATCAGAGTGCCTAATGAACAGATCTTTCTCGACATTGTATGTTTCTGGCCATCTGAACACTTCCAAGGTTCACTTTTTTTGTTATTCTTTTTAATCTGTACAGTAATTCATGGTAATGTTATGTATAAATCTCTGAGTGTTTTGAAACCTGAAATCGTTGTTTTCTGTAAGTGAGGAAAGAATGGATGTCTTGGTGTTGCAGAACAATAAGCTAAGCCTTTAATTATCATGTGATTAAAATTAACATGCCCTTACACGTATAAAAAAGTGCTGATTGAATTTTGTTAGAAATCCAATTATTTGAATTGTGTATAAATTATAGGGACAGTGTGAAAGTTGTTGTAGTGATTTTACAAACCATACTGACATCTTACAGTTGTTATAATTAAATAGTTTTCCTGCTTTCAAATGTCCTTTGTATTTTTAATGTGAACCTCCAAAGTGTCCACTGAAATTTTACTCTGCAGAACAGAATTCTTCAATCAATTAAATTAGTTAACTAAATTAAACATCTAATTTCAAGAAAGGAAAATGTATGTGAGTGTTTTCTGCTTTTTGTTCCTTTCAGTGGCAATAAATATTTGAGAAGTACCCTGTTTAGGAATATGAACAAGTTAATTCCAGAGTATACTCTATGTTATTGTTATTCGCACTGTGAAAATTTGGTTTCTTAAATATCAGATTTTCGTATTTGGCATTTTCTTAAATTTAATTGTCTTTTGTAGCTCATTGCTTGCATGCTGACATTTTGATTCATTGTATATACTTAACTTACCCATTGCACTTCAGGTAGAATGGCACATCTTTCCAACCTCCTTCTATTCCTGACAACAGTAACTCCTGCATACCCTGTAATTCCTCTTCTGCATATATCCAGTCAAGTTTTAGAAACCAAGTGTCTTGTGGCCTCAGGACCTCATAATGCACAAAACAGGCAATGTATCTGAAATAACACCAACAGGACAATATCTCCTTCAAATTGGAGTAGACATTACTTGTTTTAAGATAAGAATACCCGTGTGAAAATTAGCAACTTCCTTCTGTTTATGCAACACTCTGGCAGTTGGAACTCTTGCTAGAATCAAGAGTATGGTGTTTTGATGCTTTTGCTGTGAAGGAATTCAGTGTTTCGAAATGAAAAAGAAGGAGAACCCAGGAGACACTAAATCGGTCAGTCTCACTTTGATAGCCAGCAGGACACCAGGAGAAACTGTACCGAACGCATTTATAACTACTAAGAAGATAATGAGGCATACATAAACAAATCAACGAACAAATGAAATAACTGACTAACAAGTGCATATTTGGCAAGCATGTCACAAGACAGGATTATGATTAAAAATTATCTTGACAAATGGGAAGAATAATCAGAAATCAACAGTGGGCCAGACAACAAACAGCAGCTAGGAGCATAATGTTGATGAAGAAAGGAAAAGCTTGTTCTGTTGTGCATTGCTAGGAATCTATTAAAGAAGGTGGGGGAGTTGATTAGTCAATGTAGTGCTTAGAAAGCCTCGCTTGGGCACTGCTTCCTGGAAGTGCTACCACTGCAGATTGGAGACGATCTATGGAATAGTGGTGAGAATGAAAAGTGCTTTGAAAAACATAATTTACAAGGAATACCTGAAGAAATTGGATTTTTTTTAAAGTCTAAGAAAAAGAAGACTAAATAAGGAGACCCAGTGACAGTTTTCTATTGTGTAAAAAGATAAATGAATAGGGTAGTAGATGTATTTTTTCTTCTCTGTTGATAGAAGAACAAGAAATATCTGTCAGTCAGGAAGAGTTAGTTAACGTGACACCTGTAAGGGTTATGAAACTTCTTCAGAAGCTTATGGATTTTCCTTCTTAGAAGTGTTCAAAAACAGATTAAAGCAACATCTACCAGGGATATTTTATGTTTATTTGACCTTGCCTGAGTGTATCAGGATTTGTTCTTACAAACTTGACATCTCAGTGGTCTGTATGTTGCTGAAAAGGTGGTGGATTTCATGAGGAGAAGAGTACCAGCACTGTAATTCCACCAGGTCTTGTAGTTAGCGGTGGGTGACTCTGACAACTGGATGAACATCTGTCTGGTCTATTTCTATTAAGAAAAGCAGGCCCAGAATTCACCTTTTTCCTTCTTGTGTAAAATACCATCTGCAGTTTTAAAAAGATGTTCATTCATTTTTCCTTGACCTTATCGTCCTGGGAGATGGCGATGACCAGGTTATTTTTTTCTTACTTCTTTATATTATTTTTTCCTCTCTAAGTTTCCCTAAATTACTCTAATTAAATGGAATAGAAATAGATTTAGGCTGAAGGATCCTGGAACAGAAGGAAAAGTTATGCTCATTCATCAGATAAAAACATTCCTTGTAAAGTGTGAATACTATAATTAAGTAGAAGTAAGTCTTCATTTACTTATGAGTCAGGAAAGGTGAATGAAGATTGTCTTTTCAGAAGCAGATATTTGCATGTTGACAGCAGAGGTCATGTCATTTTGCTGTTGTTCATAGAGGTTTTGACAATTTATCATTAGCTGCCATTTTCAAAATCAAAAGTTCTAACTCATCACAACAGATGTGCAAAGGCTCCCATATTTCTGTCTGAGATTTCCTCAAAGAAATCTATGTGTACTTCTTACCACATGTATTGCATGAAGACTTCCACATGCATAATATGTAGGATATGTTCTAAGTCTGTTGGATTTACTTCCCTGACCAGATGTACAGTTGCAGCAAATTCTGCACATCTGTGGGTGTGGGAACTAATTATGTAAGCATTATCTGGTGGACAAAACAAATTTAACCTCACTGAGACATGTCACATTTGTTTCCTTGGTGCAGAGCATTGGTATCTCCCATCAGTGACGGGATTTATATAAGAATAAACCATAGACACTTTTTGGGACACACCTCATATACTGATATCAGAGGCAGCCAGTGGATGCCCAGAAAGATGTCCTACACAGGGTATTTGTCAAATAGTACATCACATGATAGCTTTTTTATGTAGTGATAATTTTGCCTTCTTAATGCACAAACACAGAATCTGTGTCTGTTGGTTATTTACAAGTTGGACTTGGAACTAATCCTCTGTTAATTAAGAGTAATAGGCAAAGACATGAATATCAGGGAACCAGCAGACATCAACCGAAGCTAGTGGTTGAAATGTGTAGACAGCCTGAGTGAGTGCATATCTCTGCCTGTAGTAGACCTGCTGCCTGGGACCATGTTTAAGTTCTGTTGAGGAACCTTACCCAGAAGGTAAAAAAGCTTGGTCTTCAAACAGGTGTAGTAGAAACTAACTGGACAACACCCTGTGATGTTTTTTTGCACACCTCACCCCCCCCCCCCCCCCCC